>CM065727.1:72746587-72749087 GCA_033310375.1 Conus canariensis | reverse complement strand
TATCACTGAAAGTTGGGAAAGAACGGCTCTAATGATGAATTCTTTTCACAGCTTACCAGAGCCATAAGGTGTTTCCTTGCTTTGACTCACTATCCGACTTTGTGGAAGTAAAACTAGAGAATATCATTCTTTTCACGCCAAAATGACGCCATATAATCGCATTATGATTGCCGTTTTCTCGCAGCCTAAATTAGTGTTTTCACGTGATATCAGTAATTACGATATCTAGAATACAATAGGGTCCCATGTGCATGGGTCTTGTTGACTGGTAGAACAGTTCCAAGAGTTTCGTTCGTTCCATCAGCTTTTGTTCTGGTGGTGTTAGTTTTAAGGTCTTCGTGCTGCATATACTGAAAAAAGTTCATCTTCAATCGCAACGCACACTGAAAATTCTGTGTCAGTTCTTTTGTTTAATGCCTATGTTAGTTCTTTTGTTTAATGTCAGATTACATAGAGTAATATCAGCTGGAAAACGTCAGAGATAACGGAAAAGGAAAATCAGTTGAATAGTGTACTGATTTGTGAAATGTTTTCTTTTATTTGTATAATCATTGGTGTAACACACTATAGGTCTCTTGTTCCTTTTAAGAAAGGGTCCACCTCTAATATAATTAATTTGACATCAGGTTTTTTTTTCCAGTATACTGTGGCCTGTAGCCATCTTGGAGATTTAAAGGAACATTCAGTTTGGATATAGGTTCAGTATTTAATGCTCCCTTTTTGGCAGTACGATTTGCCTACTCGTTCTCAAACATTTCAGCATGTGATAGCACCCAACAAAATGTAAGATGAGGTCCCCGTATTGACAGGAAATGGATGAGGTGACTGATCTCTATCATAAGTTCGCCTCTAACCCTTGTATCGAAAAAATTGCGATGTTTTTATTAACTATTTTGAATCTTTGCAAAGCAACACTTGGAACACACTTGTGGGAACGCTTACTAAATGTAATTCAAATGATTAGAACAGCAACAATATTTGCCATGAAGATGAGATAGCTTTTTCCGATGTCATAGGATATCACTTTCTTTATCCAAGAACGCTGAAAATGGAAAATTCATGTATCGTCGTTACTGTGATTTTTTTTTTTTTTTAATATCGATGGTCATTATCGAGAAAAATTGAAAATTTATGTATGGTCGTTACAGTGTAAAATTAAAAATGTATGGATGGTCGTTACAGTACAAAATTAAAAATGTATGAATGGTCGTTACAGTGAAACATTTAAAATCTGTGCATGGTCGTCACAGTTTTCTTTAAAATGAAATTTTACAACAGCTGATAAAACTGAACCATCGTTTTTCTTTAGGTAGGTATGACCAATACCTCACAAGGCATCGCGTAGTTCAGAAATCGTAGAAGATAACTCTGCGTGCTCATTTCAAACCGATCTTTGGAGTCCAACCAAACCCAGCCTCAGTTAAGTTACACAAGTGCAGGAAAAAGTCAGACTGTGTAATTTGACTTAGAATGTCCAAAAAGTCTCATGAAGGTCATTATCGCTGTTTCCCATCGTTATATCTGACATTCACTTAAGTTACACAAATGCAGGAACAGGTCAAACTGTGTAATTTGACTCAGTAAGTCTAAGAAGTCTCAGTATCATCGTGAAGGTCATTATCGCTGTTTCCCATCGTTATATCTGACATTCACTTAAGTTACACAAGTGCAGGAAAATGTCAAACTGTGTAATTTGACTTGGTATGTCCAAGAATGCTCAGTATCATTATCAAGGTTATTATAGCTGTTTCCCATCTGTATATCTGACAGAATGTTTCCTTTGGTTTGTCTCCATCTAGAGCCCGAACCGCTCCGGCTCCCAGAGTAAAATTCACAAGTCAAAGGTGAGTAATTTGGTCAAATTTGGTATCTCTATTGGAATTTATGTTTGTTTGCTGTGGACAGTTTAGAAATAATGCTAAAGAGCGTTCATTTCTGGTAATCTGGTAGGAATCTTATTGTGCTGTATTACTCGTCAATATTCAAACACAGTGAATGGAAGTTGAGATAGGAAACAGATGGTAGTGCGGTGGTGAATGGTGGTGATGGTGATGGTGGTGGTGATTGTGTGTGTGTGTGTGAGAGAGAGGGAGAGAGAGAGAGAGAGAGAGAGAGAGAGGAGAGAGAGAGAGAGAGAGAGAGAGAGAGAGGAGAGGTTGTTCAGAGACAAAAGAGACTGATGATGATCTCGTGTAGATTGCATTGAAATTTTTCTTCTGCCTCTCTCAGTGGCTATTACTATTGCTCTTTCTAACTTGAGTCGTATGTTCCCGTTCAACTTTGGAGTTGAGTTGAAAAGGAAACCAACAGGTCAAGGCCCCCACCCCAACCCCAAGCCCAACCCCCACCCCAATTCCAACTCCAACCCCCACCCGTCTCTCAAAGAACTTAAGATAATTCAATCACGTAGCTCAACTTACATATCAATTTTCGTAGATAACAGAGACAGACATGAAAAATGAGAAGTTTCAACAATCCTTCCCTTCTCTATTTAGAATCC
>CM065727.1:72726587-72739087 GCA_033310375.1 Conus canariensis | reverse complement strand
AGATTGGGTCCACTGGTACCGACGGTAAGTTATCAACAAAGTTACTTGCAGATGGATCTGTTTTTGCTTGCGTAGCTTTCTGCACAATGAAGTTTAAAGAGTTTAACGGATTCATTGAAAATCAAGGCATAGATCGTCTCCCCCCTTTTTGCAACAGGAGTTGTCCGTACTCCACGTCTTCGTCAAGTGGATGTGAGAGCCCCCACAATCGATCCGTACGTAGACTTAGGTTTTGCTATGGATTTCGCTGTTATCCCTCTACCCGTCCAACACCCAACCACTCAACCCACCCCTGCCCAAACCCAACCTCACACCCAATGTTTTAGTTTTCAGTTTTTAGTTGTGAACAGATTACATACATTTGATTTAGCAAGCATGGTCAAGCATGGACGAGAGAGTAGTCTTCTACCACCCGGCAAAGTTCCGTACGAGGCGCTGAGCGACTAACGATGTATTGAAAATAATCAGAAAATAAATAGATAAGTAACAGAAAAAAAGGATGCGAACTCTTGCACAGTTTTGAGGCATCTAAGGACCGTTTCTGGGACAGAAATGAAATGATTTGCCAAACTGAAGTACTTGCAAAACATTTCAAGAAGACATTTTTTTTATGACTAATGTTGATGATAAAGCTACCCGAAAAGACCTTTGTGCATCACACATCTGGTCAAGTATTTGAATTTTTATTTCAATCATGCAAAATGTAGTGTTCTGCATAAGAGCAAAAACAACCTAGCTTTTGACTGTAATGTAAATTGAACGGTAATACATTAGATGGTATGATTATGGTAATCCATATGGTAATATAATTTGTTTTGTTAAAAGATCTTTTTGAAAAACATGTATACAAACTGAAAGAATAAATCCATACAGTGATAGAGTTGCACTTATCCAAAATTCATGTACTTTAAAGATTTAAAATGCATATAATACAAATATTTGTGAAAAGCTTCTGGATAAAAATACAACATTTTTTGCCAAAAGAATGGGGAATTTGAGCAAACATTACAAGATTGAATTGGAATAGTTAAGGGACTGGATTTTTTTTCTTTTTGCCGTTTGCACTTACCTTAACCCACTGTCTAGACCATCAGTAGGATAATGGTTAATATCAAATGAAAGAAAGACGGGGAAACCATGTTTTATTTTTGTCATTTATTGTGCATGTCAATGGTCATGTTTTAAATGTGAACTCTATGAAGTTCTGAAGGAATATGAGAATTGGAGCAGAACAAGAGGAAGACACCATTTTTCGTTTGATTTTCCAAATCTGATGTATGTTCTTGCAAGCCATCAGTTCATCTTGTGAGGGCCAGAGCCATCTGCATCCTTTGTGTGTATGTGTGTGTGTGTGTGTGTGTGTGTGTGTGTGTGTGTGCGCACTTGTGATCATATCTTTATGTGTGATTGTTTTATGTGCAAACATTCATGCATATGTGTCTATATATATGTATGTGTGTGTATGTACTTTGTGTGTGTGTGTGTGTGTGTGTGTGTGCGCGTGTGTGTGTGTGTGTGTGTGTGTGTGTGTGTGTGTGTGTGTGTGTGTCTGTGTGTGTGTCTGTGTGTGTGTCTGTGTGCATGTGGACATATTTATATGTATATCAATCTTGTCAGTCTAGCTGATGAGGAGTTGCTGCTTTATTTCCCCTGAGTGTTCATGGATCATGAATATTTGATTTATGTAACTTCACACACATCGTGCAAAACTTACAGATGTGAAATAAGTTATTCACTGTTTGTACACAATTACAGGAATTCTTTTCCCTGAGCTTTCTTTACCTCACAGGGAATACAGTTGCATCTAAACAGATTAACTAGTGTGCTGACTTGCATTAAATCTGCTGCCTTTCAATGTGCTATTTATGAAAGTTTGCTTAATCAGTTATGTTATAAACTTCAAATTTTATCTAAGTTTGAAACATATGTTAAAAGCTTTTCTTTGGAATGAAGGAAGGGAGAGTAAGAAAGAGATTATATATTTTTTAAAAGCTTTTTCCGGGGTGGGGGGGGGGGGGGGTGGAGGAAAGTGAGTAGGAAAGAGAGGGGAGAGGGTGGGGGCATCAGCAGTCAATACATTTGCATTCAACAGAAACTTCCAACAAACTCTCATTGTAGGTCACCATGGCGACCAATGGAGGGCCAATGAGCAAAAAGAAGACGGTCAAAATGCAGACGAGGTTGTCCATCACGGAAGATGATGCCAAGGTTCTGGAAGAACCACCAACCTGCGACGTGAAAAGACAGCGTCCATGGATCAGATCCACACACTGAAGCTGAAAACGCACAACAGTGCATGGACTCCCATTGTCCACAAGCCGTCCAATGAACAGGTGAGGCTGTTTGAATCTGTGATGTCTCACCTCAAATGTGTGTGTGTGGCTGTATGTGAAAGAGTATGTGAACAGGTATGTCCAAGTCTGTATAAGGGAGGAGGGATGTGATTGTGAATGTGTTGGCTACAGTGTGTGTGTGTGTGTGTGTGTGTGTGTGTGTGTGTGTGTGTGTGTGTGAATCAGCAGTGTTCATCTCTTTCTCTGTGTGTAGTAATGCATAATGTGTGTGTGTGTGTGTGTGTGTGTGTGTGTGTGTGTGTGTGGTGTGTTATGTTAATGTATTCCGGATCCATGCTGATAATTGCAACAGTAAGGTTTTCGTTTTTTTACCCGCGCATGAACTGGAAATTGTTCTTGGCTAGTCCAAGTATTTTTGGGGATGAAAAATTCATACCAATTCTTATTTCACTTGAGTGATAGGAAGATTGTAATTTAAAGCATTGACTGTACAAATGTGTACAAATACATTATGGGTAAGGAGGGGGTAGAGGATGGGAAACAGAAAGAGGTTAATACTTTGTTTTGTTTTATGGAATATCATGACTGTATTAACATTATGATTATTACTGAGAACTTTTCTTGCTTAAAGTATTTCATTTTTGTTTCAGATTTTTAAAGAGAGGAGAGATCTCGTGTCACACTGGGTGAGCATGTGTTTCTTATTTTCATCATTGTTTAAAAATTTGCTTTCAGAAGAAATTGTTTTCACTGCAGAAAAGTAAAGTTCATGCTAGAAAAAAAAAAGAAAAAAAAAAGGAAAAAAAAAAGTCACATGAATTCATTCCCACATGTTGACAAGCGTAAATTTATTTCACAGATGAATTAAAAATTTGCTGTGTGAAAACATAATCCACTTTGTTATGTGCATGTAACAGTAATGTTGTAGCACTTTTTTTTGATGGTAAGATTCTTATTCTTAGAATTGTTATGCTGTGTGTGTGAGGAATGACCAAACCACTGAAAGGTAATCAAAGTCTGTATGTCATATCAGGGTTTTGTTGTTTGTTTTTGGCTGTTACAATGTCTATGCTGTCTGGAAGGTATTACGCCCGCTTTCGTTGAGTGTGGCCACCCCAGCCACAGCCGCACCCAAACTCACCTTGAGGCAGCCCCACAGGGAGCAGTCAGTGTCAGGTTATCATGAGGCAGTCATACAGATGAGACACTGCACTGCCGTTGAGTCACTTCTGTGGCACTCCGTACAGCTTGTTCTGATCCAGTGTAAGATGCACCCAGAATGCCACCTTCTTATCCCTCTACTGATGATAATACTTACTTAGTCGCAGAGCCAGAATGAATGAATGTCCCCCTCCAGAGACTTCACTATGTGGCATTTAAGAACCAGTCGCCAGGAACTTACCAATATTCTAGACATGAACCTACCATGGGCAGAGGCATGGAGATGAAATGGAAATTATAGTGACCATGCGAGCTGGACATAAAGGGCCGCAGACTTAAAGAAGTTTTTGGTGATGATCCAAAAGATGAAGAAAATGTTGGAGTTCCAGTGTGGTCTGAGATGACAAGTAAATCAGGGCTGTATGCTTTGTATACTTTCTTAATTTATTGTGTAGTCAGCCAGGCCTAGCAGAAACAGATACCTGCAGTGTTGGTCTGAAAATCTGAGTAACACTGTCAAAGATACATTCATTTAGTAGATGAAATTTGACCAGGTGGTGCCACTCTTTCTGTGTGAGGCTGAACAAAGAAAAGGGAGAAAAAATTCTGCAAATGAAAGGCTCTAATGGAATCCACTTTGTCTTCCTTTTGTCTTCTCATTTGTTTTCCTCACACCTTTCCCTGTCCCCTCTGAAACCCCTTTCCCCCTTATTCCACCTCCACTTTGCACCTGCTTCCTTCCTTTGGCCATTTTTCTTCTTTTCTGTCTAATAGGTAATGCTACAATCAGACATAGATGTACTAGAATGCAAATAAATTAATTGTGGTAAATACTGTTGATTCTTTAATAAGTTTAAATCACTTCCGGTTTTCAGTTTGACCTGTGGACGGATTCACAGCGCAAACGCTTCCTGGATGTCATATTCCGGCAGTGCACCCGCTCGCAGAACAAGTTTGTCCAGGACTGGTATCGCGAGCGTGTTCCCATGCAGCATCTGGACTTTGCAACCGTTCTGCCTAGATTTCTGTCCATGTATATCTTTTCTTTCCTGGAGCCAAAGAGTCTGTGTCGATGTGCGCAGGTGTCTTGGACCTGGAAGTTTTTATCTGAACAGGTATGTTGGATCTGATGAGTGCTGGGGGAGGGGGGGGGGGGGTTACTGGGCAAGGTGTCAGCTTATGTGTGTGTGTGTATTCTTAAAGCTGTCTCACCTTCTGTACCACTTCAGTGGCGTTAACCCCACGCCGCTCATTCTGCCAACATCCGTGCCTTGGCTTGTACCGAGCTCTGGCAACCCACAGGCAACAGTCAGTGTCTTGTGGTCATTGAGCAACCCACCAGAGGTGACACTGCACTGCTGTTGAGTCACTTCAGTGATGTTCGGTTGCACCTCTTGTGACCAGCATACTGACGACAATAACTGCTTGGTCATAGAGTGACTGTGAGTGAGCATCTCCTCTAGAGGGTGCCATCGTGTCTGTCCAGCAACGGTCCCCAAGATCTTGCCAAAACTGGCAGCAGTAATACAAACTGACCAAAGGTATAATGTGGCGAGGAGATCAGAACTGAGGTCACCCTGAGAACAGAGCACGAAGAGACACGGAATTTGAGACTTCTTTTTTTACATGTTGATCAAGGAGGATGAGGAGGATGAAGATGATGCGATGGACTTCCATTCTGGTCTGAGACTGCATGTCAGGGCTGTACTCTACACTTGGTTTCATGCTATGTCCCAGTGTCAATCAGGCCTGGGAAATACAGACACTTGCAGTGTTGGTCAGGAAAGCAGTCACTGTTAGGTGTCATTTATGATTGCATCTTTGTGTGAACCATACCATATTATTTACATAATAAATCAACTGTTAAATTTATGGTCACAGCTTCTTTCATCTGTTTACATTATTCTTGACTTGTATTTTATACTTTGAAACTGTTGGCAGGTAGATACGAAGGAATATAAATATACTTTGTTTTGTTGTTGTTGTTGTTGTTTGTATTTGAAATTGCTGGCAGGTAGATACGAGGGAATATAAATATAATTTGTTTTGTTGTTGTTGTTGGTTGGTTAGTTTTGTGTTGTTGTCCATAATGAATTGATGAATGCGCTCTGGACAGTTCTGCTTATTCTCCAGTCAGGAAATGTGAGCAGCACTCTCCAGGTTGCATCCATTAAGTGGATAAGACTAGACTGTGTGTCTGAGTCTTCCCACTTTAGTCAGGATAGAAGTTGGATGGGACAGAAATATCCTGCCAGTAAATGGCTGTGATGGGAATCAAACCCATGACCTCCCAGTCGGGAATCCATGACTTTGACCACTTCTGTCACTTCAAAAACTTATCTCTTCACTTTACTTGCATACATTGTCTTTTGCTATGTATTTTTCTTTGTTTTATTTTTAGTTTTATTTCTTTGTTTTTATATCGACTTTTATTTTACAAACTTATTCCCAATTGCAATCTTGTAGCATAAAAATAAATTATGTTGATTTTTATATTTTTGCTGATGATATTTGTTGAGAGTGTTTTTGTTTTTTTTTCTTACTGTATTCATTTTATTTTCAATCAGTCAGAGTAAATAACTCACAGATCATATTTTGTTTCATGAGCATTCATCCACCATGTTTCCCTTCATCCAGTTCTCTCATTACCACTTTCCCACTGCTGAACATATACCACTGACTTGCTTCTAAAATCTCATTCATAAGTGAATAGAAAACAGGTACTGAAAATAATTCATCTCTTTTGCACATTCTCTGACGATAGCTTAGAGGTGAATAGAGGTCAAAATGAAGGTGCCGTCATGATTCACCCACAGTCCCTCTGAATGAGTCAACTCGAACAACTTTGACTGGATTGAACTGACATGGCAAGGAGATATGAGAGAAAATAAGAAGTGAACATGCTATTAGAGCAGGGCTTACACACATGCATGCATGCATGCACACACACACACACACACACATGTGTACGCATACACATACACACACACTCACACACACACACACACACACACACACACACACACACACACACACACACACACACACACACACACTCACACACACGTGTATGCATACACATACACACACACTCACACACACACATGCATGCACGCATGTGCGCGCGCGCGCACACACACACACACACACACACACACACACACACACACACACACACACACACACACACACACACATGTATATCTCTGATGGGGACTCAAACATGGAACCCCCCAGCCTGCATGCCAGGTATTCAGAATTGTGTGCTGTGATTTTTCAGGATGACGTGTGGATGCCGAAGTGCCTGCGATACGGCTGGTTCCTGCCTTACACGCCCGCAGACAATGAGTACGGGGCTTGGAAACGCCATTATGTGGCCTGTATTCATACGCTGGACTCCATGGCTGGCAGCCGCAGGGTAGGTGTAAGCGTATTGATTGGTGTGGGACATCAGTATGTTCAGGAAAGAGATCAATCACCAGAAAAGAGGAAGGGGGGGGGGGGGGGTGCCATGTGTGGAGATCTGTGTGTGTAAGTGTATGTGTCTGTGAAAGTGTTTGCGGGATCATGTGTGTGTGCGTGCATGTGTGTGTGTGTGTGTTTATGTGTGTGCGAATGCATGCATGTGTGTATGTATGTGTGCGCACATACTGTGTGCATGTGTATGTGTGCATGTGCTTGTGTGTGTATGTGTTAGGTCTTCAATTTAACGTCTATACACGTGTGTGTGTGTGTGCAAGTACATGTGTGTGTATGTGTGCAAGTACATGTGTGTGTGTGTGTGTGTGTGTGTGTGTGTGTGTGTGTGTGTGTGTGTGTGTGCTTGTGTGTGTGTGTGTGCAAGTACATTGTGTGTGTGTGTGTGTGTGTGTGTGTGTGTGTGTGTGTGTGTGTGTGTCAACGGAGAACAGGTCTGGAACTGTTTAAGAGGGTGTCCTAAGTTTTGCTGTGAGGGTAGTAAAGTTTAGAACATTGACTTCATATGAGCTTTTCAACCATACAACATATTATTATGGCAACAGCTGTGGAAAAAAAATTGGTCAGATGAGTGCATTCAGGGATCTTGATGACTTTCTCACATTCACTCAACATTTGTTCCAATCTTGACTCTCGCAGGACCACTCATAAGGTAACTTTGCACACTGTCTCTGTTTTGGAATTTGAAAATGTCTTCTTGAATCAAAGCATCGTCAAGTGTCGATGCTTTTGCCACGTTCAGTAGTGTAAATATAGATGTTCTTGGTGTGTTTATTTTGTATTTGTTAACCTTTATACTAGAAAAAAAAATCAAGCATATTTATCAATAATAGTATTTCTTTCGTCAATATGGCTGCCAAGAAGTTACCATGGCAAAACTACGATCAGTTTAGGTCAAAGTATGCTACAGTTCTACCCAAACATATTCCCAAAGTTCTGTGGTGTTCTCTACACAGACAGATAAATTGTGTTGCTTTTACTCTGTGTGTGTGTGTGTGTGTGTGTGTGTGTGTGTGTGTGTGTGTGTGCTTGAGTGCGTGTATGCGTGTTTTTGAGTGTGTGTGTGTGTGTGTGTGTGTGTGTGGTGTGTGTGTGTGTTGTATTTTCTTCAAGGCCGGCCAATTCAAAGGATTGAATTGTCTTTGGCCCCAGAGTCAGCAATGAGTTCAGGCCTTGTCTGTTTAGCTCTGGTTTAGTTTCACTCTACCAAAGTTCTTTTCTCACCTGTCATTTTTTCAAACAGCAGGAGTGTAATGGAAAGAAATAAACATCAGCATGAAATAGCACCCAAAAAAAGAACTTCTTGTGAATTTAGCTGAAGGTTGTTTGAATGAATGGCTGTCACTGGTGTCTGCCTTTCAGCCCAAACCTCCACCCCCCGGATACCCAGAGAACATGCAGCAGCCTCAGATGTCACTGAAGTCAGCACGCCTCTCACGCACCGACAGTCGTAAGTCCTTTTTTTTTTTTTTAAGATATTCTTAGCTGGTCTGAGCTGCTTCCCTTACAGGAAGCAGTCTGTTCATAATGGTTTGAACAGTCGCATCGTATTTCTTATATTTCAGAGAAAAATGAGGAAGATGCACACTCTGACCACCACATATTAAGTTTAGATGGGAATAGTCTCAAGATTATTGTCATCATTCAGGGGCTAAGTGAGTGATGTCCAGTAGATGTTGGATCAAAACAGGCACCACTGAACACATCCCAAGTGGCTCGACAGCAGAGCAGTGTATCTTCAGGTGGGTCATCTCTTCATGATCTGATCTTGATAGCTCCATTAAGGACCAGCAGCTCTGAGGCTAACACAGAACAGCTGTATGGCTGTGGATGGAGGATGGATGGGAGTAATGCAACAGTGACGGCACTGAAGATGAGACGGTGAGAGCAAACAAGCAGGAGAATTCTCCTGCACATTTCTGCCAATATGAGTTTCACCAACTATCCTGTTCTCCTTAAAGTTTTTTTCCACTCTTACTCCATTAGAACTGGCTGAAAACAGTCGGAGATGTTAACAGTAGAGCTGGTCTTTACTTTTTTGCTGTATTATTGATAGCTCATTTTCGTTTTGTGTGGATTTATCATTTCTCCATTACTTTCTGATTATGATTACTCCATTATTTTCCGACAGAGATACTCCTGTGAATGTCCATAAGTCAATGTATATATCGCTGATGATTTGTATGATTTACGGATATCACTGAATTGTTTTTGATGGAGAAACATGCTCAGTTACCAGCCAGTCTTCTGCACTGTAGTGATCAGTAACCAGGGAGAACGTGCCAGTGCCCAGATGCTGGCTGTTGATTTCTCTTTCTTCATTCTGGTTATCCAACAGTCAACTGAGAGCAACAGTCCACAGGAAAGAAACTGAGGAATGTCCAAAATCCACAACATTCAAGAAGAGATGTGAACAAAATTTTATGCAAATTTATTCTCAACAACAGCCATGCATTCATCCATCAGATGTAGGTGCACCATAGGCCAAGCACACTGCCTTCGAGCTAGATCACATAGCAAATCTTGACAGACCCAGTGTGTGGCATCATGTTTTGTGACAAGCTTGCATGAATAAGTATTATGGAACTGCAGGGTAGCTGCCAAGAAGTCTTTGCAAAAAGTGAACCGTACCACTTTGTTGCATTATGCTCATTATGATGACTGTGCTTTCTTCCTGTAAGTGTATGTTTTTTTTTCCCCAAACATATCCATGACATGAATTTGGCAAAACTGGCAACATTTCAGATGTTTGACAGTATGGCAAAGAGTTGTACTAGGAAGCTGGAATCTGTTCGGACAAATTTCCTGTATCATTTTCTGAAATGATCAGGGTGGTTTTGGGAGGTTAGGGGGTGAGGGATGGTTTGCTGTCTCATCCTCTGTGCATTAATGCTGTGCTGCTTCTTGCGGCCCATCCAGCCACAGCCACATTCAGGCTCATTCTGTAGTTAACAAGACTTCTTCCTGAAGGCTGTGCTGAGGACTGTTTGGGAGGTCTGTTATGTCTTGCCTGTTTGTGCAGGGAGCACATTGTGAATGGTTTGTGTGAACTGCATCTTGTGTTTTTAAAGCAGATCACACATGGTGAGCATTTATGACCTGATGCAGAAGTGTTTGGGGGCAAGTCGTTGCTAATTTCAGTGTTCGTCCGTTGTGCATCCACTTTGCGTTCCATGTTTCATTTGTCCTCAGGTGTTGTTGACATGGCTTCATTCATGCGTACTTGTCATACTTTCATATTTATCCGTAAAATCGAGATGCATTTTCTGAAACTGTGGATCTGAATTTGATAGAATGACATTTGCTTTTTTACTCCTCTTATAGTGAGATATAGATCTTATCTTCACCATTGCATTATCATGATTCTCTCTTGTCTTCATCTTCACTTCCTTTTTTGGTTCTTTTTCTGGTCCGTCTTCGGTTCATCTTCTGTTCCTCCTTTTTTCCCACCTTCTTACTACTTTTTATTCTTTCTTTCTTTTGTTTTTCTTTTTCTTCATCTTCTGCTTCTTTGTCTACACACTCAGTAAGACTGATATTCTTGTCTTTCAAGCTGACTTGGAGTGCGTTATCCCCCTTCAAAACGAGGGTGTGTCTTTGAATATCTTGTGTATAGTTCTCAGCTTTCTACATATAATGTATGCACACATATGCACACATCTGTGTTCCATGTATATGATTTGACAAAGGGGGTGGAGGTGGGGATGGGGATTTCACATTTATTTTCACTTTTCATGTGTGTATACGATGACTGATATCTGTTTTTCTTTGCACTTTTCAAGTGTTTGTGTACATTTTCACTGACATCTGTTTTGCCTATGATTGATCTGCTTATTTTCATTTATGTTGTGACTAATTTAAAATAAATTTATTTCTTTTCATTTAGGTAGAGTTTAGTTTTAATGCTATACTTGTTATCATGCTTAATCACCCTTGCTTATCTGTCTGCCCCCCCCCCCCCCTCTCTCTCTCTCTCTCTGTTGTCGATGTATTTATGCACCTTCAACAGCATGATTTTTCTATATTCGTGTGTACTTAGTCAATATTTTTATTTCCAATCTGTTTGACCATTTTTAGGCCATGATGTCAAGAAACTATTTGGCTTTTACATTGTATCCTCGGTGAAAAATCTTGTTGTTCTTCATCTCTCTTTCATCTTTTTTGTTTTTCTTCTTCAACTTCTCATTTTCCTTCTTTTTCTTTTTTCTTTTTTTTATCTTTCTCTTCCATCTTTTGTTCTTCCACTTCTTCAACTCTTCTTCATCTTCTTCTGTTTTCTCCACTTCTGTAACTTTTCTTCCTTGTAATTTTTTTTTCTCCTTCTTGTTGTTCTTTTTTCTTTTTCTTTTCTTCTTCTTTCTTATTCAGATGCTTTTGTTTTTGCTTTGCTTTTTTTCTCTTTTTTTTCCCGCTTCTTTTTTTTACATCTCAACTTTTCCTTTTCTGTCTTTCTTCTTTTTCTTCCTATTTCATGTTTTCCTCTTCTTCCAGCTTTTTTCCCCCATCTTGTCCTCCTTTTTCTTCATTTTCTTTTCACTCTTTTTCATCATCACCATCATCATCATCACATCAGCAGCAGCAGCAGCAGCAGCAGCAGCAGCAGCATTTTCTTCTTGTTCTTCTTCTTTTTCTTCTTCTTGTTCTTCTTCTTCTTCTTCTTCTTCTTCTTTTTATTCTCCTCTTCTTCCTCACTATCTTTTTGTTAATTTTCTTCATCTTCTCTTTCTTTTTCTCTGTCATATTTTTGTTCTTCTTCTTCTCCTCCTCCTCCTTCTTCTGCTCCACCCTCTTCACCTCCTCTTGCTCTTCTTCTTGTTCATCCTTTTCTTTTTCCTTCTCCATCGTCTTCTTCTTCTACTTCAGTTCCAGCTGTCAGACAGACAAAGAAGCACATAGCCTCAATCGTTCCATATGCTGAACCTATGAACAGTGCCCCCTGGTGGTTCTTGAAGGTATCAGCTGCTTGGAGGGACACCCCGATGGCAGTCCTTCTGTATGGAAGGGTCCGCTGCCGTTGCAAAGCATCGCCCAGGCCCAAGTCATTACCACCCAGTTAGAGATACAGATCTGTGGTAAAGGAGTGAGGATCTTGGTAAAGGCTTGGTGGGGAATACGGTGGTGGTGTGGGCAGTTAGAGATACAGATCTGTGGTAAGGGAGTGAGGATCTTGGTGAAGGCTTGGTGGGGAATGCGGTGGTGGTGTGGGCAGTTAGAGATACAGATCTGCAGTAAAGGAGTGAGGATCTTGGTGAAGGCTTGGTGGGGAATACAGTGGTGGTGTGGGGTCTCACAACACAATTCAGGAGGAAGAAAAATGCTAGGTGTGAGCTCAGGCATGATTAACAGTCTTCTGCTTTGGATGGAAAATTTGCATCCTCTTCCCCTCCCTCCCTCCCTCCCTCCCAATAACAGCCCTTTTTTTGTCCCTGGAAGTGTCATTGTTGATAGGAAAGGTTTCATTCTAACTTGTTCAAATCTGTGATGAAGGGAGAGAACCAACATACATATGTCAGAATTCCTTGTCAGCTTTGCTTAAATGAAAGCCTTGCATCTTTTTTTTTTTTTTTT
>CM065727.1:72714087-72721587 GCA_033310375.1 Conus canariensis | reverse complement strand
GTAGGCTGTGAAATTGATTTCAGCTATCTCTTTGACTGAAATTTAACACATTTGTTTCCAAAGCAGTATGAATTTGAATATTTTGGCCATACCGATTGAAAATGTTTGCTTAACTCTTTCATTCCTACTTTTGTATGAACCATTACTTCCCCTTGTTCCTAGATTCTTATAATATGAGTATTCCCTTCATTCCTGGATTTAGAGAAAAAAAAGAAGAAGTGTAAAGTGAGAGCTGCCATGTATGCAGTAGCAAACTGGCCAGATTAGAGCGGCAACCACTTTCCCAGGCTGCAGGGGCCATCTGGCATCCATTCTATTCATAAACACTGCCCCGCAAGCGACCCGGTCATGACGTGTACTGATGACATGACTCGCGCGAAGTTCAAAGCGCTTACCACGAGAACCGATTTTCCGGGCTGCAGGAAGGAAAGGAGGGATTTTGTGGTATCCGGTTTTCCGGGCTGCAGGAAGGAAGGGTAGGATTTTTGCAAACAGGAAAACCGGGTTGTAGGGATGAAAGAGTTAAGCATCAAGAATGCAAATTTAGGTCAGCCAACCACCAACTGACTCCCATCACTGGAAAGTTTGTCAAATGGTCACAATTGATTTCTGTTACAGGAGAGTGCTTCCCCTTCTATGAACTTGGAGTTCTGAGAACATGTTGAGTAATCTCTTTTTTTTAGGATGGGGTAGATTTGCGATTCTCACTGATCATGGATTGCAAACCAAAAAGTCAGTCAATTAGAAGCAAAGACAAGGATCACTTATGTCAGGAACTTGACAAACTAGGTTCGCAGTCTGAAAGTTTGTTTGTTTTATGAAAGGCCTTTACAGTTCCCACCGAAACAGCCACATGTAAGTTTGTGCTGTCACAGTCTGCATGCCAGCAGACCACAAGCTACTACAGTATCAGTGCTATCACAGAGTCAGTGCCAGCAGACCACAAGCTGCTACAGTATCAGTACTGTCACAGTCTCAGCACCACAAGCTGCTATCAATATCAGTGCTGTCACAGTGTCAGTGCCAGCAGACCACAAGCTGCTACAGTATCAGTGCTGTCACAATCTCAGCGCCACAAGCTGCTACAGTATCAGTGCTGTCACAGTCTCAGTGCCACAAGCTGCTACAGTATCAGTGCTGTCACAGTCTCAGCGCCACAAACTGCTACATTATCAGTACTGTCACAGTCTCAGCACCACAAGCTGCTGTCAATATCAGTGCTGTCACAGTGTCAGTGCCAGCAGACCACAAGCTGCTACAGTATCAGTGCTGTCACAATCTCAGCGCCACAAGCTGCTACAGTATCAGTACTGTCATAGTTTCAGCGCCACAAGCTGCTACAGTATTAGTACTGTCACAGTCTCAGCACCACAAGCTGCTATCAATATCAGTGCTGTCACAGTGTCAGTGCCAGCAGACCACAAGCTGCTACAGTATCAGTGCTGTCACAGTCTCAGCGCCACAAGCTGCTACAGTATCAGTGCTGTCACAGTCTCAGTGCCACAAGCTGCTACAGTATCAGTGCTGTCACAGTCTCAGCGCCACAAGCTGCTACATTACCAGTACTGTCACAGTCTCAGCACCACAAGCTGCTGTCAATATCAGTGCTGTCACAGTGTCAGTGCCAGCAGACCACAAGCTGCTACAGTATCAGTGCTGTCACAGTCTCAGCGTCACAAGCTGCTACAGTATCAGTACTGTCATAGTCTCAGTGCCACAAGCTGCTACAGTATCAGTACTGTCACAGTCTCAGCTCCACAAGCTGCTATCAATATCAGTGCTGTGACAGTCTCAGCGCCAGCAGCCCACAAGCTGCTACACTATCAGTGCTGTCACAGTGTCAGTGCCACAAGCTGCTACAGTATCAGTGCTGTCACTGTGTCAGTGCCACAAGCTGCTACAGTATCAGTGCTGTCACAGTGTCAGCGCCACAAGCTGCTACAGTATCAGTGCTGTCACTGTGTCAATGCCACAAGCTGCTACAGTATCAGTGCTGTCACAGTGTCAGGCCACAAGCTGCTACAGTATCAGTGCTGTCACAGTGTCATGCCACAAGCTGCTACAGTATCAGTGCTGTCACTGTGTCAATGCCACAAGCTGCTACAGTATCAGTGCTGTCACAGTGTCAGTGCCACAAGCTGCTACAGTATCAGTGCTGTCACAGTGTCAGTGCCACAAGCTGCTACAGTATCAGTGCTGTCACAGTGTCAGTGCCACAAGCTGCTACAGTATCAGTGCTGTCACGTGTCATGCCACAAGCTGCTACAGTATCAGTGCTGTCACAGTGTCAGCCACAAGCTGCTACAGTATCAGTGCTGTCACGTGTCAATGCCACAAGCTGCTACAGTATCAGTGCTGTCACAGTGTCAGTGCACAAGCTGCTACAGTATCAGTGCTGTCACAGTTCAGTGCCACATAGCTGCTACAGTATCAGTGCTGTCACAGTGTCAGTGCCACAAGCTGCTACAGTATCAGTGCTGTCACTGTGTCAATCGCCACAAGCTGCTACAGTATCAGTGCTGTCACTGTGTCACGCCACATGACTGCTACAGTATCAGTGCTGTCACAGTGTCAGTGCCACAAGCTGCTACAGTATCAGTGCTGTCACAGTGTCAGTGCCACATGCTGCTACAGTATCAGTGCTGTCACAGTGTCAGGCCACAAGCTGCTACAGTATCAGTGCTGTCACTGTGTCAACGCCACAAGCTGCTACAGTATCAGTGCTGTCACTGTGTCAACGCCACAAACTGCTACAGTATCAGTGCTGTCACAGTGTCAGTGCCACAAGCTGCTACAGTATCAGTGCTGTCACTGTGTCAGTGCCACATGCTGCTACAGTATCAGTGCTGTCACTGTGTCAGTGCCACAAGCTGCTACAGTATCAGTGCTGTCACTGTGTCAGTGCCACATGCTGCTACAGTATCAGTGCTGTCACAGTGTCAGTGCCACAAGCTGCTACAGTATCAGTGCTGTCACTGTGTCAACGCCACAAGCTGCTACAGTATCAGTGCTGTCACTGTGTCAACGCCACAAGCTGCTACAGTATCAGTGCTGTCACTGTGTCAACGCCAAGCTGTACGTCAGTGCTCACAGTGCAACCACAAGCTGCTACAGTATCAGTGCTGTCACTGTGTCAACGCCACAAGCTGCTACAGTATCAGTGCTGTCACTGTGTCAACACCACAAGCTGCTACAGTATCAGTGCTGTCACTGTGTCAACGCCTGCAGCCCACAAGCTGCTACACTATCAGGCCATGGGGCAGCTCACCAGACAAGACTGTGCACTGTTCTGGTGCCTGTTGTGATCCGACAGGTACTCATCATGAAAATGATTGCATAGTCATGGGGTCAGTATCACCACTTGCCAAGCAGTGACAGTTCTGTGATCTTTACTGTTCCAAAGAGGCTGACACTCACTCACCACGGGCACCAATCGCTTCACTGATGATTTCATTCATTGGTTTGATAAATACATTTTTACTCATGAATAAGAACAAAGTATGTGCAAAGCATCAGTAATTGTGTTTTGTATACTAACAGATTAGAATAGAGTAACAAAAAAAAAGGATTGCAAAAAGAAATAATTTTAGACCATTTGAGAAAGAAATACGCAAAATGAGCATTATTTAGAAGGAACAAAATGTCTTCTTTTTCACAGGTATGCACTGCTGTTTATTGTTGACCAGCTTGAGAAATATGTTAGGTTGATGTCAAATAAAACCCATTTCTGGCTTGATGTTGTAAGACCAGAAGACTGGATAAAACTACAGAAAGAGGGAAAGGTTGTTGGGGTTTTTTTTTGGGGGTTTTAGGGATTGTTGTGTGTGTTTGTTTGCTTTCTGTTAAATGCATCCAGATGATGATGATGATGACGACGATGATGATGACGATGACAATGACGATGATGATGATGATGATGATGACGATGATGATGATGATGGAGATGATGATGATGACGATGATGATGACGATGATGCGATGATGATGACAACGATGATGTGATGATGATGATGATGATGATGACAATGATGACGATGATGATGACGATGACGATGATGATGATGATGATGCATCATTCTTGTTCAGGTGATGCATAACAAGTGGGGCATTCTGAAGAGCCAGCATGAGGAAGCCATCATGACCCGCTCCTTGGACTTCGAGATCGGCATGGACTCCAAGTTCCGCAGAGACCAGCACCGAGCTCTCATTGTGAGGCACAGGATTTGGGGGGGGGGGGGGGGTCTTTTTGTTTTTGTATTTTCTTTTGTTGTTGCTGATATGACAGGTTTTTGCCATGTTGTGTTGTCATTTACATTATATTTCTTCAAAATGAATGGGATATTCTGAAAAGTATGAGAATGCTGACGCAGTATAGCTGAGCAAAAGACATGTAACATTCTAGAAACAATTTCTGAAACCTCCGTGGAAGCTTTTGACACTTTATGGGAAAGATCTGGGACTGTAAAGAAACTTCTGGAATTATGACATTGCCTGTCATACATGTAGATCCATATCATATAGAACAGTCCTGCAAGACATCTGAAATTATGACATTGCCTGTCATACATGTAGATCCATATCATATAGAACAGTCCTGCAAGACATCTGAAATTATGACATTGCCTGTCATACATGTAGATCAATGTTATATAGAATAGTCCTGCAAGACATCTGAAATTATGACATTGCCTGTCATACATGTACATCCATATCATATAGAACAATCCTGCAAGACATCTGAAATTATGACATTGCCTATCATACATGTTGATCCATATCATATAGAACAATCCTGCAAGACATCTGAAAGGAAGCTGAAGATGTATTGATCTGAGGCAAGTGCCTACACATGGCAAAACTGATCTCTGTGTGATGTTTCCAGTCAGCAGAACATGCCCCAGTTCTTAAAACAGGGACTTCTATGTGTAGGCCGGGGAGGACTACAATTTGCCAAAAGCAGGACGTCAGACACTGAGGGAGTCGGTCCGCCTGCAGAACAATGAAGAAAAACGAATGGAAGAACTGGTCAACACCGATTGGATGCCCCCCACGGCGTCTGTGATGAAGAGGTCACTGCACGTCCACTCACACACACACACACACACACACACACACACACACACACACACACACACACACACACATGCACACATATACATAACACACACACACACACACACATGTACATACACACACACACACATTCACACATGCACGCATGCACTTACAAGCGCACACACACACATGCAAACAAACTCGCAGACACACACACACACACACACACACACACACACATTTGCAGATACGCACTCACACAGACATGTATCCTTGCATGCACGTTTTTCTCAATGTGCATGCGTTAATCATTTAAAGGCTGTTCAGCCCTATTCCACCAGTTCACTTTTACCAGGTAATATCGTTCTGCCACACTCTGCCAGTCAGGGGTCATCCTTCATTTCTTTCCTGTCTTGATTTGATGGGACGCTTTGAGCAATGAGACGCAGTTTTTTGAAGGTGGCTGCCAAGTGAAAATGCATATTGTTTTGATTTGAGTCAAAAAAATTTTTGAGTCTTTTTATTTTTTTGTAAACGCCCAAGTTTTGTAAGCTTGTTAAGAATTTGTTTGGCGTTCTGTTTTTTTTGTGTGCGAGAGCAGGAATTCTTAGTATATAGTATCTTTTGAATGTGTGTGTTTGAGTTCAGGAACCCCAAATGTCTTGATGTGTGTGGTGTGTGTGTGTGTTGTGTGTGTGTGTGTGTGTGTGTGTGTGTGTGAGCAGGAACCCCAAGTGGCGTCATCAGATGTCCCCTATCCAGCCTGGAGGGAACATCACACACACCAACCCCCGCATCATCATCATCTCCTCCCGAGTGCCAGCCGCTGATGTAGGTGTCGGTTCTGCCGCTGTGGGAGGGAAGTGGTGGAGTGGTGGTCATTGCAAGACTGTGGTTCACAGTGGAGGTGGTGGGAAATAGTGTCAGTGTTATGTTAGAACTTCTTACTGTCTGGAAATCCTTAACAACGAGGTCTTTTAGAGGGAAAGAATCTTTGGTGGCAGTTATATAGATATTGTATCTATAGTCAAGACCGAAAAAAAGATTCCTGAAAAAAAGACATGTCTGCAGCTTTTTGAGTAGCATTCCACCGATCAGTCATTACAAGTGAACTACTGTTCCACCCCTGCGCTTGAGGGTGACTCAGTAATGTAAATTTTGTTCCCAAACTGACTATTTGGTAAGCTTTGAATGTTTAAATTGCATATGAGGACCTCTGCTGCAGCAGCAAGGACAGTCGTTTGCAAATTGCTTCATTTTGATCCGGAAAAGTTTTAAATGACTAAATTTCACCTCATGTTGAATGTGACTGCGAGAGACAATGCAAGGGGACTGAACTTATTACATTTTAGGGGCAGATAAGCAGCCACAGTAATCAGTAAGAACACCTCAGAAATCTGTGTAGACTGTATTTGTGTAGACTGTGTTTGTGTATTTGCACTCACTTCAGATTTCAAAGGCTTTGTGAGATAACCAAGAACACCGCTATCTGATTATTGGAAACTGTTTTATAAGGAAATGAATTATCGGTCATAGTCAGCATAAGAGTTATCTTCCTTTTGAAAGGACCACGCTGTGAGAAATATTGCTCAGGCATGCAGTGCGTTCTTGCCAAACTTTCGTGAATGTTTTGTGAGGTCAGCCCAAGGCTGTTTGCAAGTTTGGGGCATACTGAATGAAACTGGCACCTTTAGAACAACAGACAGATGATTAACTCAGGCGATGTGAAGAACAACAGACAGATGATTAACTCAGGGCATGTGAAGAACAACAGACAGATGATTAACTCAGGGCATGTGAAGAACAAAGACAGATGATTAACTCAGGGCATGTGAAGAACAACAGACAAATGATTAACTCAGGGCATGTGAAGAACAACAGACAGATGATTAACTCAGGGCATGTGAAGAACAACAGACAGATGATAACTCAGGCATGTGAAGAACAACAGACAATGATTAACTCAGGGCATGTGAAGAACAACAGACAAATGATTAACTCAGGGCATGTGAAGAACAACAGACAGATGATTAACTCAGGGCATGTGAAGAACAACAGACAGATGATTAACTCAGGGCATGTGAAGAACAACAGACAAATGATTAACTCAGGGCATGTGAAGAACAACAGACAGATATTAACTCAGGGCATGTGAAGAACAACAGACAGATGATTAACTCAGGGCATGTGAAGAACAACAGACAGATGATTAACTCAGGGCATGTGAAGAACAACAGACAGATGATTAACTCAGGGCATGTGAAGAACAACAGACAAATGATTAACTCAGGGCATGTGAAGAACAACAGAGAGCCGCACGCTTTAGGGTGCATTCTAAAACAATGGAGAGAAGTGAGTTTTGAGAAATATGGAAGACCTGTAAGTTAATAGCATATACAGAAGCAATACACGGAGTCTGGCATAACAAATAAACATGGTTTCTTG
>CM065727.1:72666587-72709087 GCA_033310375.1 Conus canariensis | reverse complement strand
TATGCAGTCATGTAAGTAAAAATTTGTTTTGAGTGATTCATGTACTTGCTACTATTGCAGACTGAGAAAGTGGGATAACTGAACTTGCACACGTGAAGAAAGGCAGACATGTGGTTTGCCTATTGGTACTTCCTTCAAACCACTTCCCAGACAGGGTCAGAAACACAGAACATTCAACAAGAAGAATACATCTTCAAGCAAGGCAAAAATCAACACCCATTTCAAGATTGATATTCACTAGCGTTCCCCCTGTACTCAGATAAATGAAATACATAGGGGAGTTAGCTCAGATATTTGTTTGCTAAGTTGTTCTGTACAGTTGGTTTTCTCCCTTTGTTGTATACAGTGACTATTCATTTGCCTCGGTTGAGATAGATACAGCAACTAGTGTTGTCTTTTGTGGCTTGACAGTAGAATGGTCTAGTCTGGTCTCCTGTCTGATTCCTGATTGGCCACGTTGTGCAGTGAATTCGGCCTGGCTGCTGGACTACAACAAGAAGACGCCGCCGGAGGTGTACTTCTGCCAGAGCAAGCTGCAGGTGTGGGCCAATGTGGCCGACCAGGCGCAGGAGGCCATCGGCAAGTGCCATGACACGCTGGCCCCCTACTTTGAGAAGACGCACCGTGACATTGTCTCGCAGCTGACCGGTGGGTTGACAACTTTCTTATGTCCGGGGAATGTTTGGGGTCAAGGTCTATTCACATGGCATGATTTTACGCTACTCAGATGCATTCTGGTGGACACATAAGCATGTGTTCACACATACGCTTACACACACATGCTTGAGTGCGTGCACACACACAAACACACATACATATTCACACACACTCATACACATACACACACACACATTTGCATGCATGCACACGCGCGCACACACACACACATACATACACACATAAACACACACACACACATTTGCATGTATGCACATGCACACACCCCTCCAGGGGTTGCAACCTTGCCGTGGTCGGAGGGCTTGCGTGGTCCAGTGATCTTTTAGGCTTTGCTGACGGGGGCATCAATACTCGACTAGATGGTTAGTTGTTGTCAATGCTTCTAGGCCTGTATAGCCAAGTTGCTGACTGGCCAAGCATTACGTGGTAGGAATTGATGCCCCTGGTAGGGTCTCCCATGTCAGAAAGGTTAGGAGTGAGGGCCCAGACAAATAGTAACCCACCTTTTTCCTATTCTGTCTTCTGCCTTTCTTAACGGTTCTTTTCTTTCTTCGTCTCCCTTTCAAGCCTTCTTTTGCACACTCTTTTTCTCTCTGTGGTCTTCTTAAGATCCGCCGCGTTCGCCGTGCGGTGCGACCTGTGACGGAGGGGGATGAGATCCTGGTGATTGAGAGGGCCAACGCCCTCAACACATCACTTTGGCTCGGACCTCTCCTAGACAGGAGGTACACTCTGGCCCGGGTGTATCAATCGGCTTCCCCTTCATGGGGCTGGGTCAAGACAGGCAGTTCTCCGACTGGCCAAGGTAACCCCTGCAGTGCTCAGCTCTCTGTTCCCGGGAGTTGGGCATGATCAGGGGGGATAGGGTCAGTAGGCTTCTGTTTGTCGTATATCTCTCCTGAAACCTGGAAGGGGTCAAGACAATGAGTTCTTGGCCCTGGCCCCTTAGTTGGACTCCATGGTGGGTGGGTAAGGGAGAGATGAAATTTCTAAACATAAATCATGGCTTTATCCAAAATCACACCCCCCATAAAGAAGAGGAAGGCAGTGGACCCCGTTTCTAGTCATAACGATTCCGACAGTGACTCGGATATGGAGACGAGACAGAGGACAGGTTTTTGGGCTTCCTGGCTTGTGGTTGAAGGGACAGAGCAGGAAAAGCCTATTTCTGCTCTGAGTCCTTTTGCTATTCAGAAGGGCTTTCAGGGTCTAGCAGGTGACCCTCAGTCAGTGAAAAGGCTACGGAATGGCACTTTCCTCGTCCAGTGCAGATCAAAGAGGCAATCGGAGCAGCTGCTGAGGGCAACAAAACTCGTGGACAGAGAGATCCGGGTGACCCCCCATAAGCAGTTAAATTCGACCAAAGGGGTTATTCGGTGCCCGGATTTGAAAGGTGTCTCGGAAGCGGAGATCAAGACAGAACTTGCGTCCCAAGGTGTGACAGAGGTGTATAGGGTGACAGTCAAAAAAGGTGCAGAAAGAGTGCCCACCAACACCCTCTTTCTGACATTCTGCAACCCTGTGCTGCCTCCGGTCATTAAAGTAGGGTACTTAAATGTACGTGTCCAACTGTATGTCCCATCCCCGTTGAGGTGTTTCAAATGCCAGAAGTTTGGACATGTCAGAGACCGCTGTTCTGGGCAGGAGGTGTGTGGTGTTTGTTGCAAGGCAACCCATGATGGGCCGTGTAAAGACCCGGCTCATTGTGCGAACTGCGGTGGCGACCACCCCTCCTCTTCACGCAACTGCCCTGTTTGGGTTCAGGAGTCCACCATCCAAAGAGTGAAGACTGAAAAGAAAATTTCGTTTTTTGAGGCCCGCAAACAGGTTGTTGGCAGTCAGACGTCAACAGTGTCTTCTTATGCTTCCGTTATAAAGAAAGTTTCCACCCGTTCAGTCTGCTGCCAGACTGACAATTTTACTTTCACCAAGACATTGCAAGAAAGACCGTTATGCTCTGGTGGAAGCAAGTCCACCGCCTCCCAACCCAAAGTGGGTGCCCCTGGTGGAGGCAAAAAATCCGCCACTCCTCAGACTGCCCAGCAGTCTACTCCATCTGCTGCTGGGCAGATGAAAAAGCCAACCCTCCCGCCTCGAACTTCCTCGAGCAGTGCCCGTGCGGGCAAGGGAGTTCAACCAAGTGTGGAGATGGTGGAGATGAGGAAGAAACCTCCACCATCTCCAAAATCCAGACCTTCTTCACCTGTGGGCAAGTCTGCCAGCAGGTCTGAAGACCCAAACAGTCCAGTGAAACTAAGCAATAAATTTGCTCCACTGAACGCAGACGATGACGAGGAGATGACCTGACTTCTCTCCTGTTCATCCTCTGCACCATGGATAGTAGTAAACTAATCCATTGGAATATCCGTGGCTTAAATTCAAATTTTGAGGAGCTGCAACTTCTGTGTCAAACTGTAAAACCTTCCGTCGTGGCTCTTCAGGAAACTAAAATTCAAAGCCAGAAGACCTTCACTCTTTCTGGCTTTAATATTCTTTCTAAACCTGCACAACCATCCACATTGGGACTGTCAGGCGGTGTTGCCCTTCTTTTACACAAAACTTTGCTGTTTAGTCCTGTCGCTCTGACTACCTCCCTTCAGGCTGTAGCTGCGAGAGTCACTCTCCACAAGACTGTTACAATCTGCTCACTGTATCTGCCACCTTCTGTCCCGGTTTGTCGTCAGGACCTTGTCAGTCTGATCGAAGAACTTCCTCGACCTTTTTTGCTGTTGGGTGACTTTAATGGTCACAATCCTCTTTGGGGTAGTGTCAGTTCGTCATCCAGAGGTCTGCTTCTTGAGGATGTCCTTTCAGACTTTGATTTGTGTTGTCTGAACGATGGAGCTCCAACTTACCTCCACTCTTCCACAGGTTCACTTTCGTGTTTAGATTTGTCGATTTGTGACCCCTCGCTGGTCCTGGACTATGAGTGGTCTGTCCATGACGATCTACACGGAAGTGACCATTTCCCTGTTCTTTTAAAACCTGTATTAACTGAGAGCGCTTCTGTCTCACAACATTTTAATTATAAGAAGGCCAACTGGGATCTCTTTGTAACCAATATTTCAAAAGAATTCCAGGAAGTTGATTTTCTTCAGAGTCCAGACCCAGCAGAATCTCTGACCAATACTGTGATAAACTGTGCTAAAACCTGTATTCCAATGTCTTCCAATAAACTCCAAATGCCCAAAACACCCTGGTTTAATTCAGACTGCCAACAAATTTCAAAAGTTCGCAAACGGGCTCTGCGTCGGGTATACCAACGACCTTCAGGTCCCAACGCTCGAGCCCATCAGAAACTCCGCGCCAAATCGAGACACACTTTCAAAATCAGTAAATGTCAGTCTTGGAGAAACTTCTGCTCCGGGCTGACATCAAAAACTTCAAAGAAAAAAGTCTGGAACATCATCAGAAAAATCAAAGGGAAAAACACCAACCCCTCCATTCATCACTTGAAACTTGCCGATGCTCTGGTCACTGACAAACAAGCTGTTGCCAATCTGTTGGCTTCCACCATCCAACAGAACTCCTCATCTTCAAATAAATCTGCAGCATTTTTAAAAAACAAACAACTCAGAGAGAAATCTTTATACAATTTCACATCAGACAACTCTGAAGCCTACAATCTCCCTTTTTCAATCAATGAACTGAAAACAGCTTTACAAACCTGCACTGATTCTGCCCCTGGTCTGGATGATATTCATTATCAGGTTTTGAAACATTTTCCAGAAAGCTGTCTCCAGACTCTTCTTAAAGTATACAACCATATCTGGACCACAGGGTGCTTTCCGCCCTCCTGGCGGAAAGCCCTGATCATTCCAATTCCAAAGCCTGGAAAGGACCTTACCAACCCTTCCAACTATCGTCCAATAGCTCTGACTAGCTGCCTCTGTAAGTTGATGGAGAAGATGGTCAACTCCCGTCTGATGTGGAAGCTGGAAACCGATGGCCTTTTGGCCAGTCAACAGTGCGGGTTCCGGAAATACCACTCGACAGTCGACCATCTAATCCGTCTGGAAACCACCATCCGCAATGCCTTTGTCAATAAACAGCATGTGGTCGCTATCTTTTTTGACCTCGAAAAAGCGTATGACACCACATGGAAATCAGGAATTCTTCTGGACTTGCACAGACTTGGTTTCCGTGGTCACCTGCCTCTGTTCATACAGAACTTTTTGGCTGATCGACAGTTCCAGGTGCGTGTTGGCACCACACTCTCTGACATCCATGGGCAGGAGTTGGGTGTCCCTCAAGGGAGCATCCTTTCTCCTGCTCTTTTCAGCATTAAAATCAACGACATTGTGAAATCGGTAAGCCAGGGCTCTGAGTCCTCTCTGTTCGTTGACGACTTTGCGCTGTACGCAGTTGGAGCTTCTTACCCCAGCGTACAGCGTCGACTCCAACTTTGTGTCAACAAGATCCAGCAGTGGGCCGAGGAAAACGGGTTTACCTTCTCACGTACCAAAACTCAGTCAATCCATTTTCACAATTTTCGTCAATTTTTTGCTGATCCTGAAATTCGTCTGGACAAGTCCACCATTCCAGCTGTAAAAGAAGCCAAATTCCTTGGAGTTATTTTTGATCAAAAACTCAACTTTCTCAGCCACATTAAAAATCTCAAAACCTCTTGCCAGAAAGCTCTGAATATTCTGCGGGTCGTAGCACACACTGACTGGGGCGCTGATAAGAAAACTTTGCTGCATCTCTACAGAGCCCTGGTCCGCTCCAAACTGGACTATGGTTGTGCTGTGTACGGCTCTGCAAGACCCTCTTATCTGAAACTCTTGGACCCTATCCACCATCAAGGGCTTCGTCTCTGTCTTGGAGCATTCCGCACCACCCCTGTGTACAGCCTGTACGCAGAGGCAGGTGAACCCTCACTGTCCAACCGCAGGCTGAAAATGTCTCTAAATTACTACATCAGACTGTTCTCAGAACCACAGAATCCTGCCTATGACTGTGTCTTTGACCCCCAGTTTCAAAACAAATTCGAAAACAACCCTAACTGTATTCCGCCGTTTGGTGTTCGTATGCAGCCACACACGCGGAATGCAGGTCTAGACCTAGGAGTTGTGTCTGATTTTTCCAAGTTTCCGGATCAGCCTCCGTGGACCTTTTTCACACCAGAGATTCGTTTTGATCTCGCAGCTTTTCGTAAAGAGTCCACCAGCTCTCAGGCATACAAGGCATTGTATGCTGACCTCTGTTCAAAATTTCCATCCTGTCAGAAAATTTTCACTGACGGTTCCAAGTCTGAGGATGGAGTGGCCTGTGCAGCCTATTGCCCTGGTGCTCCTTCTCAGATACTGTTAAAACATATACCTCCAGATGCCTCTGTCTATTCTGCTGAACTTACTGCTCTGGTTCTGGCATTGAAAATAATTTCACAATCTACCAAGAGGGACTTTCTGGTTCTGTCGGATTCGCTGTCAGCTTTGGAGGCCATAGCTGGCCGCAACCTTCAGCATCCAGAACTATTACATTTCTTTGAGCTTTTTAGCAAGTTGAAAGCGGATGGTTACAACATTATTCTCGCTTGGGTTCCTGGTCATGTTGGCATCGGAGGGAACGAAATGGTTGATCGTTTAGCCAAGAATGCCACAAGAGAGAAATTGTCCAATATTTATATCCCTTGCTCAGATCTGAAACCCAAAATTAATGATTATGTGAGAGACCTCTGGCAGGAGGATTGGAACATGCAGACGGATAACAAACTCTTTCAGATCCGTCCAAACCTTAATGAGTTCCTCCCATCTACGTCTGGTGGCCGTAAAGAAGAAACAGTTCTGTGCCGGCTGCACACCGTCCATTCGTATTTTACCCATTCGTACCTTTTAAAGAATGAGGAAGCTCCGTGGTGCATTCCATGTCATGTGCCACTCACAATGAAACATATTCTTTTAGAGTGTTGGGACTTGCACGATGTGAGACACAAACATTTTACAGCAGAGTCCATGAAAATCCTGTTCAGGGATGTTCCGCCTGACGTGATCTTTGAGTTTTTGAGAGAGATTAACATTTTTCATCTGATTTAAGATTTTACGGATGAAAGATTTTTAACGAAGTTTCTGGTGCGTTTCTAGACGATGTCATTTAAAGAGATGTGTGAAAGTTGTTTTTTTTTTGTTTTTGTTTTTTTTTTAATGACTTGTGAGTTGATTTTAACGTGGTGACAGCCCTGATGTGGCCCCTTGCGGTCGGCTGGGCTATAAGCAACATTATCTTATCTTATCTCGCACATGCACACACACATACACATGCACACACACACGTAGAGACACACACACACATACACACACACACACAGGCAAACACTTGCGGGCATTGTCATTCACAGAATCACAATGCGTACAAGCACACTCAAACCATTTATATGTACATGCATACATGCATTCCATAGCGTGCAGACAAACGCATTATACGTCTTTATGTGCTTGCGTACACTCGCATACACACAGGCACAATTGTGTGCTCACACACACATGCATGCATGTGCACACACACACACACACACACACACACATACGCATGCACACATGCACGCGCATATACACACGCATGCCCTTTATCTTTCTATTTCGATTTATAAAGGCCAAAGCAAAGGGATACTGAACAGTATGTGTGTGTGTGATTGCTGCAGGTCAGGTGATTTTTGACGTCCTGGGACAGACAGACATACAGGGAGTGCATGACATCACACAGGCACTGGCAGAGGGCCTGAAATCTCTCAGTGGGCAAAAAAATGTAAGTGTCAGTGTGTGTGTGTGTGTGTGTGCACATGCATGCACGCATGTTTGTTGCTTTTGTTTTTTCTTATTCTTTACTCTTGTTGCTCATTAAGATCCTTGTACAGTTGTCACTATATCAAATGTGTAATCTAGGCCCATATACTATTGTAAACATCAGAATGTGTATGTGTGTGCAAGTGCGTGTTTTGGGGAGGGAGGAGAGAGAGGGGGGTTGCTTCTTTTGTTTTGTTTATTTTTTTTCTCACACTTTTTGCCATTTATGGTAGCACTTATTATGTCATGTAATCCAGGTCTTTGTATGACAAGAGATGTTAACTTATGTTGGGGTTTACATGTGTATCCTTGGTCAGATTAATCCTCTGGAATACCTGGGAGAGTACCTGAAGCGGAAGGCCAGAGGGGACGAGGAGGGACTGATTGAGCTGAGCACGTCCAGTCGGAAGGTAGGAGACTAGCGGTCATGGTCTTAGCATGTTGGTCTGTTATGTCCGTGTTAGTTTCTATATGTACATGCGTGAATGTATATGTGGATCTGTCTGGTCTGTTGGTATGCACCCAGCCAGCCATCTTCCTCTTCCTACCTCTCCCTTGTAACATGAAATAACATAAGCAGTGCAAGTCTAACATGTGAAGAACAGTGTCTGCTCCATAAGAATAGACACCCTTACTCAGCCTTTGACTGTCATGTCTTTCAGATACAACGTTTAGGTTACTACCGAATTGTTGTTTTTTAAATCACCAAACAGACTCGTTGACTGGGGCTCTGCTTTAAAAAAAGTTTCTGCTACCCTAGTTCACTCCAAATTTTGAATAAAATCAAACAGAGGATGACAACAAAATCAAACAGAGGATGACAACAAAATCAAACAGAGGATGATAACAACAAAATCAAACAGAGGATGACAACAAAATCAAACAGAGGATGACAACAAAATCAAACAGAGGATAACAACAAAATCACAGAGGATGACAACAAAATCACAGAGGATGACAACAAAATCAAACAGAGGATGACAACAACAAAATCAAACAGAGGATGACAACAAAATCAAACAGAGGATGACAACAAAATCACAGAGGATGACAACAAAATCAAACAGAGGATGACAACAAAATCAAACAGAGGATGACAACAACAAAATCAAACAGAGGATGACAACAAAATCACAGAAGATGACAACAAAATCAAACAGAGGATGACAACAACAAAGTCAAACAGAGGATGACAACAAAATCAAACAGAGGATGACAACAAAATCAAACAGAGGATGACAACAAAATCACAGAGGATGACAACAAAATCAAACAGAGGATGACAACAAAATCAAACAGAGGATGACAACAAAATCAACAGAGGATGACAACAAAATCAAACAGAGAGACAACATGACAACAAATCACAGAGGATGACAACAAAATCAAACAGAGGATGACAACAAAATCAAACAGAGGATGACAACAACAAAATCAAACAGAGGATGACAACAAAATCAAACAGGATGACAACAAAATCACAGAGGATGACAACAAAATCACAGAGGATGACAACAAAATCAAACAGAGGATGACAACAAAATCAAACAGGATGACAACAGAATCACAGAGGATGACAACAAAATCACAGAGGATGACAACAAAATCACAGAGGATGACAACAAAATCAAACAGAGGATGACAACAAAATCAAACAGAGGATGAACAACAAAATCAAACAGAGGATGACAACAACAAAATCAAACAGAGGATGACAACAAAATCAAACAGAGGATGACAACAAAATCAAACAGAGGATGACAACAACAAAATCAAACAGAGGATGACAACAACAAAATCACAGAGGATGACAACAAAATCAAACAGAGGATGACAACAACAAAATCAAACAGAGGATGACAACAACAAAATCACAGAGGATGACAACAAAATCAAACAGAGGATGACAACAAAATCAAACAGAGGATGACAACAACAAAATCAAACAGAGGATAACAACAACAAAATCAAACAGAGGATAACAACAAAATCAAACAGGATGACAACAGAATCACAGAGGATGACAACAAAATCACAGAGGATGACAACAAAATCAAACAGAGGATGACAACAAAATCAAACAGAGGATGACAACAGCAAAATCACAGAGGATGACAACAAAATCACAGAGGATGACAACAAAACCAAACAGAGGATGACAACAAAATCAAACAGAGGATGACAACAAAATCAAACAGAGGATGACAACAACAAAATCAAACAGAGGATGACAACAAAATCACAGAGGATGACAACAAAATCAAACAGAGGATGACAACAAAATCAAACAGAGGATGACAACAAAATCACAGAGGATGACAACAAAATCAAACAGAGGATGACAACAACAAAATCAAACAGAGGATGACAACAACAAAATCAAACAGAGGATAACAACAATAAAATCAAACAGAGGATGACAACAAAATCAAACAGAGGATGACAACAAAACCAAACAGAGGATGACAACAACAAAACCAAACAGAGGATGACAACAACAAAATCAAACAGAGGATGACAACACAAAATCAAACAGAGGATGACAACAACAAAATCACAGAGGATGACAACAAAAATCAAACAGAGGATGACAACAAAATCAAACAGAGGATGCAGCTTGATGTGGGTGTCTGTCTGTGTGTTGTTGACACCTTTAAAGAACAGCTGTGATCTCGCCTTCTCTGGGATGATGAAAATATCGACCTGAACATCAACACTGAGATTGGTCATGTACTTGTTGCCAGTTCAGTTTGAATTAGTTTTGAACACATCCACACAGTAGAAAGAAAAAGATACACCCCAAGGCGCGGATGGGACCCGGAAAAGTACCATCTTCAAGTGCCGAACAAACCAGCTGGGAGCAATCCTGTGCCACCTTTTGAAGCCTACACTGTTTTCACATAGGCTGCAGGCATGTTCAGAGCATTCCATTAAGACATCAAGGGACGTAACTGCTCCTTGGCAGATGCCATTGTGTAATGGCCACTGGATGTGACATGACAGAACCTCTCCGGGAGTGTTCCCTTGGGTGTATCAGCCCATATTTCATGACTGCAGAGCCCACCAGTGAAAAACGCCATCGTCAAGCAACCAGCAAAAGCAAAAATATCCACACAGTTTACACTGCTGTTCAAGTCACTGTCAGTTTAGTGATGCCCGGATCACTTAGTTATCCTTCATGGACTGTATTCTATCATGGTCACTCAGTAGATTTGCCAGCTGCACTTGATACAAGAGAGAAAAAAATGTTTTAAAACCTTTGATTTTTTGTAATTGAAGCACATTGCAAATGGTGGCCACAGGATGTGGAACAGACAAGTTATGGCACAAGTCGGAATTCTCACCAAAACATATACGGAGACAAAATGTAAAGTCAACTTTGATAGGCAGAAACGGGCAGTTTGGTAAATGATGAAAAGCGGTGGATTGGTAGTTAAATGGTCAATTCCCACATCTTCATCTTTTCTCTGTCTTGCTGTCTCAGACACTGTCCACTTGCCTAGTCTCTGATCTTCTCTCTCCTCATATACAGTTAGTTGTGGTCGTGTAGTTGAAATCCTCCATGTGTGTGTGTGTGTGTGCGCGCGCATGTGCCCATGCGCATGCATGCAGATATAGCTGAGCTAACAGTATGTCATGTATCTATGTGAAGTTGTTCGTCCTTTATGTTCCCAGGCACCCCCATGCCACTCATCAATATGTCGTTGCTGGTACTAACAGACTCTCTTAAAGTGTATGTGGTGTTTGAATATGCAGAACTCAAAAATTCCTTTCTTAAATCGTCAGTTTATTAAAAGTGTCGATAAGCAATATGAACTCGTTTTTTGTGTTTATGTTTGTACACACTATCATATTTTGCTTTCATTATATGTATGTTAGACATGGGATGTAACTGCTTTAATTCTAAGCTGTTGTGCTTCTGCACGTTCTTGAAACACTTCCTGTGGTGACATGTTTTAACAATGAAGCAGAGTCTTTAAAAACATAGCAATACTTTACATAAAATTAGAGGCCAGTCTCAAGAATGTGCACTTCACAGTGGCTTATTCTGAAATGTCTCGGTGAGATCAGATGAAAAGAAGTGGATTGTGACAACGCAGCGAATCAACATTGAAGGGATGTAACCTGGTGTAAGAAGACATTTAATTACCCCATTAGCCATCACTTATTTTCATAGGGACATAACATATCCCACCCAATGGGATCCCCAGCCTCTTCATCTCCCCCCCCCCCCACCCTCCTACTCCTACATCTCTGTCTTACATTCCCCTCCATGCCCTCATTCCTCCTCAGTCATCACGTCTGCCAACATGTTCATTGATTATGCTTCGTAGGCTTCAGGGGATTTTTTTTTTTTTTCCCCAGATTTTCCAAGTTTGTTTTGTTGTTCCCAACTGATCTATTTTCGATTTTTTTTTCAGCCTACAGAGATCATATCACTATCAGTTTCTGATAACTCTCTCTTTTTTTTCTTTTTTTTTTGTATTAGACGCTGACGTCCTTCATGGATCAGGACGACCTCCAAGCCAGTCGGTCGTCCAGGTCCACTGGACGGCGGGCTGCCCGGGGACACTCCAGGGAAGGGGAAGAGGAGGAGGATGAGGAGGTGGCAGACATCAACGGCAACAGGGAGGAAGAGGAGGGAGAGGAGGAAAGAGACCTGAGAGCCTCTGCTGAAGACGACGGAGAAAGAGAAGGTATCAGGGAAAGAGACAAGAGAGCCTCTGTTGAAGATGAGGGAGAAAGAGAAGGTATCAGGGAAAAAGACCTGAGAGCCTCTGTTGAAGATGAGGGAGAAAGAGAAGGTATCAGGGAAAGAGACCTGAGAGCCTCTGTTGAAGACAGGGAGAAAGAGAAGGTATCAGGGAAAGAGACCTGAGAGCCTCTGTTGAAGACGAGGGAGAAAGAGAAGGTATCAGGGAAAGAGACCTGAGAGCCTCTGTTGAAGATGAGGGAGAAAGAGAAAGAATCAGGGAAAGAGACCTGAGAGCCTCTGTTGAAGACGAGGGAGAAAGAGAAGTATCAGGGAAAGAGACCTGAGAGCCTCTGTTGAAGACGAGGGAGAAAGAGAAGGTATCAGGGAAAGAGACCTGAGAGCCTCTGTTGAAGACGAGGGAGAAAGAGAAGGTATCAGGGAAAGAGACCTGAGAGCCTCTGTTGAAGATGAGGGAGAAAGAGAAGGTATCAGGAAAGAGACCTGAGAGCCTCTGTTGAAGACGAGGGAGAAAGAGAAGGTATCAGGAAAGAGACCTGAGAGCCTCTGTTGAAAATGACGGAGAAAGAGAAGGTATCAGGAAAGAAACGGCCCACCTCCAAAGCCCTCTTCTCTAGAAAAAGAAAGAATGATTTTATCAAACCTGATTTGACCTTATTTAGTTACCACAGCTTTTTTTTTACATAATGTATTTTGTAGAATGCTAGGTGAATGTATGAAATCAAGTACTATTTTTTCTTTTTTGTTTTTTTTTAAAATGGAAACGAAACGCTAAGTCCAAGTCTCTCTACATTTTATACAAAGATGTAGTGGAGGATATAGATGGCAGTCTATTTGTGTGTGTTGCTGACGTTTATGACGGGTCATTGGCGTCACTGACCTTTGGTCAGAAAAGGGGAATCAGTCTGTAAGACTGCCCTGACTCCCCCTCTTGTTGGTCATCCCTCACACTGCCACTGAAGTTTGAGGTGATTGGGAACACCGTTTCCTCTGCTTTTTTTTTTTATCGGTCTTTATTGAGCCAGCAGTGCCTGAGCCACTGAATTGACGATGTTTGGAAATCTGCTAGGGAAGTAATCTGTGTTAGACCTCATGTTCAGCAAGAGTGACTCCGCCGGTTTCATTAACAGATGCCGCTGGTACGCACACTCAGAGCAATGTTGCCCCATCACTGAGCCTAACAGTTCAATGAGAGAGAAAATACCCGAACAAAGGGTATGCCTCGGACACCTGTAATGTCAATGTCCGCATTGTTATTTCAGCGTGTGCTTATGCTTATATATTTGACTCAGTTTGACCAATAAAATGAGCAAAGGTCACTCATTGCAATACTCAGTTTGACCAATAAAATGAGCAAAGGTCACTCATTTGACTCAGTTTGACCAATGAAATGAGCAAAGGTAACTCATTTGACTCAGTTTGACCAATAAAATGAGCAAAGGTAACTCATTTGACTCAGTTTGACCAATAAAATGAGCAAAGGTAACTCATTTGACTCAGTTTGACCAATAAAATGAGCAAAGGTAACTCATTTGACTCAGTTTGACCAATAAAATGAGCAAAGGTAACTCATTTGACTCAGTTTGACCAATAAAATGAGCAAAGGTCACTCATTTGACTCAGTTTGACCAATAAAATGAGCAAAGGTACACTCATTTGACTCAGTTTGACCAATAAAATGAGCAAAGGTAACTCATTGCATACTCAGTTTGACCAATAAAATGAGCAAAGGTAACTCATTTGACTCAGTTTGACCAATAAAATGAGCAAAGGTCACTCATTTGACTCAGTTTGACCAATAAAATGAGCAAAGGTAACTCATTTGACTCAGTTTGACCAATAAAATGAGCAAAGGTCACTCATTTGACTCAGTTTGACCAATGAAATGAGCAAAGGTAACTCATTTGACTCAGTTTGACCAATAAAATGAGCAAAGGTAACTCATTTGACTCAGTTTGACCAATAAAATGAGCAAAGGTCACTCATTTGACTCAGTTTGACCAAAAAAATGAGCAAAGGTCACTCATTTGACTCAGTTTGACCAATGAAATGAGCAAAGGTCACTTATTTGACTCGGTTTGACCAATAAAATCAGCAAAGGTCACTCATTTGACTCGCTTTGACCAATAAAATGAGCAAAGGTCACACATTTGACTCAGTTTGACCAATAAAATGAGCAAAGGTCACTCATTTGACTCAGTTTGACCAATAAAATGAGCAAAGGTCACTCATTTGACTCAGTTTGACCAATAAAATCAGCAAAGGTCACTCATTTGCAATTGAGAGACAGGCACTATCTTCCACTGATTTTTTTTCCCAGGACATGTCATTGGTCCACAGTGGATTTTCTGTGAACTGTCTCCCACCACTGTCACAGTCATTGGTCCACAGTGGTTTTTCTGTGAACTATCTTCCACCACTGTCACTGTCATTGGTCCACAGTGGTTTTTCTGTGAACTGTCTTCCACCACTGTCACAGTCATTGGTCCACAGTGGTTTTTCTGTGAACTGTCTTCCACCACTGTCACTGTCATTGGTCCACAGTGGTTTTCTATGAACTGTCTTCCACCGCTGTCACTGTCATTGGTCCACAGTGGATTTTCTGTGAACTGTCTTCCACCTCTGTCACTGTCATTGGTCCACAGTGGTTTTCTATGAACTGTCTTCCACCGCTGTCACTGTCATTGGTCCACAGTGGATTTTCTGTGAACTGTCTTCCACCACTGTCACTGTCATTGGTCCACAGTGGATTTTCTGTGAACTGTCTTCCACCACTGTCACTGTCATTGGTCCACAGTGGATTTTCTGTGAACTGTCTTCCACCTCTGTCACTTATTGCCACACTCAACATAAAGCGACAAAAAGAATCATTTGGATTGAAGCGCTTTGCAAATGGCAGCCACCTCTGCTGTAGCAGACACTTCCAAACACTGCATCGTCATGCTCAAAGCTTCCCAAATTCTGTGCATGGAAGTGAAATGAAGGGTCACTCTCTACAGGTGGCCATGGATGGAGGATCAGTGGTTAACTGGCTGTGGTAGACACAGGCAGATCAATGGGTGAACAGTTCAGTGTACATGTATACATCAATGTTTTTCTTTGTCTGTTTCTTTTGGATTTCTCTTGTTTGATGGGGAAGAAAGCTGGCTGGTGTGTTCGCAAAGCTGCTTGTTGCTTTTTGTTGGTGTTTCTCTCTGCAGTTGGTAGCCAGGATTTTCAAGCCTGGAGAGTCCCCACAGCCTTGTATGAAATGGGCCATTGTTTGCTTTGATGTGGTAACACATTGCTTAATTCATTCTTCCTTTTTTTTTCTTCCTTCTGGTGTAGTCTGTCTTTCTCTTCATTGCTTTTTTTTTTTCTTTTCAGGAAAGTGGAGGGGGGGGGGGGGGGGCTTTATTTTCTGCTTATTTATTTGTATTTTTGTCGAATGTATTTACAAAAATTCTCAGTTTCATTCTTGTTTGTTTGTAATGTTGCTGTTTCCCGTCTGTGCAGAGCTGGCCAAGGACGTGGGGAAGGAGAAGGAAGAGAGGAAGCAGCGACAGAGGCAGTTGAAGACATCCACACTGGCGACCGTGGAGCTGAGCTCTCGATATGGGACCTTGCGGGCAACCAAGCACCAAAGACTGGTCAGTTGCTGCATCATAGATACACACTGTGGTCTTCTTTTCTATTTATATATGCCTTGTAATTGTTTTGAAATCTGTTTTTATTTGAACTGGATATACATCTGAAAAAACATATGAAAAAGAAAAATTGGTATAAATTCAGACAGATTTAAGCTTGTTAATGCCTTCAAAACTAAGACATCTTCCGCCTATTAGATAGTCTTCTTCCGTAGACTGAGCCATCTATACCCAGGGGTGTAGATTAAGTGTGAGTTGTACATTCATTGATATCATGTCTAGCAGAGCTTCAGATTGTTGGTGTACCCATGCCATTAGTGCAAAATGTTTTGGAATGTCACACGATACTTTTACCCTATTTTCCCATTGAGTGTACATCAGTTAGCTCATGTCAGACTGTTCTGACGAGTGACTGTTAGAGCTTACAGCTGCAGAGTGAATCAAAACCTTTTCAGTGGAAATGGGATGGATTGGCTGTTGTTAAGTTTGTTAAGTTCTTACAGTCAAAAGAAAAGATTTTCAGCAGCACTTGCATTCACTGGCTCCATATTCAAAATTCTGTGAGATAAGTTCCCTTTGAAATAGCTTTAATTCTTCACATATGAGGGTGGAATTATTTGAAATATGCCTGTTTTGTGTTAATTTGGCATTTGTAAAACATTTATGGTGTTTTCTAATTAGACTCACTTTGATCTTTGACAGAAAAAAAAAACAGAATGAACAAAAGACAAGTTAGAATTGCAAGTAATTAAGGGGGCAGTAAACTCAAGTTTCACTGTTTATGTTGTGATGTTTTGTTTTGTTTCTTTTTCTGTCATGTTAGATTAAGACCATCCAGGAGACCGTATGACCGGTCACTAAGTTGTATCATTGTTGCCTGCAGACATCAGGGCAGTTCACGGACCACCCAGAGAAGCGCACACCCATCGCCTTTGAGATCCTGGCCAGCGAGGAAGAGTACATGAGGACGCTGAAGGCCATCAGTGAGGTCTACGTGCGGCCGCTCAAGTCCGCCCTGGCTTCTAACAGGTATTGTGAAGAAATGGATGTAGAATCTGTGAACGACATTTTCAGCGTTACAAAATTGACATTTTATTTGAAATTGTGATCTCTTACAGCTGGTGTTTTATGCACCTATAAAGGATCTGTTGATTGTTATTGTCTTTAGGTCTTGTAACAAATTGTCAGTTACGCTCTCTCAAGAACAGATTATTTGTGGCAATTTCTACAAAAGTAAATATAAACAAATGTCTTGCTGAAATAGAACTGTGATAGATGACAGACAGATCAGTCTCACCAAATATAGGTAAATGCTGTTCTTAATTAAGCAGACTTTTAGATCACAAACCTAGATTGTCTAGCTATGCAATCTCTGTGATCCTTGTCTTTGTTCTTAATTTTATCACAAACCTAGATTGTCTAGCTATGCAATCTCTGTGATCCTTGTCTTTGTTCTTAATTTACTCTTTTTGTTGTTGTTGTTGTGATTCTTAATTGAAAACTAGTGAAACAAATCGAGCCCAGTTTTAAATGCCAACATGTGTGATGATGCATTAGAAAACTAGGTACAACATTCCTATGTTGTATTTCTAAAATCACTGGAACAATTGGGGAAGGAGGGGGTTGGTGGTAACGGAATTCAAGTATCTTTGTGGATTTCAATTTTGCAGCACTTTGAAGTTTAGTATTCATCAACAGTAACTTTGCAGAAAACTGGTTATAAAGTTTTTACATGTTCAAAGAGATCTAGAATAGCAATGAGAATTTTACCATATAAACTTTAAATATGAAAATACTGGGCAGGTTCTGAGGAAAAGAAAGATCCTCGTTAATTCGTTCCCCAAATTATTCTCTGAAGTAAAGTGGCCTCAAAAACAGGAAGTTTTGTGAGGGCCAGTCTGGGTCAAAATTGTCAGTCAGTTTTTCGATGAAGGGATCTCAAACTGAAGAGAAAAAAAAAGGAGAAGAAGGAAGGACATTCAAGGTTTGCTGTCATCGTTTGGATGATTACAGAAGAGATGGTAAAAAAATCCAGGTGTGGAAACAAAATTCTTTGTTTAATGAGGATATTGCTGATAACGTTTTTCTTGTGCTCCAACGCGAGTTACGTGACCTATCTTGGATTCTCTTGTGCTTAGTAATAAATTTTCATCAGTTTTATACCTGGACAAAGTCTAGAACTGGTCTACATTCTTGAATCACGCTGTTGTTCCTTGATTTTATTTTGTGATTTGAGCATTGGATTGGCCTTGTGTTTGTGTGTTTTTTTTCCAGAGCCATCATTGGAAGTCAGAACATCCAGATCATCTTCACTGACATCATGAACATCTATAAAGTCAGCAGGTACGGTCACAGATGGCTTACAGACAGACTGCAAACAAGAATGGTATCAAAGGGACATGCATGTAAATGTGTGTTCTGTTGGTGTTTTTGTTGTTGTTTTTTTTTTGGGGGGGGGTTGTTTTTGTTTTTCAGTCTGTTTGTGGTGTGAGGTCAAATCTGTGCAGTACATGTGCTATTGTGTTCATGTGTTGAGTGACTTGATAAAACTTGAAAACTTGATTCCTTATCAGATATACTTAGCAGGGACGGTATCTTTTTTACTTTACTCAGGTTCCTTTTTTTCTTTCTCTTTTTTCGTAATCATAAGTGAACTTACATTTGGCTTCATTTACACTGTCATTTTGTTTTCATTCTGTGTGAGAGTTGTTACCAAGACTGGTCCTGCCAGAGGACTGTCTCATGTTCTGTTGGAATGAACATTGAGCATGAGGAAATCTTTGGTTTGTCATACCTGCGTCATCATCATTATCATTGTTATCATTTGTCATTTCATTATCACCTCCACAAAAGAAGTCATGTGTGCACTTTCTTCTGTTGTTATGTTGGTGTGTATGCATACAAAGTTATGCAGAACTTTGAACAGATTGTAACAAAGCTTGGTAGAAAGATGGAGTATGGTCCAAGGATGGATCCATAAAATTCTGTTGTAGATCCAGATCAGAGGGAGGGTCAGGATAGATCCAGTAAGATACTGCAGAAACTACAGAAGGATTTTGTTAATGAAACTTTTGTGTGAAAAATTGAATGTAGCCATGGGATGAATCCCATAGAATTTGGTACAGATCTGTTGTGAAGATCCTGATTATGGAAGGGCCTATGCAAGATCCCTTAGACCTTAGCAGAGGCCTACGGTCCACAAAATGACATTTGGTATTGAATGATATCATCATTCCTTGGGCAGAGATCTAACAGATAACCTTCAGAGGTCCACAAGATAACATTTGGTATTGAATGATATTATCATTCGTTGGGCAGAGATCTAACCGATGACCTTTAGAGGTCCACAAGATAACATTTGGTGTTGACTGATATTATCATTACGTTGGGCAGAGATCTAACAGATGACCTTCAGAACCGACTGGCTCACTGGGAATCCCAGCACACGTGTCTGGGCGACATTTTTGTCAAGTTCTGCACGCGGGTCAAAGCCTACACCAACTTCACCAACAACTACGAGGTCATCCTACGCTGCATCGAGCGCTGCAAGGAGCAGTCCCCGGCCTTCCGAGCCTTCCTTGAGCGTCACGAGCGAGTACCGCAGACCAAGATGTTGACGTGAGTGGAGCAGTCATTTGCTTTGTTCTTCTTGTTTCCCACAGCATCATTATGCTGTGTTTTATAGTTTCCTATCTAAATGGATTTGAAAATTTTAGGACATTCTTTTGTAGCATAATCAAGGCAGAGTCATGGTGACATTATGCTGTTAGTATACAATTGCAGTTAAATGTGGTACATATGCACTTGTCACTGAGAAAGGAATATGTATGTACTTGAACTTGCCCTGTTAATCAGTTTAAAGTGACACATTTTTCACCAAGTAAGTGTCAACATTTTTGTTGAAAATTTTTAGTTAAAAACACAAAATGATTTATAACTACGATCATGATCTGTTATTTTTGGCCAGTTCATAGAGAAAAAAATACTTTTGGAACAAAGAGGTGATGTAGAGGTCTTGCATTCACTGGAAGCATGTGAACAAGGCCAGTGTTTTGCTCAAAATTGTTAACCTTCATCGGCGCTGTTGCATGCAGCGAAGTTGTCAACAGTGCCGTAAGTGATACATGATCTAACTCTTAATGTCATGTACCATGCCGATCCGCGGCTGCGTCCCATTCATAAACCGCTATCAACCTACTTCTGAAACCGGTTTCAGATGAAGTGGAAATAGCTTCCCAAACGTGCACGTGCACGTAGATTGTTTCTTGGTAAATTGTTCTTCCTTCCTGTTGGCGCCATTCTGCTACTCCATTCATTTTCAAGAAGTTCGCCATCGATTTTAACCCTTTTCTTTTGTTCGACTTTGCATCAAAAATGGCCGACGCTGCATCTGATAGCAACTTGTCGTTCAATGATTTTATCAACCAATTAGTCAAAGAACGAGAGCAAGGCCTCGGAAAAGACAATCAGAGTGATGTGAGTGTCTCTTCAGTGCACACCAGTGACTTCTGCGACTTCAGTGATCACGACATTTTGGATTTTTCAACATCATCCGACGATTCTGACGTGGATGATTTGGAGAGGTTAGACAACATCAGAGATTTTGAAAGAGGCAGATTTACTGGAAATCCTGGGCCTACCAAACCTCTACCCATCACTGCTGAGCCTTTGGAATATTTTTACTAACATACAACATGACACCTCTCACAAAGTGTTCTTTTCGATGTTTTATTTTGTTTACTAAAATTTCATACTAAGTACAGGTAAAATAAACAAACAGCACCAACATATGACAGTCATAAGCAAAAAAATGCATTCAACATACATAACAATCATATCCACATACAATCTTAAAATTTCATTTAAATCCATCCATTAGATCAAAAGTTATTACATTTTAAACACACCTACCCATTTTAGTCTGTTTTTGCCTATTCTTTCTATGAACTAGGAGTTGAAACACTGAATACTGTATATGAGAGTAAGAGATATTTTTTGGGTTGCTTACCACCGTGTTGTCTTCACGAGCATTCCCTCCTCTAACATCTGATTCAGCATTGCCTCTCTCAGATTCATTCACTTGATGCAACATGTCTTTTTTTTTTCCTTGGTGTGCTCCACCCTTTTCCATGTCCTCATTGTTACCTGCCATTTTGTTTTGTTTTTCTGTCATCTGTGAGAATCATGGCACCATATTTGTGACTGCTCTTTTCAGAATGAACAGAATGTAGCGTCTAAACTAGAACCAACATTTCATTGGCTATGCCAGAATTTAACGGGAAACTTTCTTTCACAGCATGTGTGGCAAAGAAGATGTAGTGCAGGGTGCAAAATCTGACTGCATTTTCTTTCACAGTGTATGTGTTAAAGAAGATGTAGTGCATGATGCAAAATCTGACTGCATTGTTGAGGTAGAAGCTGCTGACTGCTGCTGGTTTGACGTGGGCAGTTCCTAGGCTGTGGCTGGAGGGAGTGGAAGTGGGTAAAAGACATCAATATTTAAAATATAGATTGCTGGAGAGAAAGAGAGAGGGACGCCTAAGGCTAGAGAGAAGTGATATGTTTAGGGACTTTCGGTGACATGCAGGGTGATTTTGTTTTTTGTTCTAAGTGATGACGGCCTAAAAGGGCCCTGCATGGTTGGCTGGATTGTAAGAAAACTGAAAATGTTCTCAACAGAAGGATGCTTGTTTTGTCCAGACTGCAAGAGATGATGCTGGCGGCAGTCAGACGCATTGGGGAGTACGTCAAGCTGCTGACTTGCTTTGAGCTGCACACGCCACACACACATGCCGATCGTCAGGACCTACGAAACGCCATCCACACCCTGACGGAACTTAACCGGGGCATGGAAGAGGTGTCCTGTTTCTTCTTTTTCCCTTTAACCTTTTAACTACCAATTTTTCTGTACACACATTTACTGTCAGCTTATTTTTCATGAAGTTTCAAATGAAAAGAAAGAAAAAAATTGATAATGAAAATTAAGTGAAATAGAATATTATAAAGTGAAACACCCATTTAAAAAAAAGTAATAAAGCTTCAAATGAACATATGTCATTTTATGTAAACTCACTTTTCTTCAAGATCTTCCTTCAGAAATTATTCATCTATGTATAAGAATTTAGTTGTGATGTGTTTGTGTTTGCATGTTGGTTGTCTTTATATTGTGGTCACTTGTTCATGGAAAATCTAGAATGTATAAGTTATTTCAAAGTCAGCTATCCACTTCTTGGTAGTCTCTCACACAACCAATGAAATTTGAATGGCAACATACTAAGAATAGACTTTTCTCATAGTCAGAACAGATATCTTTGGAATATTAAAAACATTCAACAGCATACAAACCTGACTTGAAGTTTATTATGCATACCTTAACATTTCTGCAATTTTTTGAAAACTTATCTCTCAATTCTTACACAAAAAGTGTAAATAATGTGCTTATTTCAGAAATGTTTGCACCATCTATTAGTGATGGTACAGAAGGGAATTAGATGATTTTTCTGTCAAAGTAGTGTTTCCTTAGTCTTGTGAATATGTTTAATGTCAGTGACACTAAATGTCGGATCTTTCACCTATCACAAGTTGTATAACCTTTGACCATGTGTTCGGTGTTTGCTCCACTTAGGGAAAAAATTGACCTCTGACATGTCTCAAAAGAGCACACCCAGAGAGAAAACTACACTGTTTTGGTCCACGCAAAATGAATTGTGTGTGGTTACATGTCAAGCATGTGGCTAATGTAGTTTCCCCTGGACAGAAGTTTGCATTGGCATGAAAAGAAAAAGTAATGAATTCTGCATTCCATGCGAGCTTACACTGTGGCATGTGAGTCTGCATGAAGTAAAGCTTGGGTGCATTGTCACTGAGATCATGTAGGCCTTAAGGTCCAGCTGAAATAAAACGCTGATGTCCTGACTCGAGACTGCGCCGTAGAAGTATGTGAGACCTCATGGCCAGTAACTCCTGCCATCCTGTGAAATTTGGTTTATTCATGGATTACTTTCCCCTGAATGGGCCTCATGGCTGAAGCACTGTCGCTCCCCTAACAGTGTGAGACTAGTTGATGCTTAAGGCAGACTCTTGGTTTAATATATATTCTGTCTGTCTGTCTGTCAGTATGTGTTTGAGCACTTTACGAGTGTGTACATAGTTGCGTGAGAGTGTGGTGTGAGTGTGTGTGTCTTTTTGTGTAAGTGTGTGTGGTGCACACTTTCGCATGTGCATACATATGTGACAGTGTAAACAGCTGCTGTGAGTCTCGCAGCAATATTTCCCTGCATACCTTCACTCTCCCTGGGTTTTCATTCCCATCAATCATTACGGATGTCCAAGCTGTTCAACTGTCGACCAACTCTCCCCCCCCCCCCCCCCACCCCCCCCCACCCCCACCCCCCCCCCCCCATGAATTCCAGTAACATCTGTCCCCTGTGTCTGTGAGTCACAGCCATGAATCAGGCGTTAGTCGAGTAACGAAGAGGAACGGTGTGGTGTTTCAGTGCCGAACTCGCATGGAGCGGGAGAGACAGCTGGTGCAACTGACGCGGAAAATCATCAATTGTCCGGTGAGTGGGATCAGCTGGTGTGGGCCACTTCGATTTATGGGTGTACTCTTTGTGACCCTTGGGTTTTGTTTTTGTTTTTTTGCTGCACTGGGGGATGACGGTGTGTTGTAGTGATGGATGATAATGGCCTGTAGTTTGTTGTTGTCTTCTTCAGCTGTTGAAACGTTTATTTTCTTGGTTCAGATTTTTTGTGTTCTTCACGTTGTTGTTCTTCTCTTCTTCTTTTTCTTCTTCTTCTTTTTCTTCTTCTTCTTCTTGCTCTTGTCATTCTTCTTCTTTTTTCTCTTTCTTGTCCTTCTCTTCTTTATCTTCTTCCTCATCCTCCTCTTCTTCCTCCATGTCTTCTTCTTTTGTTTTTCTTCTTTCTTTCTCTTCCTCCTTCTCTTTTCTCCTCCTCCCCTGCCTTCTCCTAATACCCTTGTTCTTTTCCATCTTTTTCATTTTCCCTCTTCATCCACTTCTTTTCCCTCTTCTTTCATCTTCGTCTTCATCTTCCCCGAAGTTGGAGTATGGCTGCCTGAATGGTGGAATAAAAAAAACGGTCATACACACAAAACTCCACTCCCTTTGTTGGGTAGATGGGATTAATCCTTGCCTGTCTATGCAGGGAGTATCCGCAGGAGTATCAGCCTGCATATGCAGAAAAGGGGGGAGGGGGGATCTTCCTCTTCCTTTTCATCCTTTCTATCTGCATACAGCTCCCTCTTTGCCCCTCCTCCCCCTCACCCCCTCTTCCTCTCCTCCTCCTTTTTCTCCTTCTTTTCTTCTTTTTCTTGTTATTTTTGTCTTTTTTTTTCTCTCATTGTTCTTCAGTTCTTTGTCCTCCTCTTCATTTTCACCCTTCGTTCCTCTTTCTCCTTTGTCTGCCCCCCCCCCCCCCCCCCCAGATCCCCATTCCTCCCCCCCCCCCAGATCCCCATCCCCCCGCCCCCCATCCCTACCCAAGCAGTTTCATTTTTCAGAACTGGAACCAGATTAAATGAACTGTTTAGGGGGGATGTGTTCAAGTACGATTTAAAGGTTTATGCTGCCATCTGTGGATGTGAATGAAAACGTCGTTGTTATGTTTTTCCTGAATCTGATTCAGCACAGCTGACTGACAGACATTCAAAAGTCAAAACTGTCATGGCTGAAGAAAGACATGATGATTTTATGTTTTCTCTCATTGGTGTCATAGGATTGCTTGGTTTAAATAAATGTATCTCCAATTTGCAGTCGCATAAAGCTGTACAGTAAATGTCAAAATTTGAACAGCAACAAGCAAGTGTTTATAAAGTGTTCAGATGCATCCAGTTACATATTATGTGGCAAAGGCAATGGCAAATAGGATTCCTTGATGACACATTCCAGATTCCACATTCTCTCTCTGTCTCAGTCTCTGTCTTTGTCTCTCACTCTCTCTCTCTCTCTCTCTCTATCTCTCTCTCTCTCTCTCTCTCTCTCTCTCTCAAACCTGCGACAATGATGAAAAAATTCTGCTTTGCAGGCGTTGCTGGAAGCCAACCGTTACCTGATCAAGCACCTGGACGTTGCCCACCTGAGGCCCCCATCCTCTGACGCCGTGGTGCCAGAGCTGAAGTCAGTACTGCTGCCCTCTGCCCGTTGTCTGTCTCATGTTCCATGCCACCCCAGCAGCATTACTCCCACACCACTCACTTCTGCTCTCAGCACGCACAGCCACACCCAGCGGCATTACTCCCACACCACTCACTTCTGCTCTCAGCACGCACAGCCACACCCAGCGGCATTACTCCCACACCACTCACTTCTGCTCTCAGCACGCACAGCCACACCCAGCGGCATTACTCCCACACCACTCACTTCTGCTCTCAGCACGCACAGCCACACCCAGCGGCATTACTCCCACACCACTCACTTCTGCTCTCAGCACGCACAGCCACACCCAGCGGCATTACTCCCACACCACTCACTTCTGCTCTCAGCACGCACAGCCACACCCAGCGGCATTACTCCCACACCACTCACTTCTGCTCTCAGCACGCACAGCCACACCCAGCAGCATTACTCCCACACCACTCACTTCTGCTCTCAGCACGCACAGCCACACCCAGCGGCATTACTCCCACACCACTCACTTCTGCTCTCAGCACGCACAGCCACACCCAGCTGCATTACTCCCACACCACTCACTTCTGCTCTCAGCACGCACAGCCACACCCAGCGGCATTACTCCCACACCACTCACTTCTGCTCTCAACATGCACAGCCACACCCAGCAGCATTACTCCCACACCACTCACTTCTGCTCTCAGCACACACAGCCACACCCAGATATTGTTGTTGTGGCCTGGGCACAGGCAGTCCACAGGAACAACTAACAGTTATGAAGCAGGCTGCTAGATGATACACTGCTCTGCTGTCAAGTCTCACTGGTGATGTCTGTGCACTGGCTTCTTGCTGGTGAGGATTGTACAACTAGCATAGGCACTTTCTTTCTTTCTTTCTGCGTATGCAGGTTGATACTCCTGCGGACGCTGCCTGTATAGACAGGGAGTGGTGTTTTGTGTGTATGACCGTTTTTTATCCTGCCATTAAGGCAGCCATACTCCATCTTCAGGGAAGGTGCATGCTATGTGTAACATGTCATCCATACCAACGGCCAAACTGGCCTTCTCTTCCGAAAGTTGGTGATGGGATTTGATGTGTGTGCAAGATGTTGTGCGTGCGTTCACACATGGAACCTCAGTTTATAGTCTCATTCTAAGGACTGCATGGGAAATTGAGTCAGAACCAATGTTAACTCCGAGGGAAAAATCCCCCTGTACCGAAATTCGAAACCGCAACCCCGGGATCATGAGTCCAGCGCTCTACCAACTGAGCTATTCCGGCCCCCAGCATGGGCACTAGCTGTGGAGTGTGCTACACACAAGGCCTTTCTTTATCGTCTGTTTTTTATTGGGGGGTTCTCTGTGTGTTTGTGTGTGTGTGTTGTAAATCGGTGGGAGAAGGGGGTAAAGCCTTCAAATGGTTTATTTCGTGTGCTTTTTAAAAAATTTTTAAACTGATAGTGATATGTGAAACGTAACAGCTGGCACACGGCGCAGCTTAATTTTATCTGCCTCAGAGATGTTGGTGTTTAAATTAGCATGTTAGTAATTGATGATATGTTTTTGTGTGTGTCAGTGTGCGTGGGTGCACACATTCTTTTTCCCAGACAGGAGTGAAATTTGTTGTACATCGCAGCAGCTGTGCAAAGTCTCTATCAGGTCGGCTAGGCTGTGACAAAACTGAAAGTGACTGAAGTTAAATTTCACATTAAACCTCGGCCAAGGGGCTCTTTTTTGTTTCTGTTTTTTTTTTTTTTTTGTGTAACCCATGTCCATTGGTTGGTTTGTGTGTTAGCAACATTATGCCAAAAGTACCAAACCAGTTTTAATCTTACTGGGTGGAAAGGTGAAAGGTGGCATGAGGATGGACCTGTTCTGTCTCTATGAACATCCAGATCAAAGGATGGGTCCAAGAGCTGTTTGCAAGGTTACACAAAAACAACTGAACCAGTTCAGGTGAAACATGGTGAAAAGATGGAATGTGATGGAAACAGGGCTCCCACACCACTGCACAGGTGCAGATTTCACCAAGACTGGAAACCTGGGGAATTTGTTTCCCAGGGGAAAAAGATCAGAGGCAAAACAAAAAGAGGCAGTTGAATTCTTGCTCAAAAAAGTGTTGAAAAAAAAAGGAAGACAAGCTGCTGATCATATATATTATTACCGTAAAGGAAGACAGCTGCTGATCATATATTATTATTTACACGTAAAGGAAGACAGGCTGCTGATCATATATTATTATTTACACGTAAAGGAAGACAGGCTGCTGATCATATATTATTATTTACACGTCTTTTTTCCCTTTTGAATTGTGGTGTCAATCCAGGATCTGTTTGACCTTGACCAAGGTCCGCACTGTCCTGTATCGCCTCCTAGTTTCTGTTGCTCTTTCTTTTCTTTTTTTCTTTTTTTTTTTCTGCTGATCTTCTTTGGGAGCTCTGATCTTCTTTTTGTGATCTTCTTTGGGAGCTCTGATCTTCTTTGGGAGCTCTGATCTTCTGTAGGAGTTCTGGTCTTTTGGGGGAGTTCTGGTCTTTTTTTTTGTTTGGGAGGAGCTCTGATCTTCTTTGGGAGCTCTGATCTTCTGTAGGAGTTCTGGTCTTTTGGGGGAGTTCTGGTCTTTTTTTTTTGTTTGGGAGGAGCTCTGATCTTCTTTGGGAGCTCTGATCTTCTGTAGGAGTTCTGGTCTTTTGGGGGAGTTCTGGTCTTTTTTGTTTGTTTGGGAGGAGCTCTGATCTTCTTTTGGAGTTCTGATATACTTTTGGAGTTCTGAAATACGTTTGGACTTCTGATCTTCTTTTGGAGTTCTGATCCTCTTTTGGAGTTTGATCTTCTTTTGGGAGTTCTGATCTTCTTAGAGCTCTGATTCTCATTTTGAGTCATGATCTTCTCTGGGAGCTCTGATCTTTTTTGGAAGCTATGCAGTGAGGGTCTAGGATTCACATACCTTCAGGAAGGTTGATGCTAATGGTGAGTTTAGGAACAAAATTTGGTTTTCATGGTGATGGTGCTGTCTGCCAGTACCTTCTCCCCAATGCAGAACACAAACGTTATGAACAAAGCAAGTGTAGAGCACAGCAGTCTTCAGGAACACTGGCTTTGTTAAAAAGAGTCAAAGACTGCACCAACATAAGTCAAGGTAATCAACCTTAGTTTAACTAGTAACTGTTACAATGATGTAATGATAGTAATATAAAGACAACACTAAAACTGAGTACACCAGATGTTCATCTTTTTCAAAAGGTCTGAGACACCCTGCATAGAAAGTTATTTTCAGAACATTGCTGTCATCAGTCACACTATCATCATCATCCTTATTCTTATTTGACTTGCAGAGTGTTCCAGCGAATTGCCACGCTAGGTCTGTACCTGTTCAATGACGCCTTGGTGATCACGAAGCGCACGTCCAAGCACTTCCCCTTCAGCCGTGCAGTGGAGTACACCTACAAGTTTGAGACCTCCCTGGCCCTGACCTCTATGCAGGTCATCGACATGCCTGACTCCAAATGTGAGTGATGCAGCACGGAGACTATGCTAGTGGGGGGTGGGAGAGAGGGAGGTCTGTGTTGTGAGTTCTTCTTCTGTGTATGCAGGCTAATACTCCTGCGGACGCCCCCTGTATAGAAAGGCAAGGATTAATCCCATCTACCCAACAAAGGGAGTGGAGTTTTGTGTGTATGACTGTTTTTTATCCCACCATTAAGGCAGCCATACTCCAACTTCGGGGAAGGTGCATGCTGAGTGTAACGTGTCATCCATACCAACGGCCAAACTGGCCTTCTCTTCCGAAAGTTGGTGATGGGATTTGACGTGTGTGCAAGATGTTATGCATGCGTTCACACACAGAACGTCGGTTTATAGTCTCATTCTAAGGACTGTATGGGAAATGGAGTCAGAACCAATGTTAACTCCGAGGGAAAAATCACTGTGTACCGAAACTGCCCAGCAGAGATTCAAACCCGCAGCCCCAAGATTACAAGTCCAGCGCTCTACCACTGAGCTATTCTGGCCCCCTGTCTTGTGAGTGATGCAGCACAAAGACGATTCTGGATGGGGAAGGAGGAGGGGGGGATGTCTATCTTGTTTAATTACTGTTCTTGGGGCCAGCATATCTTTGAATGTGGTTGATTTCATATTTGGATATTAGTTACTTTCTCTCTCAGTAATTAATTTTTTATTTTGATATCATTCAGTTTCTCTCTCAGTGTGTTTTGTGTCTTTGTGTCTGTCTGTATGTAAAGATCACTTGAGAGGCGAGACATTTGTTAACTGATAATGAAGGTGATTCAAAGTCAGTGTAGCTGTCACCACTGTCCACAAAAAAAACCCATGCAGTAAGACCAAGACAATATAAAGACTGTGTGGTACATAACATTGTTTAAAGGTCCGTTATGAACAGCACTCTCCATCATTCCACCTGGTAGAATGTGATACTTCCAGAACTTCTTTGTCTGGTCAGAACTATAAATCCAGCACAGGAGAACGGCTTCAACAACAACCAACTTGGAGTGAACGATCCAAATTAGTTTGCCAAAAGCCAGAGCTAAGACAGCTCCTCGCCTTCCATGTCTCCCAGTACTGGTTACAGCACTGCCACTGTCAGATCCACATCTGTACTGTTGTTGTGTCTTTCCCATTGGTTACAGCAATGCCACTGTCGGATCCACATCTGTACTGTTGTCATGTCTTTCCCACTGGTTACAGCACTGCCACTGTCAGATCCACATCTGTACTGTTGTCATGTCTTTCCCACTGGTTACAGCAATGCCACTGTCAGATCCACATCTAGACTGTTGTCATGTCTTTCCCATTGGTTACAGCAATGCCACTGTCAGATCCACATCTAGACTGTTGTCATGTCTTTCCCATTGGTTACAGCAATGCCACTGTCAGATCCACATCTAGACTGTTGTCATGTCTTTCCCACTGGTTACAGCAATGCCACTGTCAGATCCACATCTGTACTGTTGTCATGTCTTTCCCATTGGTTACAGCAATGCCACTGTCGGATCCACATCTGTACTGTTGTCATGTCTTTCCCACTGGTTACAGCAATGCCACTGTCGGATCCACATCTGTACTGTTATCATGTCTTTCCCGTTGGTTACAGCAATGCCACTGTCAGATCCACATCTGTACTGTTGTCGTCTCTTTCCCGTTGGTTACAGCAATGCCACTGTCGGATCCACATCTGTACTGTTGTCATGTCTTTCCCGTTGGTTACAGCAATGCAACTGTCAGATCCACATCTGTACTGTTGTCGTGTCTTTCCCGTTGGTTACAGCAATGCCACTGTCGGATCCACATCTGTACTGTTGTCATGTCTTTCCCATTGGTTACAGCAATGCCACTGTCGATCCACATCTGTACTGTTGTCATGTCTTTCCCACTGGTTACAGCAATGCCACTGTCGGATCCACATCTGTACTGTTGTCATGTCTTTCCCACTGGTTACAGCAATGCCACTGTCGGATCCACATCTGTACTGTTGTCATGTCTCTCCCGTTGGTTAGCATGCCAGTCGAATGCCACACTGTCTGTGTCCATCTTCCTGTCAGCATGCACTCGTCCACACTGTTGTCATGCTTTCCCGTTGGTTACAGCAGTGCCACTGTCGGATCCACATCTGTACTGTTGTCATGTCTTTCCCGTTGGTTACAGCAATGCCACTGTCGGATCCACATCTGTACTGTTGTCGTGTCTTTCCCGTTGGTTACAGCAATGCCACTGTCGGATCCACATCTGTACTGTTGTCGTCTCTTTCCCACTGGTTACAGCAATGCCACTGTCGGATCCACATCTGTACTGTTGTCGTGTCTTTCCCACTGGTTACAGCAATGCCATTATCAGATCCACATCTAGACTGTTGTCATGTCTTTCCCATTGGTTACAGCAATGCCATTATCAGATCCACATCTGTACTGTTGTCATGTCTTTCCCATTGGTTACAGCAATGCCACTGTCGGATCCACATCTGTACTGTTGTCATGTCTTTCCCATTGGTTACAGCAATGCCACTGTCGGATCCACATCTGTACTGTTGTCATGTCTTTCCCATTGGTTACAGCAATGCCATATCAGATCCACATCTGTACTGTTGTCATGTCTTTCCCATTGGTTACAGCAATGCCACTGTCAGATCCACATCTGTACTGTTGTCAGTCTTTCCCTTGGTTACAGCAATGCCACTGTCGGATCCACATCTGTACTGTTGTCATGTCTTTCCCATTGGTTACAGCAATGCCATGTCAGATCCACATCTGTACTGTTGTCATGTCTTTCCCATGTTACAGCAATGCCACTGTCGATCCACATCTGTACTGTTGTCGTGTCTTTCCCATTGGTTACAGCAATGCCACTGTCGGATCCACATCTGTACTGTTGTCATGTCTTTCCCATTGGTTACAGCAATGCCACTGTCAGATCCACATCTGTAACTGTTGTCATGTCTTTCCCATTGGTTACAGCAATGCCACTGTCAGATCCACATCTAGACTGTTGTCATGTCTTTCCCATTGGTTACAGCAATGCCACTGTCGGATCCACATCTGTACTGTTGTCATGTCTTTCCCATTGGTTACAGCAATGCCATTATCAGATCCACATCTGTAACTGTTGTCATGTCTTTCCCGTTGGTTACAGCAATGCCACTGTCGGATCCACATCTGTACTGTTGTCATGTCTTTCCCGTTGGTTACAGCAATGCCACTGTCGGATCCACATCTGTACTGTTGTCATGTCTTTCCCGTTGGTTACAGCAATGCCACTGTCGGATCCACATCTGTACTGTTGTCATGTCTTTCCCGTTGGTTACAGCAATGCCACTGTCGGATCCACATCTGTACTGTTGTCATGTCTTTCCCGTTGGTTACAGCAATGCCACTGTCGGATCCACATCTGTACTGTTGTCATGTCTTTCCCGTTGGTTACAGCAATGCCACTGTCGGATCCACATCTGTACTGTTGTCATGTCTTTCCCGTTGGTTACAGCAATGCCACTGTCGGATCCACATCTGTACTGTTGTCATGTCTTTCCCGTTGGTTACAGCAATGCCACTGTCGGATCCACATCTGTACTGTTGTCATGTCTTTCCCGTTGGTTACAGCAATGCCACTGTCGGATCCACATCTGTACTGTTGTCATGTCTTTCCCGTTGGTTACAGCAATGCCACTGTCGGATCCACATCTGTACTGTTGTCATGTCTTTCCCACTGGTTACAGCAATGCCACTGTCGGATCCACATCTGTACTGTTGTCATGTCTTTCCCGTTGGTTACAGCAATGCCACTGTCGGATCCACATCATGTACTGTTGTCATGTCTTTCCCGTTGGTTACAGCAATGCCACTGTCGGATCCACATCTGTACTGTTGTCATGTCTTTCCCGTTGGTTACAGCAATGCCACTGTCGGATCCACATCTGTACTGTTGTCATGTCTTTCCCGTTGGTTACAGCAATGCCACTGTCGGATCCACATCTGTACTGTTGTCATGTCTTTCCCGTTGGTTACAGCAATGCCACTGTCGGATCCACATCTGTACTGTTGTCATGTCTTTCCCATTGGTTACAGCAATGCCACTGTCGGATCCACATCTGTACTGTTGTCATGTCTTTCCCGTTGGTTACAGCAATGCCATTATCAGATCCACATCTGTACTGTTGTCATGTCTTTCCCATGGTTACAGCAATGCCACTGTCAGATCCACATCTGTACTGTTGTCATGTCTTTCCCATTGGTTACAGCAATGCCACTGTCAGATCCACATCTGTACTGTTGTCGTGTCTTTCCCGTTGGTTACAGCAATGCCACTGTCAGATCCACATCTGTACTGTTGTCATGTCTTTCCCACTGGTTACAGCAATGCCACTGTCGGATCCACATCTGTACTGTTGTCATGTCTTTCCCTTGGTTACAGCAATGCCACTGTCGATCCACATTAGACTGTTGTCTGTCTTTCCCACTGGTTACAGCAATGCCACTGTCAGATCCACATCTGACTGTTGTCATGTCTTTCCCATTGGTTACAGCAATGCCACTGTCGGATCCACATCTGTACTGTTGTCATGTCTTTCCATTGGTTACAGCAATGCCACTGTCGGATCCACATCTAGACTGTTGTCATGTCTTTCCCATTGGTTACAGCAATGCCATTACGATCCACATCTGTACTGTTGTCATGTCTTTCCCGATTGGTTACAGCAATGCCACTGTCGGATCCACATCTGTACTGTTGTCATGTCTTTCCCGTTGGTTACAGCAATGCCATTATCAGATCCACATCTGTACTGTTGTCATGTCTTTCCCTTGGTTACAGCAATGCCACTGTCGGATCCACATCTGTACTGTTGCCATGTCTTTTCCCATTGGTTACCAGCAACAATGTTACTTTTGCTCCCTGAGAATCCATACATCTGTACTGTTGTCATGTCTTTCCCTTGGTTACAGCAATGCCATATCGATCCACATCTGTACTGTTGCATGTCTTTCCCATTGGTTACAGCAATGCATTATCGATCGCACATCTGTACTGTTGTCATGTCTTTCCCATTGGTTACAGCAATGCCATTATTAGATCCACATATGTACTGTTGTCATGTCTTTCCCATTGGTTACAGCAATGCCATTATCAGATCCACATCTGTACTGTTGTCATGTCTTTCCCACTGGTTACAGCAGTGCCATAGGCGATCCACATCATGTACTGTTGTCGTGTCTTTCCCATTGGTTACAGCAATCATAGCACCACCAGCAGCGTCAGGATCCACATCTGTACTGTTGTCATGTCTTTCCCATTGGTTACAGCAATGCCACTTTCGATCCACATCTAGACTGTTGTCAGTCTTTCCCATTGGTTACAGCAATGCCATGTCAGATCCACATCTGACTGTTGTCATGTTTCTTTTGTGAGTTCCACATTGCGTTAGCAGCATATGTCACAATGCCTCGGATCCACATCTGTACTGTTGTCATGTCTTTCCCACTGGTTACAGCAATGCCACTGTCGGATCCACATCTGTACTGTTGTCATGTCTTTCCCGTTGGTTACAGCAATGCCACTGTCGGATCCACATCTAGACTGTTGTCATGTCTTTCCCATTGGTTACAGCAATGCCACTGTCAGATCACATCTAGACTGTTGTCATGTCTTTCCATTGGTTACAGCAATGCCACTGTCGGATCCACATCTGTACTGTTGTCATGTCTTTCCCATTGGTTACAGCAATGCCACTGTCGGATCCACATCTAGACTGTTGCTGTGTCTTTCCCCCAGTTATCTTTGACAATGGGTTTTTTTGTTTGCTTGTTTCTTTTATTTATTTTTATTGGTTTACACTTGGTTCAAACGTTGTAATCAAAGTATAAAAATCAGAGCAGATAGGAATCAATTGAAGAGTTGTACAGATAAACGCTCTGAAAATTATCTGGAGTGTTTGTTTTGGTTGGTCGGTTCATTGACTGGTTGTTTTTTGTTTTATTTTGGTTTGGTTTGTTTTTGAGGGACTTCAAGACAAACTCCATTATTTATTACAAGAGGTTTGACAATAGAAGTTGTTTTTCTGAGTTTAGAAGGAGATTTTTTTCTCAGTTTTTCACACAATTTTTTTAAGAGTACATTCTTACTTGGCAGGACAGGTTTTAGGCCATCAGTACAATTTCTCAAAGTAAGAATGGAGATGGATGTGCTGAAGTGTTTGAAAATTGAGAGCATCAGAGGAAAGTATGGATGAAAAAGAGCAGACAGATTTGTTGAACAGTATTCCAGAAAGCACCGACATACATATTCATGAAGTGCTAAATAAATGAACATTTTTTGAGAGTTGCAAAAACATTTATATTCAACATGTCAATGCAATGACAAAATGCTCTTTCGTTGTTGTTTGTTTGTTGTTGTTTTTTGTAATGTTGATTCCATTCACCAGCTTCAGGTTCTTACCAGTTCAAGATTTTACAGAGAAACAGAGCAAATATCGTGTGTTCATCCTGTGTTTTATACGTCTGATTGCAGTTGTGAAAAACGTCTTCCGCATGACCACTCGGAAGCAGGAGTGGGTGTGTAGCACGGAGACGCAGAACCAGAAATACAACTGGGTGGGCTTGATGGAACAGTCCATCAGAGGCGCCGTCAGCCGGAAGTGAAGCGGCCGGAGAGGACAGCAGGATTTCCATTGGCCACAGCTTTGTGTTGATCTTTGTTTTCCAGACTGGAAGACACATTGATGTTGACTTTCCAGAAGACAGGTGCCTGTGAGCTGGTGTGCAGCAAGTTTCATGTGTCTGGGAGGGAAAAGACTGAAAGTAGTTTAAGGTATAGAAAATTAAGGATCTTGATTGAGATGTCATCTGAAATTTAAGGTAAAAGAAAGTAAAAACTGTTTTTCCCAGTCTCAGCACTTCAGCTGTTGAAAGAGCTGTGTCTTGATGTTTTACCTTTTTAAAACAGGTCATGGTTTATAATTTTGAAACAGCTCTCTCTTGGTACGTCTCTGTTTGAAACAGTTCCATCCTGGTGTTTCACCTTTTGATACCTTGTGAAACCGTTCATCCTGGGGGGGGGGGGGGGGGGGGGGGGGGGGTTCTGCCTTTGAAGACAAAAAAAAACTGCTTTGGTGTTGGGGAGAACTTGCCATGCTTGCAAAGGCAGTTTGTCATTGTAACACAAGAACAGATGTGACACCAGGACATTGGTGATTGGCTGTGTTGTACTAGAATAGAAGCAAGACTCCTGGACAGGTGGTTCAAGACTGTGTATTTCTGTCACAGACATAAGCACATTGATGAAGGCAATACAGCGAAAGCTCCAATCAGTACCCCCTTTCCTTTAATGATTTTTCTTTTTTTTTCTCAAGAATTCTCTCACTGGAAGGTGTTATAGAGAGATTCCTGAGTCCATGTACCAGGGAAATGATAAATCAAAAAATGACACTGCCCTGCCTTGGTCTGTGCAGTCAGCACCACAGACACTGTTCCAGACATGGAACAGAGAGGCTAGATGTTACATTCCTGAGAATCTGTGGAGTGCTGTGCTGCTTCTGTTTCAGTTGTAGAGGGGGAAATAACTGCTGTAGTGAGATTCATGGTTAGAATTGTTTGTTGTCAGAGGCTGCCTGCATGGGTTTGAGGCCCAAAGATGTGTGGTGTGTTGGAAGACTGTGATTGTAATTTAAACAGAGATGTGTATGTGTTGCCATTTCTTACCACCCTCATCCCGTTCACCCCTTCCCCCCCCCCCTCCCCTATCCTCTCACCATGCCCCACTGCACTTCCTCATGTAATTACCATTGCTGTAGATGAGTATGTAGAGTATGTTTTACATGCCAGTAGAATGGGATGTGTGAATGTGTGTATATGTATATATATATATTAGAATTCATTTTAATTCTTTAATTTTAAACAAATGTTGCTCCCCAAGGGGTTGAGCATTTTAAAAACTGTTTTAGGCTTAACAGCTACACTTATATATATATATATATATATATATATATATATATATATTTATATATATATATATATATATATATATCGTATTATTGATCATTGTAGCTAAGTTGCGGTCATGTGTGTGTGTATATATATATATATATATATCGTATTATTGATCATTGTAGCTAAGTTGCGGTCATGTGTATAGAAAACTGTAGTTAGTAGTTGAATCTCTCTCTCTCTCCCTCTCTCTCCCGTACACGTGCACATGCACACACACACACACACACACACACACACACACACACACACACACACACACACACACACACACACACAGAGTCTTCCACGCTTTTCCTTTGTCATAATTAGTAAAGCAGACTTGTACATTCGAAAATCTTTTTGTATCTTCTTTTAAAGGATGTTCCTGTCAGTACGCTTCCAGAATTGCCCCCAGTCAGTCTGCCATTCTTCCATCACCTGTCACCTGTCCATGCAACAGTACATTGCCAGCTGTGGAATGAACTATTCAGCATATTCTGTGTCCATGTTCATAGTTGAATTGTTTGCTCGATGAATGCAAAGCTTTCACACATCTTTGGCATTACGCTACATTCAAGACCCAGTGGGAGAGGCAAGGAGAAGGTCTTAATGACGGAAGAGAGGGGAAGGAGAGAGTGAGGGGTGTTTGTACATCTTAGACATCGTTCAATACACAAACTGAACATGTGCACACAAAAAGCAGTCATTTTTTTGTACTGTGTTCTGATGCGTCTTGAGTTCCATATGTATTTCTGAGAGCTAAGAAAACAATGATAGTAGGATAAATCCTTGAACGTGCATTGTCTCTCCCACATGTCAGTAGGAGAAATCCTTGAACGTGCATCATCTCTCCCACATGTCAGTAGGAGAAATCCTTGAACGTGCATCGTCTCTCCCACATGTCAGTAGGAGAAATCCTTGAACGTGCATCATCTCTCCCACATGTCAGTAGGAGAAATCCTTGAACGTGCATCGTCTCTCCCACATGTCAGTAGGAGAAATCCTTGGACGTGCATCGTCTCTCCCACATGTCAGTAGGAGAAATCCTTGAACGTGCGTCGTCTCTCCCACACGTCAGTAGGAGAAATCCTTGAACGTGCGTCGTCTCTCCCACACGTCAGTAGGAGAAATCCTTGAACGTGCGTCGTCTCTCCCACACGTCAGTAGGAGAAATCCTTTGAAGCGGTGCATCGTCTTTCCCACACGTCAGTAGGAGAAATCCTTGAACGTGCATCGTCTCTCCCACACGTCAGTAGGAGAAATCCTTGAACGTGCATCGTCTCTCCCACACGTCAGTAGGAGAAATCCTTGAACGTGCATCGTCTCTCCCACAGTCAGTAGGAGAAATCCTTGAACGTGCATCGTCTCTCCCACATGTCAGTAGGAGAAATCCTTGAACGTTCATCGTCTCTCCCACATGTCAGTAGGAGAAATCCTTGATACGTTCAATCTGATCTCTCCCACATGTCAGTAGGAGAAATCCTTGAAGGTGCATCATCTCTCCCACATGTTAGTAGGAGAAATCCTTGAACGTGCATCATCTCTCCCACATGTCCAATGGGTGGGGGTCTCAAGTGAGCTGTGTTTTCTGTCTTAATTCATCTCATCATGATAGAGGACGGATGCTTCAGACCTGCCTTAGTTTGTCATGAGGTGTTACACTTTCCTGATGCTGTACAAAGTGTGTACTTACCATTCCACAAGTCTTCACTGACATGTGTTGATGCCCTTGTGACAAGTGATGCCGTGCTGTCAGCCCTGTCCAGATCTTCCGAAAGACTACCATGGGTCTTACCATGTTCTTCCCCCTTCCAGTGAATTCAATCCTCACAACCTTCCAAGGATGAAAACAAAAAGGTGTGCATCATTGTTTTGCTCCAACACTCATTTCAGAAGTGTCTGCAAATGTGATGTTCATGATTACCTCTGATGAGAAGTCTGTTTATAGAAGGCTGTTGGTGTTTGGTCCTGACGTTTGTTTCAAAAGTGTCTGCCATTGTGGTGTTGAAGTTTACCTCTGGTGAGATGTCTGTTTATAGAAGGCTGTTGGTGTTCGGTTGTGACGTTTGTTTCAAAAGTGTCTGCCATTGTGGTGTTGAAGTTTACCTCTGATGAGATGTCTGTTTATAGAAGGCTGTTGGTGTTTGGTCGTGACGTTTGTTTCAAAAGTGTCTGCCATTGTGTTGTTGAAGTTTACCTCTGATGAGATGTCTGTTTATAGAAGGCTGTTGGTGTTTGGTCCTGACGTTTGTTTCAAAAGTGTCTGCCATTGTGGTGTTGAAGTTTACCTCTGATGAGAAGTCTGTATATAGCAGGGTGTTTTCTCCTTTTTGGGGGCTGACACAGTCGCTATCACATGAGAAGGTTTGGGATGCATGTTACATTTGCATACATATATTCTCAAGCATACATACATGTATACATACATATTTGCACACATTGCTATGATTATTTATACAGCTTACTAAAATTAAATGTATATATAGTTTGGGAAGGTTGCTAAATTGTTCATCCGTTGTTTTAATGGTGCAAAAATGAGAGAGAGACAGAGATGGAAAAAAAAAACTGACCCACTAAAATTACTGGTAGTAGACTTGTCCCTTACTTGTCCCTTTAAATTCCTGGACAAGCATTACACTGTGGCAACACACCACCTTGGATTCAGTTCTGGGCAGGCCTCTTCAGCTGGGCCCATGTCATTCCGTCTGCCTTCACAATTGGATCTGTGCATCTGCGCCATGCCTGTATATGTAGTCCCAGTCTCTTTTTCCCATGTGAGTGCCGGTTAAGTGCCTGTCTGGTGATGTTGTTAGGAGGCTTCCGAAGCGTGTGTGACCAGTCCAGCCCCATTTCCTTTTTTTTTTTTTTTATCTCTGTGTCGATGGGATTTTGCTTCTTTTCCACAGGTTGTTGTTGGATGACTTCTGGCTGCCTGATGTTGAGGATGGACCTGAGGCACCTGTTGATGAATGCCTGAAGGTGAATGGATGCTGGACTTTGTCGTTCTGCAGATCTGTGAACTGTAGAACAGAACAGACTTCTCAGGATTTGACAAAACAAACATACATTTCACATCTGAATACAGCTTAGTGGGAGAGGGAGGAGTGGGGTTGGGGTGGGGGGGAGGGTGCCTCATTCTTTTCTTCTCCAGTGCATGTTCATGTGTATCAGATCTTAACTAGCATGCCAGAGCTAGTTTGTGTCTGGCAGATTTTAGGCCAGATCATTCCTGACACAGGTATGTGATGGGTGTGGCCAATTGTAGTCTACTGCAAGGCAAAGCCAGCTACCAGCGTTTTCCTGTGGGGTGCTGTGTGTTAGGTTATTACATTTCTGGTTGATTTTTTAGCAATGGAGAAAATGTTATACAGTGTTGGTATACAGGCTAATTGATGCTATGAGTTAACAGCATTGCTCGGTGTCTTTAGTTTAATGTGCCGTATTCTATTTGACAACTGAATGGGTGTTGTTTTTCTTTTTTTTTTTTTGCTTGTTCGTTTTATTATTATAGAATTGTTCTGTGATATGAAGTTTTTTGCCTGGAAGACACAATTGTTATTTTTTTGGTCTGTGATATTGAAAGATTGAATTTGAAAGGAAAAAAAATCACTTTTTTGCATCTTTGTCAAACATTCTGTGATAAATTGCAACATGGATATATGGGTAACTATGTGTGAGTGTATCTTTGTGTGCATATGCGAAGTACATGTGTGCATGCAGTTTGTGTGTGTGTGTGTCTGTGCAACATATGTGTACCATATACTTATGTGTTAACACATCTGCATTCTCTCTCTCTCTCTCTCCTCTCTCTCTCTCTCTCTAATATATATATATATATATATATATATATATATATATATATATGGAGGGGGGAGGGGTGTTCTCAGAAACATGTTCTGTTTTTGTGACATGGAGACCAGTAGATCAGGGGTGGGGGTAGAGGTGGGGAAAGCTTAAGAAATGAGAGAAATTCACAAAATGACATTTTTAAGAACTGCCGTGAGAATTATTTTTCTTTCTTACATGAAGCAGCGACAGTGTTTTCACAGCAATTACATTTAATGAAACAAGTCCAGGTTAGCTCAGTAGACCGGTGCACTGGATTGGGAGGGATCCAGTCTCAGGCAGGTGTCACTGATGTCACATTTTCACTCATGACTGAAAAATAAAAGCTGTGATTTTATCAACAATGATAGAAACCGTGGTACACATGAGGAAATCATTCCTACTGTTATGATATACTTTCAGCTTCAATACGTGTAGAAAAACATTCCCAGGGCTTAGTTTGTGCCTGGAGCAGTCAAAACTGGAACAAGAAATGGAAACCAACAGTCGCAGCCATGACAGGTATTTGATACGTTTGCCTTTTATTAACATCATGATGTCACATATATTTCGTTCAGTGCAGATGGATTAAGAAGCACAGGCAGCTGTGGTGTTTTTGTTCACATTGCTTGAAAGAGTCAGACAACCATTTTGTCCACTGTGAGCTACTTCTCCTCACAAATCCACCATGTTATTTTCCTTGTAATTTTTTTTATTAACACTTAGTCTATGGCAACGAAATACCAACATCAGTGAAGTTCTTTAAAATCTTATTGCATTAATACAAACAACAGCTGAAAATGATGTAGATGACCATGATGACTAAAAACTTACAAGCCTTTCAAACAGGTGACTCTTACACTCCACATTTCTGAGTACAACCCATATACATATGTCCCTTTTTGTTAGACGTATTTGGTGGTCTGCATATTTTGACGCAGTTTATTTCTAAGGTTTGTCTTTCGATTGCCTTATGACGCATGTTTTCTGTTGTCATTCCTCCACCCCCCACATCCCCAGCTTGTGTCTTCCCTTTTTTTGTCTGGTGCAGGGAGGAATGGATTGCTCAGGATTAATAATGGTGGAGGTGATGTCTTTGGTGTGATTGTGTGGTGATGGGCTGTTTACCTTTTCTCACGATCAATTTTTCCATATTTCTTGCATTTTGATGTCAAGTAACATGTTCCCACATTCAGAAGGACAAATGGTGCCCAAGATAGTTTGGCACTGTTGGGTTTTTTATGATTTTATCAGTCCTTGCCGTCAGTGATTTTTTCATTTAGAATGACACGTTACAGATCCACAATGGTAAGAGAACATACATCTGTACCATTTATGTCATGCATATACAAGCTTACTTAATAATAATAGTGAGATCTGTTTAGCGTATAAACTCATTATCTGATATGTTAGTTGAAAATTAAAGAAAGAAAGAAAGATACGAGCAGCATATGGACAAAGCAATATGAATTAGAAGGGGTATAAGGAGAGTGCATACCTTAGCAAGGATCAGTCCTCTAAATACCCATCAAACCCTCCGTCAGTACATCTGTTGATGTATTCCCAGAGAGATCATGCACTGAAAGTGTACCTCACTGAATCTTAAGTGTCTCGGTAACACTTTGATGATGGTTGAGGATTTCCATCTCTGATTGACACCATGCACTGTAGACATCCCCCCCCCACCACCCCTCCTCCTCCCCTCCATCACCATCCATTTCTCCAACCCTGTGCCAAAACTGCAGACCCAGCACGTCAGTTGTATTGTGTTCGCTCTTCCCTGCTCCGTGTATGATTTGCACCAGACAGGTGCAGAACCCTGAATATTTCAGCAGAATCATCAGCAAGTTAGTGATGACTGACTAGCAGAAGAAGATGAAATGTGTTCAGTTTAGCTGGTTGATGTTATTTTGGGATTTTTTGGTTTTTTTGTGAGTGTAGTAGGTAGAAAGAAACTCGTGGACAGCGTGGCAGCAGAGAGTCCTCAGAAGAGAAGCCCCCTTCAAGCAACATCAGACACTGCATCAAATGAAACCGTTTCTTGGTCCATCCTTTGATCTGAGTCGGCATGGAAATTTTGCAGATTTTTTTCTTGGGTTATTTTTCATCTTTCCTCCCAAGTTAATGACAAGTCTGTTTTGAAGTTTTTACATAAACATGCCGAGAGATGTGGGTGAGAGTGTGCCCCCCCTTGGTGGAGGTCATTTCCCTGAGTACCCTTTCTTTTGTCATGCATGTTTTCCTGTTGTTGTTCCTTGGTGTATGGAAAACAGATCAACA
>CM065727.1:72654087-72659087 GCA_033310375.1 Conus canariensis | reverse complement strand
CATACAAGCAATGCATAGTCTCAAAATTTAGGAACATAGTTTCAGCTTAAAGTTCTTCTGGGTGATCAGTGAATCTTAGACAGGATCAGAGTAGTGTGATATAAACGTTCACTCTCTCTGGTTTGCCCCTGCTGGAATTCTGGATTTATGTACAGCTGGTCCGTGGAGGGCGGTGATTGCTCACAACGAGTTTCCCCTTTTTGTAGACTAAGCTACCAATTCCGTTTCCTGTTCCGGTTGTGTTTGTGTCACTAAAGGGGAGGGGGGGGGGAGGTTGGTTATCCCCATCACTTACAGTGGGAGGCAGGTGTAGAAGATTCGAGAACGATCTTTCTTAGCAGTTAGGTTTGCTTTTAGTGCGCCTTCATCAGTACATGCCAATTGACAGAGGACTGTTTAACATAAGTGCGTCAGGCCCGGTGGAGCGCCCACACGGTTGCCATGGTGCATGGTAGGGGAAGGAGTGAAAGTGAGCATGGTCCTTTGCCTTAACCTGAGACGATCTTTGCACATGAATCTTAAATAAATGTTAGCGAACCACCCAGAGAAACGTGGACAAACGAGTCACAAGACAAAACACAACGCGTTTGGACCTCTTAGGTCTTCTTCAGGTGAGACACAAACGAATAAAATAACGAAAATTCACTTAGCTTTGATGGCTTCAGATCGCTTCAGAGTTCAGCGCAAGGAAGAAGGCGTTCATGAGATAAGCGACAGGTGATGAAAGGGAAGAAGGGAGAGAGAGGGGGGAGGGGGGAGAGATGGGCGACTTCAAACAGACAGCGGGGAAAAGTGAGGGGGATGGTGGCAGTGTAAGCATTATTGCTGTTTGAGAGACAAAGGGAGAGAGACAGAAGAAAAGCGAAGGAGGGGGAGAAAAAAAAAAAGGGGGGGGGGGGGGGTTGTACATTCGTACAGGAAGGTGGTGCAGGACAGATCAGTGTGGGGGTGTCAAGTGACATATCATAGGCATAACCGCTATATCCTTTAAAAGTTGAAGTTAAGCTACAAATACTTAAAGCAATTTCAGGGGATTTGCTGTTCCATGAAAACAAAAGTGTGTGTGTGTGTGTGTGTGTGTGTGTGTGTGTGTGTGTGTGTGTGTTGGGGGTGGGGGTGGGGTGGGGGGCAGTAGCACTGGTGGACGTCAAATATGAAAAAAAAATTCAATCAGGAGGCTATGTGATCCGCCAAATTCTGTAAGCTTCCTTATGATTGGTGCCCAATTGGATCGCCCTTTCCCTGTTGGTAAAACAGTGTGATAACGTTAACATCAGGAATTTAAACGCCAAGCTTAAGAAAAAAACATATATATATATATATATATATATATATATATGTGTGTGTGTGTGTGTGTGTGTGTGTGTGTGTGTGTGTGTGTGTGTGTGTGTGTTTGAACGTTTAAAGAGAGAGAGAGAGAGAGAGAGAGAGAGAGAGAGACTAGACGCAATTTCGGGATTGTTCCCTATTTTTTGCTCATTATGCCTAAAGTTGATCCCGCACCACCCCTCCTCCCCTTCCAGCAATTCCCTCTCCCTATCCGCCCACCCACCCACACCCTTTTAGTTTATGCTCGTCAAGGTTCACGCATGCTTGGTCAAGTCACATCGTGTACAGTGGAATCGATCACAGACACCATGTCACAGCTGATATGCGCTAGTCAGTGCTTCAATATAGACAGGTTCCAAAGAACAGAATGGAACTATTTGGGAAGCCCAGCTGATGCAGATAGCACCGCTTTAGTTCGAAGGCCTCAAATCTGACGTCAGGTAGGTTCGTGTATTCATAGACTGCGTGATGTCATCGGAGAGATCCTTTAAAGGAAGTGAAATCATAGATTCAACAAAGATTGTAGCGCCTCCACCCCCCCCCCCCCCCTCCCGTCACCCACCCACACCCCCAATTCTCCATCCTCTGCCTTTTCTTTCCCTGTACCTCATTGGGATAGTGCCGAAATTCTCTCTCTCTCTCTCTCTCTCTCTCTCTCTCTCTCTCTCTCTCTCTCTCTCTCTCTCTCCCCATGAACAATACTTATCAATGATAACCATTAACAAATTTAGATCAGCACTCACCAGATTCAGATTAGGCATAAATGATTTAAAGATATATAGATGCTACAGGAAAAATGATTCTGAGGATATGCAGTGCCCATTTTGTAAGAATAGTGAAGATGAGCTACATTTTTTCTTTCGATGCGAAGCTTACGTATTACTTAGAGATAAATATATATCAAAGCATTTAAAGGTTAACTGGTCAACCAAGGTAAAGTGCCGACATTTATTGTGTAGTGAGGAAATCAGAGTCATTCATGATGTAGTTATGTATATTTTGTATGCACTGAGACACAGGGAAGAACATATTATTGCTACAAATTTAAGTTGATTCTTATCATCCGTCTGTTTGGATAGCCACTACATTGTTTACGTGTACCTATGTTTACAGGCTGGAGGCCTAACATTAAAACATTGTCATTGTCATTCTCTCTCTCTCTCTCTCTCTCTCTCTCTCTCTCTCCTCTCTCTCTCTCTCTCTCTCTCTCTCTGTGATATTATGCTCCCTCCAAAAGCTTGTATGGATTAGTACGTCTTGGCAGCTGCTTGAAATTACTAGTGCCTTAAAACAATGTCGGCGTGAACACTAACGATCCTAGAACTGAAAAACTTGTCCGAGAGTTTCAGTTTCAGTTTCATCAAGGAGGCCTCACTGCGTGCGGACTAGTCCATATACGCTACACCGCATCCGCTAAGTTTTGAGAACACACTACGCATGATTTGAAGCTGATGGATAAATGAATTAACAACTAAGATGAGAGAAATTAAGAAGAAGGTCTCGTGGCTACGACTTTGCAGATGTCTGACCTATACATTAGCCCAACGCGCTGGTCATACCTTGAGTACCTACCTAACTTTGGTTGTGCCATTATTATCATTGTATGTGTGTGTGGTGAATGTACACATTATGTGTGTATGGATGTGTGGGCACGGGCCCATATGTGTGTGCGAGTGCATGTGTGTATGTGTGTGGGCAAGATGTGCGGGTTTGCGTACGCATGAGTGTGTGTGCGCCACGCGTGTGTGCACACTTGTGTGTGTGTGTGTGTGTGTGTGTGTGTGTGTGTGTGTGTGTGGTGTGTGTGTGTGTGCGCACAGTCCAAGAAGGTGATGTGAATGTGGTGTCTTATTCTTTCTTCGCCTATAAAGGAAACGCCCATCAAAGTCCAGCAGTTGAGGTCAGGTTCGGGTTCACACGAAGACTAGGTGAGGTTTGTATTAGGATTAGGAACTGGTCTGGTTTTAGACCTGGACAAGGATAAGGTCATGCATTCCAGAACTGAAGCATCTTCCATTTTCCTGATCATAGTCCCCCATGATCGCTAATGCATAAACACGCCACCCCGGGACTTTTCACTTCTAAATCCATGCGCCCACCACCGCGTAGTAATAAAAGGAGTCCACAAGCCATGCATATTTAAACTGGTTTTGTTGACATATGGCACTGAACTAATTACCGGAGATCCAGGTAAGGGGGGAGGGGGGGGGGGGGGGGGGGGGGTCACAAAGGATAAAGGATTTTTTCTTCAGAGAAGCAGGACGATTTTTTTTTCTTCTCTGTTCTATTCAAACGGTATCAGTTGCAAACTCTATCCTAACCCATAACTGGCAGCTGACGTCATGCCTCCAAAGGTCAAGGCGAAACCAAACTGACAGGCCCAGTGTGGTTTTGTTGCGTCAGCAAAGGACGACGTGTCAGCCCTATGTTGCAGCCTCCATTGCTGGGTGGAGGAGACCAAAGGAAATGCTTGTACCACACACACACACACGCGCGCGCGCGCGTGCGCGCGCACGCAAGTACGCACGCACACACAAACACACACACACCGCGCGCGCACACACACACACGCACGCATGCACGCATGCACACACACGCGCGCGCACACACACACACACACACACCACCACCACGCACCACGCACGCACGCACCACCGCACGCACACACACACACACACACACACACGCACTCTCTCCACACACACACACACACACTCTCTCTCTCTCCTCTCTCTCACACACACACACACACACACACACACACACACACACACACACACACACACACACATCCACCACAAATCGCACTAGTTGCAGTATTTTTCATGGTCTTTGGGACTGTGTACGAGTCATGGGTATGGATATTCCATGGGTTTCACATTTCTGTTTTAAAGTTTTCTTTGTTTGTCTCCTCGGTTCGCCCCATATGCAACTGTTTCTGTCAGTGTGTGTGTGGGGGGGGGGGGGGGAAGGGGAGGGGGGAAGATGAGCTGGTGGGTGGGTGCGTGCGCGTGCACATCTATGCGTACGTGCCTCTGTGCGAATGCATGTATATGTCTTGTGTGTCAGAACGTCAATGCCTCTCTCTCTCCTCTCTCTCTCTCTCTCTCTCTCTCTCTCTCTCTCTCTCTCTCTCATACACACGCACGCATACACACGTGCGCGCGCGCACGCGCGCAAACACACACAGGTAAGTGCGCGACGCACTCGCTTGCGCGAGCACACACATACGTACTCACACACACACACACACACACACACACACACACACACACACACACACACACACACAACATGCGCACGAGCGCACTTACATAAGCACTTTTTTTTTGTCAGAGCATTATCATTTGTGTTATTTAAGACTGGTTAAAAATGTGCCACAGAGAACTTTATCAATAAAGCAATCATCGGATCGAATAACTTGTGACGTTCGACCCCTGCAGGCCTGAGCTATGGTTCCCCAGGCCAAAGGAGTGTCGAACTATAAAGCAGGGAGCAGAAATAGCATTGCTGACATTGAAATCCCCAGGCCATGGACACTTTAATGCTGGTGACATTGCATTCTTTAGGCCATCGTCCAGGATGCTTTCTCGCATTCTTCTCCTTTGTTGTTGTTTGTTTTGTTTGTTCTTTGCCCTGAAGCCTGAATTTCTGCTTTCAGTCTGTGCCTA
>CM065727.1:72639087-72649087 GCA_033310375.1 Conus canariensis | reverse complement strand
AAGGAGAAAGTGTCCCCTTTTCAAATGCAGAGTTAAGTGATGATGTTAACAAACTTCTTATATGACCCCAAAATACTTTTAAAAACTCTGTTGTAAGCCCATCACTTCCTGGCGAAGAACCATTTTTGAGGGTTTTAAGAGCTGTTAGTAGTTCATTCTCTGTCAAGTTGCCTTCACAACTATCCTTCTGAGAGTCAGAAAGCTGTGGCACTGAAACATCAGATATAAAGTTATCTACCATTTGTTCCATGTTTCCTGCTCTTACCTTTTTCCTGTACAACTTCGAATAATAGTCTCGCTGCATTTTCATTATTTCTGACTGTTGTGTAACTAATCTACCATTTTCATCACGAAGTTCTTCTATTATCTTTGAATTTGCTCTTGATTTTTCCAAGTTTAGAAAATGTTTTGTGTTTTTTCCCCCTCTTCAATCCATTTCATTCTAGATCTTACCTGTGCTGCACGTGCTTTATAAGTTTCCAATAATTCTAATTCTTGCATTAAGTACTGTCGCTGATTTTGATAATGAATATCGTTAGGGTTTTTTGCAATATTAATATCTATATCGTTTAACTTACCTTGAATTTCTACTAACTTATTTCTTCTGTCGATGCTCTTACCTTTAGCATAAATTACTGTAAAACTCTTAATCTTCAGTTTTAGGATTTCCCATTCCATTTGAAAATCGATGTTTTCGTCCATATGTGATATATGATCATCAATCAAACTATTCATCTGTGTGACATAGTTTAAGTCATTCAACAATGAGTTATTGAACTTCCACAGCCCAGGTCCCCTCTCAAAGCTTGAGAATTTCAATTTGATGGAGCAACCTCTGTGATCTGTGAAAGGGACAGAATGAATACGGCAGTCTATTGTTTTATCAAACAAATCATCATTGGATATGAAATAATCCAATCGACGTGCAATAAAAGGAGAAGTTTTATGCCATGTAAATTCCTTTACATCCGGATGAAACAGTCTCCAGGTATCATACAGGTCATGGCTTCTTATTAAATCATTAAATTTCTTTACTGTGCCCTCTGCATGTTTTTCTCCAGAGATAATATCTGAATCGTTATCTAATACGCAGTTGAAATCCCCCCCAATTAACAAGTGCTCTGATTGAACATTAGAGATAACATCTCCCAGTTCATCAAAGAAAGTATTCTTTTCATTGTCATTATTTGGAGCATACACATTCACAATGACCACTTTTTTATGCTGAATTTCTATTTCAATTGCCAAAATTCGTCTTGAATTGAACACTATCTTGTAATTATCAACCACATTGCATCGAAATAAAACAACTTGACCACAACTATGTGATGTATAACTATTATATAATAATTCACCTTTGCCCCATTCTTTTTTCCATTGCTCATAAACATCATCAGTGATATGTGTTTCTTGCAAACAAATTATATCATACTTTTTCTCTTTCAAGTGTTTAAATACTGATTTTCTTTTCCAACACGAGCGCAGACCCCGTGAATTTAATGAAAAAACGGTCAATCCGGAATCACAAGCCATAAGGAAAGTCCGTAATCCAAGCCATTATCAAATCCAAACGCAAACCCGTAAACAAAGTCCGTGTAACGCGCATAAGTCGTCTCCGACAGGTCAAACCGGCACACTCGGCGAAGATTCACCCACCGTCTCCCCCACCTTTACTCTGCCCACCCGACACGGAGCGGTTAGGTGAGGGCCGCGAACAGGTGAGCATTTTAGCCTTTGGCCCGTCACGCCGCTGGCTAGGTGAATCCTCGTCACCTGACCTCTGTCGCTTACCACCGGTGCTGCGTGAACGCTGGTCCTCACGTACACTGTATTGCCGGATAAATTCCCGCGGCGAAGGTGAGAACGAATCTTTGCCAGTGTCAGTTCCATCAGTTTGAGTTTCGGGAACCACATCTGTCATAGAGTCTTCAAAGACATCTTCCCCATCCCAAACAAATTTGCCCCTACCTGCTCAACTCCTGACTGCTGGCTCTCACCAGTGAGCCTGACATCTTCTGTACGCTCAATCTGAGCACATACGTCTGTTTCAGGGATAGGTTCACTCACCTGGGGGTCAGAGAAAGTGCCACAGGCAGGATCACCACGCTTGTGGCCACTCTGCAGGCAGTCCCTGCAAGTCACCAGATTCTGACACTGGTGTCGGTGGTGTCCTGACTGCAGGCAGTTAGAGCACACAGGGCTCCGTGACACCTTGGGCTGCTCCTTGTGGTAGAGGCGAGCAGTAAAGCTACCCACCTTTACAAACCTGTCCAGTGGTACTAACGGGCGGTTAATAAACACAAAGCGTCGACCTGTAACAAAACGGGTTAGCTTTCCGTCCCTGTCCCTGATCTTCTCCATTAGGAGAGAAGATCTGAGAACACATCCCAGTCTTACAACAGCACTCTCGATATCGTCATTGGACACTGAGACTGGAAGATCTGAGATAAACAGTTTTGTAGCGGGAACTTCAACACCATCGCTCCCTCTCAAAATGAATGGATTCTTGTCAAAAAGAGACACAGTACATCCATTTACCACAATCCCCTCAATCAAAAGTTGAGTCCTGCCCGCTCGAGTCAAGGGGTAGATCCTCCAGAGACCTTTGATGCACTGAGCACCATATACTGTTTCCTTGCCGCACACTCTTTCGGCAGCCAGACAAACGTCTAAATCAGAAAAACTATTTTCACTTGAATTAATAGTTTTAACAACAAAAGGTAAGTCTTTATGCTTGAAAAAAAAACAGGTTCCACTCGCTGTGAGACAGCCATTGTAAGAAAAAAAAAAAAAAAAAAAAAGGAACGGGGATGGAAGGGGTGGGGGACAAAAAAAAAAAAGACACCGAAGAAAATGGCTGAATTCGTTGGGCTAGTTACATTTTTACATCACAAACTGCACGTGCAAAAGGTAAAGCAAAAGGAAAAGCAAAACAAACCGTTTCAAGGCGAACCCAATGGAGGGAAAAAAAAAAAAACCTTCGGAATAAGCAAAACACCAAAATACCAAAACAATGCACCAGAACTAGAAAGTCCCACCACAAACCACCATCAAACTTCACATTCTGCAAGACTGTGGCATCAGCTAGGCAGCACACACTATAGAAGAGCACTAAACGCAATACTGCCGAGAAAAACAGAAGATACACACAGAGCTTACAAAAACGCGTCCTCTCGACATCGAGTGAACATCTCTCTCCAAATGTGGGTTTTCTGAAGTTTGGGATAACCAGGGTATACAGTCGGTTTTCATATTAGTTAAAGAATTTAGACAGAGAACAACTGATCGCAAGTTACAGAAATGGAACAATCATACGCAAACAAGTGAGAGATAGAGATTTTATAAGATTAAAGAAAAAAACATTCAAGGGAGTCTTATGTGTCTTCTCTATGAATAAGTTTGTAACGAACATCTTGAATAAATTTAGATTTGGCGTTTCACCTGTATTCATACATTCTTTAAGGTATAACGACGAACAACCGTGTCACAGTTGTTAAGTCCACTGTGTACATGTACTGGGAAGATGACATCCATGTCTTTTGTGTCCAGCTCACAGTGTTTCAAGAAAAGAACGAGTTCCAGAAAAATACTACATGAATCCCTTCAGGGTGTGCCTTTAATTTGCATCATCTAACATTGTAGCAATAAGCAACTTGTCAGTGTACGTATACAAAGACGTTGCAAGACCCGCTGTCGTCATTTGTTAGCTTTTCAGTCCAATGTTTTGCATTGAAGGCCTACTGGTAAATATGCATATGTGCGTATATATATATATATATATATATATATATATATATATATATATACAAGAAAAATACACACTCGCACAATGTCGCACCAGCACTCGTGGCCAGGGAACCGAGTAAGAAGTCTGATGACTTGATAGGAAGAGCACAAAAACTCAAATTCCAGGTAACTTTGGCTTCAAATTTTTACTAAATTTTCGCCGTAGCTTCGTCAGAGCTGAAACAGAAACAACGCATCACAACTGCAATTAAAATTAAAAATAAAAATTAATAATAAAAATTAAAAATTAAAAATAGGAGGCTGAGGAGGAGGGGGTGGGGGGAAGGGGGGTGGGTGGGGAACTGTCTGGAGCAGAGAGGAAACAATCATTTTGAGACACTGCACACAACATTTCACACTTGCAGCTTTCTTCTGATAAAATGACTGTCGTTCTCCTATTATGATCTTAGTAAAAGCACATGTACAACAACAGAATTTATCCAATAGGACGAAAATAGTTCCAGCAATATCAAGGATTTCAGCATGAACCCCACCAAATACCATAATTTGTAAATTATCAATCAAATCTCTTCAAATATATTACAAGGTGATCTACACAAGAATAATACCTTGAATCGATAATAGTAGTAGAGGAGGGGAGGGGGGGGGGGGTACGAAGATAGAAAAAAACATCTATCCTCGTACCCCCCCCCCCCTCCCCTCCTCTACTACTATTATCGATTCCAGGTATTATTCTTGTGTAGATCACCTTGTAATATATTTGAAGAGATTTGATTGATAATTTACAATTTATGGTATTTGGTGGGGTTCATGCTGAAATCCTTGATATTGCTGGAACTATTTTCGTCCTATTGGATAAATTCTGTTGTTGTACATGTGCTTTTACTAAGATCATAATAGGAGAACGACAGTCATTTTATCAGAAGAAAGCTGCAAGTGTGAAATGTTGTGTGCAGTGTCTCAAAATGATTATGTTTCCTCTCTGCTCCAGACAGTCCCCCCCCCCTCCTCCTCCTCCTCAGCCTCCTATTTTTAATTTTTATTTTTTATTTTTAATTTTAATTGCAGTTGTGATGCGTTGTTTCTGTTTCAGCTCTGACGAAGCTACGGCGAAAATTTAGTAAAAATTTGAAGCCAAAGTTACCTGGAATTTGAGTTTTTGTGCTCTTGATATATATATATATTATATATATATATATATATATATATATATATTTGTTAAAAAATATTTTTAAAATGAAGTGGTAAAATATATTTTTTTTAAAATATTTTTTAACAGATGTTGCTCCCCAAGGGGTTGAGCACCTTCAGATTTTTTAAGGACTTTTTTATATTGTTCATAATATATATATATATATATATATATGATTATTGTTTGTAACTGTATTGTTATGGGAGACCCCATCAGAACATAGCAATGTCTTCTGATTAACTCTCTCTCTCTCTCTCTCTCTCTCTCTCTCAGACTGAAATTCATAACAAACAAACCTTCCTCAGTCTGTCTGTCTATCTGTCTGTCGGTCTGTCTGTCGGTATCTGTCTCTCTGTCTCTGTCTCTCTCTCTCTCTCCTCGCACGCACACACACACACACCACACACACACACACACACCCCACACACACAGAGGCACGTACGCACGCACGCACGCACGCACGCACGCACGCACGCACACACACACACAGAGAGAGAGAGAGAGAGAACCTTGACTGTTGTACCCATCTACGAGGGGATACACTGATTGAAAACATCACAAGGCAAAGCAAAATGCAGACAACTTCACATCAAACAAAATAATGGTAATCAACAAGGGGGGGGGGGGGGGGGAGGAAGAAGGAGGGGAGGGTGGAGGGGGTATAAAAAAAAAAAAAACAACATAGGGAGAGGGTCGGGTTGAAGAAAAAACAAACGGTAAAAGGTGTAAACCTTTCGCTATGAGTGTTGGCATTTCCCATCACTGAGTGTTTTCACTGTCGATTTCTACCAAGGAAGACTACTTTCCTTTGGAGACCAAGAAAAGACAATTCCACTGCGCACAATGAGCTACAATTTGTCGATGAAGTGTTTTGTTTCGTTTCGTTTTGTTTTTAAGTCACCTTTTTCATAAGGTTAGTTTTAGACTGGGATTAGGATTAAGTTTAGGTTAGGGTTAGGATTAGAGTCAGGTTGGTGTTAGGTCGGGCGTAAAGTAACAAATTAAAAAAAAAATCAAATAGACAAACGTTTGGAAAATCTTTGCTTCTGGGCTGTTTTCAGTACAGGAAATTAGTCAAACATAGCTTGATGCTGCGCACCCTCACCGTACAACAGAAGAAAAACACTTGATCTATACAGCAGGCAAAAGGCTGCCTTAGGCTTGTGTCAAGATACGACAAGCTATACATTCCGAATTTGGGGAGTCTTTCGGTTCTCTCATCAAAGTTCTCCGACAATATTCCTTACACACGCTGCCTTCTAAAACAGAAAATCAAAAAGAAAGAAAGAAAGAAAAAGTTTTTAAACAGTAAACAAGTGGGGTTATTTTTTGCTCCCATAAGAAAACCTAACACAGAGTAACTTTTATTCAAGACAGACAAATACATAGACGAACAATCTAATAGTGGGGAAAAAACAAGCGCAGGCCAGCAACTGAACTATCTTCATAGTAATGACTTGGCAAAGATTTGGACTTAAGGAGGAGAGGGGGGGGATTTGAAGATGTAGAAACTGGGAACATGAAATTAAGAAAATATGTTACAGATATGAAAACTCTTCACTAGCTGCATAAGGGAACCATCGCAATCCCTTTTGAAGGCAGATATATTTGTATTGCCTGCTCCGAGACCTTTCGTCCGCTGGGTCGGACTCATCAGGGAGACACGGCTGGTTGTGTCTGCGCTCCTGGCGTCAAATAGAGACACACCACAGTCCATAATACTGTGGTGTTCTCACCACCAAGGGTGCAAAAAAGAATCCAATAGCACCCCCAAAGCAGCCAGCGAAGAGGGGAGGGAGGGGGGCGGAGATTTATCAATAATTTTTTCAAATTTGAAAATTCCTGTGTAAAAAAGAAGGCTGTCTTGGGATTGGGGGTCAGTAAATCACTTCAATGTCACATGTCATCAAGCACAGCGGAAATATGAGTTACTTGCGGATTCATTGTATTCTTACGCCGTTGATCAGCCACAAGGATTGGGGAGTGAGAAGTCCAGCAGAAGAAAAGAAACATGAGGGATTATGTAGACTGGGCCTGGATGTTAAAGCTAAAAAAAAAAAAGAAAAAAAAAAAGAATTACGCTCGCTTCAGATTCAGGCATGGTGTGCATTAAGGCCTGGACTCTGTGATGAATTTGTTTTCACGTGAGCTCATTGTCTGACAGATCCTAGGTGCTACGTTGGGAGTCACAGGGAAATGTGCTCATTCTCATCACCGATCGGCAGTTTCACTGTGAAAACGGCAAATTTTTGGTGCATATTCTTAGAAAACATGTTTTCTGACAGGGAAATCTTCTCAAATGGGTCAAAACGGGTCAAAATGGGCCTTCACACAGATGCACGGATTCATGAGCAGTTGATTTGAAACATCGCGACTCGGAACAGTAAAAGCATCGGCTGAGACGTATAAGTTAGAACAACGAACATTTTTTTTTTCTATTCATGCAGAAAGATCACATGAGTAAATGACATGCCAGGTTTGTTTGTTTGTTTGTTTGTTTTTTTGGGGGGTAGGTTTTTTTTCCCCTCTTTAAATTGGCTTAATTGGTCACCTAGCTGGAGAAGAAATATTCATCGTCTGAACTTGAGAGTGACTATTGTAACATACATTTCCGTATCTGAAAAGGGTTGTTTGTTTATCCGGGCGACATCTGTTGCTGCTTACATGGGGAGAACCAGTGAGATAGAACAGATAGCTGCCTTCATCGCCAGAATTTTGTTGTTGTTGTTTTTTTGTTTGTTTTTTTTTGGGGGGGGGTTTGCTGTCCCATCTTCTGTGCCACCTCAGTGGCAGTGCACCCACGCTGCTCATTTCGAGCCCCCGTCCACAGCCACATCCCGACTCGGCTCGCCGCAGCCCCGGCACCGGCAATCCACAGGGAGCAGTCAATGTTAAGTCGCCAAGAGGACTCTACGCTTACTTTCATAATATATCTCGGCGTCAACCAGGCCCGAGAGATACAAACACCTGCAGTGTTGGTCAGAAAATTTGAGTAACACTCTCAGAGACGCATCCACTGAGTGGATGAAATTCGAATATATGATCCCAGTCTTCCCAACCGAGCCCGTGGCAAACTCAACTCTAGGTAGGAGCCACTTGGGGCAGAAAAATCACACATGGGTCTGATGGGAATCGAACCCACGGCCTCCCAACCGGGAGTCCACGACGCTAACCGCTTCGCCTCGGCAGCTGGTCCTTTATTGCAAGATTAGTTTCAAAATCATTGGGTGACTTACATGTCAGTAACGTACATTTCAAGACAAACACCGATGCTGATACTTACACTGGTAGTGTCGCCAAAACACCATAAATGGCAGCAAATTGGGCATGTACTTTTCCCCCCAATCATTCTTGAAACACACGTTGCAATGGCAGCAAATTGGGCATGTACTTTTCCCCCCAATCATTCTTGAAACACACGTTGCAATGGCAGCAAATTGGGCATGTACTTTTCCCCCCAATCATTCTTGAAACACACGTTGCAATGGCAGCAAATTGGGCATGTACTTTTCCCCCCAATCATTCTTGAAACACACGTTGCAATGGCAGCAAATTGGGCATGTACTTTTCCCCCCAATCATTCTTGAAACACACGTTGCAATGGCAGCAAATTGGGCATGTACTTTTCCCCCCAATCATTCTTGAAACACACGTTGCAATGGCAGCAAATTGGGCATGTACTTTTCCCCCCAATCATTCTTGAAACACACGTTGCAATGGCAGCAAATTGGGCATGTACTTTTCCCCCCAATCATTCTTGAAACACACGTTGCAATGGCAGCAAATTGGGCATGTACTTTTCCCCCCAATCATTCTTGAAACACACGTTGCAATGGCAGCAAATTGGGCATGTACTTTTCCCCCCAATCATTCTTGAAACACACGTTGCAATGGCAGCAAATTGGGCATGTACTTTTCCCCCCAATCATTCTTGAAACACACGTTGCAATGGCAGCAAACTGGGCATGTACTTTTCCCCCCAATCATTCTTGAAACACACGTTGCAATGGCAGCAAATTGGGCATGTACTTTTCCCCCAATCATTCTTGAAACACACGTTGCAATGGCAGCAAATTGGGCATGTACTTTTCCCCCCAATCATTCTTGAAACACACGTTGCAATGGCAGCAAATTGGGCATGTACTTTTCCCCCCAATCATTCTTGAAACACACGTTGCAATGGCAGCAAATTGGGCATGTACTTTCCCCCCCAATCATTCTTGAAACACACGTTGCAATGGCAGCAAATTGGGCATGTACTTTTCCCCCCAATCATTCTTGAAACACACGTTGCAATGGCAGCAAATTGGGCATGTACATTTCCCCCCAATCATTCTTGAAACACACGTTGCAATGGCAGCAAATTGGGCATGTACTTTTCCCCCCAATCATTCTTGAAACACACGTTGCAATGGCAGCAAATTGGGCATGTACTTTTCCCCCCAATCATTCTTGAAACACACGTTGCAATGGCAGCAAATTGGGCATGTACTTTTCCCCCCAATCATTCTTGAAACACACGTTGCAATGGCAGCAAATTGGGCATGTACTTTCCCCCCCAATCATTCTTGAAACACACGTTGCAATGGCAGCAAATTGGGCATGTACTTTTCCCCTCAATCATTCTTGAAACACACGTTGCAATGGCAGCAAATTGGGCATGTACTTTTCCCCCCAATCATTCTTGAAACACACGTTGCAATGGCAGCAAATTGGGCATGTACTTTTCCCCCCAATCATTCTTGAAACACACGTTGCAATGGCAGCAAATTGGGCATGTACTTTTCCCCCCAATCATTCTTGAAACACACGTTGCAATGGCAGCAAATTGGGCATGTACTTTTCCCCCCAATCATTCTTGAAACACACGTTGCAATGGCAGCAAATTGGGCATGTACATTTCCCCCCAATCATTCTTGAAACACACGTTGCAATGGCAGCAAATTGGGCATGTACTTTTCCCCCCAATCATTCTTGAAACACACGTTGCAATGGCAGCAAATTGGGCATGTACTTTTCCCCCCAATCATTCTTGAAACACACGTTGCAATGGCAGCAAAT
>CM065727.1:72626587-72631587 GCA_033310375.1 Conus canariensis | reverse complement strand
TTCAAAACCTGCAGGAAGCCTGACATATTTTTTTTTATGAAATGTATAAAAGACACTATTCACTCATCATCTAATGAACTGCAAATGCCAAAAAACGCCATAAGTTAACTCTGACTTCCAACATATTAAAAATAAACGCAGACAGGCCCAACCTTGCTAGTATTGACAGCTATCAGCGCCCAACGCTCGAGCCCATCAAAAACTGCTAGCTAGTCGTGATTCACTTTCAAAATGAGCCAACGTCAGCCTTTTGTTCTGAGCTGCCTGCAAAAAAAAATAAATAAATAGATAAAAAGATAATAACATAAAATAAAGTAAAACAAATAAATAAAAAAAAGTATTGTTATTAATTCACAAAATTAAAGGGAAAATACCAACCCTTCCATTTTTCATCTCACACTTGCAGACGCTCTGGTTACAGATAAACAAGTCGTTGCTAACCTGTCGGCCTCTCCACAGACAAATCTGCCGTGTTTGATCAAAAAAAAAGAAAAGAAAAAGAAACAAGAAAAAGCGAACGAGGAGAGATATGATGTTGCTTATACCCCAGCCGACCGCAAAGGGCCATATCTGGGCTGTAACTACGTTGAAGTCAACTCTCGAATCAGACTTAAAATACACACACGCGCGCGCGCGCGCGCGCACGAACACATACTTACACGCATGCACGCATGCACGCATGCACACACACACAACACACACACACACACACACACACACACACACACACACTCACTCACACTTCATTAAACCACATTTTCTGAAAACATACCGGAATTTCGTGAAAATCTTTCTTCTGTAAAATCTTAGATCAGATGAAAAATGTTGGTCTCTTTCAGAAATTAAATAGAAAATCACATCAGGAGGGACAACATTTCTGAACCACGTTTTCATGGAGCCTGTTGTAAATGACATGAAATAGGTCCCAGCACTCTCTAAGAACATGTTTTATCGTGTGTGATTCATCACATAGAATGAAATGCAGAACTTTTTCACCGTTTAAAACAAAGGATGGGTGCACAGGGAGCGCCCTGTGTGCAACCAGCACAATACCCTCTTCTTTACGGCCGCCCGTGGAACTTGGTACAACGTACAACTACAAGACAAATGTCCCTCAAATTTTCCTACTGAAGTCTATAATGTGCTCATTTCATTTTAATAATAACAATGTCACGGTCGCTAAGCCGGACGGCCCTACCACCCTTACCCACGCCTATCACACACTAGGTCAGACCACACAACACACTAACACAGTTTTACAATCACGCACGCTTCCTTATTTCACACACACTCCATGGCGCCACCACTCACGCACATCCACAACTGCATACAAGTATCCCAATTCCCGCTGACTCACCCTACTCTACTATAATGACCTGGAAGACCCTAACCTAACATAAAACACCAGTTACAGTATATCACTGACCTGGGGACACAGCGATAGCCCGCACACGTGGTGACTAACTACTAGGGACAAGGATTTACCAAAGGGACTCTAATCTCTTAACTACTGCTACCACCCACACCTCTCCCCAGGACTCACCCTTCTCTTTTACCCGGGACCACTACCAAACTGGTCGCTGCGTCCCTAAGGGAGGCAACGAACAAGTACCCTACACTGTGCCGGCCACTACGTCCTAAAAGGAGGCAGCAGCTAACACCCCTAACCCTACTGCCTAACGCTACACCCCTTCTATCACAAACATGGGACAACCCATCCCGGCCCGGAAAGCTCCAGTCCTCGGCGCTGTACGTGGCCCCTCACAGGCTGACACCTCCCCGGAAGACTCTGCACCCCGGCGCTGACCGTGGCTCCTCCGCGAGCCGACACCCTCCCCGAAGACTCTGCACCCGGCGCTGACCGTGGCTTCCCGCAGTCTGACTCCTCCCTGCGATGGGCACGACACCCAACGTACACACACCAGACGCCCTCTCGACGGGTCCGGGGCTCGTAGGACGCCTCCTCCTCTGAAGGCCCCGCCGGACACCAAGGGTGAAAAAGGCCTGGGGCAGCGCCCTCTCACAGGACGCCTGAACAGGGACGAGGAACCAGTGCCGGAGAACTCCCGGAAGAGCACCGGTAGCTGGAGGAGAGCTGCCCCACAGAAGGCAGACGGCCTGGGTGGTCTCCCTCTCCCGGGAAAACAGGTACTGGAAAGCGCCGCTCACCTGCCGGCACGCGGCAGTAGACTGCGGTGGTCTGGCCCCAGTCTCAGGACGGAGCAGGATACCTGCTGACACAACTGTAGGCCACTACTGTAATGTTGCTACTACCCGAGTCATCAAGGCACATAGGCTACTTGGTAAAGCTTTAACTCTCCATCTCCCTTGCCTACTTCCCACTCGGGCATGAGAGGACCCCTTGAATTTCGAACACATCCCCCAACCCATTACTCACTTTGGGGTTATCAGACCCATTTCCTGCCAACCCTGTTCTGTCACAAACACATACATCCCTGCATGTGTGACGACTGTCACTTGTATTACAAAAACTTCTACCCTATGGACTCACTATCCTGTACCAAATGCGTACGTCACAGATACAGTCAGCACGCGCACGACACCCGCGTCGAGAACCCTGACTCGTAACGAAAGTGAAAAGACACCAATATAAGTTGAATGGTTACGACCGTACCCCAGTATAAACCACTCGACCACAAATTGGCCTTGGCTTTACTACACAGTTAACCGATTCCAATGCTGTGCAGGTCAACTCCGAAATCGTTAATCAATTTCAACGAACTCCTACTATTTACAATGAGATTGAGCACAATCATCAAACCCCTCTATGATTCACGCAGACACATCTGCACCTGACTCATATTATGATCCTCACCAAATGCAACCTCGTACTACCCTCTTATTGAACCCACTGACATTAACACGAACTAACCACAAACAACATCTACATCACCGTCCATCAACGTTATTAAATCGAACCCACATTGTCTAGCCAAACTGTCACATGACAATCGAACTCAGAACCACTATGTACACTACTTACAGAATATACCGAAAAGAGGTAACAACACAACCCGGCTGACAACAAATTTCAATCACGGAACCAAGACAACATCATACCAGACAACCAGTATACGCAACGAACACCATACAACTAATCCCAACATGAGACAGCTACAGTACAACTCGCCATAATACAAGACAACACGACGAATTACAACACAACGAACCTAACAGATCACCAACCTGGACATACAGACGATCAACCACACCAGTTCTGCAACTGGCTGACAGTGGCTGCCAACAAGGACGACACCGACTCAGCACAGGCCAAGGGCACCCAACCCCGACGAGGACCTGGCACTAACTATGACTCGAAGTCACTCTTCAAAACTAACGGCGCTGCCGCCGCACCTACAAGGAGCACATCCTCGAACGAACACCAGGGACCGAAGTGAAGCTACCCCAACGCATTCCGCCCTGGTCGGAATCAAGCGAACTCTACTCACCACACAAAACACGATTGGTCAGAGAAGTGTATCCCTCCGCAGAGCTGACACACCTGACCAACGGACTAGTTGTTGCTCGTGCAACAACACGACAATTTACCACAACAACTCACAGACTTGACAACACAACAACAGCCGATATCCTGCCCCGCCTATCTGGTATAGAACCAAAGTAACAAAAGGGTAACAATCGGGAACGAAACCAACCTCCCGCTTCCATTCCATTCCTTCAATAAGTGAAGACTGGAATGAAAGAATATTGTATGTCCTACTTCACCTGCTCCCCTACCTAGCCTAACCTACTACCTAGCCCCGAGGACCTTATCCTAATCTCCACCTAACTGAAACCCCAACCTACACACACACACACACGCGCGCGCGCGCGCGCGCGCATACGCTCTCCATCTTGAACCACCATTACTCTTAAACACATGGACTACTGATTTAGTACCGCCGATCGGTGACAAACAACAACAATAATGATAATAATAATGATGATAACCATAATGATAACTTATGGTTATGTGTTCCTCTTTTTTTTACTTGATTTCTTCATTAAATTTGTGTTCATGTCGTCTTTAAATCTCTGCGTTTGATGTTGTACAGCGCTGAGAACTTGCCACTGCATATGAGGTGCAGCATAGTATATAATAATAATGATGATGATGATATGTTGTTATTATCATTATGATTATTATGATTATGATTATCATTATCATGGAATTTGATAACAGAGAGTAATGGAACAGGCTAAGATGAGCGGTTTTGAAAAGATGAGCGTATGAAGATCTGTTGAAACCACAAGATGACTGGATATTCCGAGTAGCACAGGCAGATTACTCCACACGTGTGTCCCAGCAGAAGAACAGACTGTCTGCCCTAAGGAATCTCCGTGTGGCTCCACTGACGTCTGGAGTCAGCAGATGAACGAAGCTTCCACGCATGTGTCCCAGCAGACCAGGCTTTCTGCCCTAAGGAATCTCCTTGTGGCTCAACTTGACATCTGGAGTCTTCAGATGACTGAAGCTGCCTGCTGGAAGTGGAGGTGTGAAGCACATCAGACATGAAGGATGAACAGTGAGGTGCACATCAGACATGAAGGATGAACAGTGAGGTGACTGCACATCAACATGAAGGATGAACAGTGAGGTGACTGCACATCAGACATGAAGGATGAACAGTGAGGTGACTGCACATCAGACATGAAGGATGAACAGTGAGGTGACTGCACATCAGACATGAAGGATGAACAGTGAGGTGACTGCGCATCAGACATGAAGGATGAACAGTGAGGTGACTGCACATCAGACATGAAGGATGAACAGTGAGGTGCACATCAGACATGAAGGATGAACAGTGAGGTGACTGCACATCAGACATGAAGGATGAACAGTGAGGTGCACATCAGACATGAAGGATGAACAGTGAGGTGACTGCACATTAGACATGAAGGATGAACAGTGAGGTGACTGCACATCAGACATGAAGGATGAACAGTGAGGTGACTGCACATCAGACATGAAGGATGAA
>CM065727.1:72596587-72621587 GCA_033310375.1 Conus canariensis | reverse complement strand
ACCCAACAAAAATCAATTCTTATACCTAGAGTTATAAAACAATGCAGTAAGTGTTTTATTTCAAACTCCTAACCCACACAGTGCTATTCTTATTCAGTAACCGCTAATGATTTCCAGGGATAGCCAGTCAGAGCGACGCACGACAGCACCGTACCATCTTTGCCAGTTAACCGGTAAAAAAAAAAAAAAAAAAAAAAAAAGAAGAGAGAGAGAGAGAGAGAGAGAGAGAGACACTAAGTGGCAACGAAACCGGTTTCCGAATCGCTGTAGAGACCATCGATATCAGTAGTCAGAACGACAGCTACAAAAAAAAGGCTTTTTCAATTTCTTTCTTTCTTTCTTCTTTTCTTTCTTTCTTTTTCCCCTCCCTTTGTCTCTCTCGGTTTCTACAGGCTGACGTGTCTACTTTTACGGCCTTGGTAATCCGAACCTTTGATCTGTGGTAGGTTTAATTTGCCAAGCTGTCCGTGAAATAAACGCCGATCACCTACGTAGAAGACGGGTATGGGAAATTGCTGGCTTCAAAAGCCTAATTCATGCGCGCGCGCACACACACACACACACACACACACACACACACACACACACACACACACACACACACGCACACACACACACACACACACACATACACGCACGCACGCACGCACGCCCCCACACACACACACACACACACACACACAACACCACACACACACACACACAACACACACACACACACACACACACACACACAGAGTGTAGTTACGTAAACTTCATCGCTTTGAAATTCGTGCACCATAACATTTATCACCACGAAAACGTTAAGGTGCACTAATTTCAAAGCTATGAAATTGACAATTTCATGCGTTTACGGGACTATTGGTTGTGTGTGTGTGTGTGTGTGTGTGTGTGTGTGTGTGTGTGTGTGTGTGTGTGTGTGTGGTGTGTGTGTGTGCGCGCGCGTGCGTGTGTGCGTGCGTGCGTGTGTGTGTGTGTGTGTGTGGGTGGGTGTGGTGTGTAAGTTTCACTAACCGATGTCTGATTGTCCCGTTTTAGAATAAAACATAAAAATTGAGAGTAGGCTATACTATACAACGCTATATGGAAACATAAATGGGCTAAAAATGTGAAGAACACTCAACATAAAAGACAATCCTTAGAGTCTGGCTGTGAAATCCGAAAGGGACGCAACTTACGTCAAAAAATGCTAACAGTCTTAGTGGTCGGTTCTTCTGACCAACAGCCCAACCAAAAATAAGAGTGAAAATGAAGACAATAAGTTTTTTACTGCCAACATAAGCAAAACATCGAATTCTGTCTTTCTTCTCCGTTTTTCTTACGCCTCCAGTTTGCAACGTCTTTTTTCGGTAGGTTTTCTTTTTTGTTTGTGTGCTTGTTTATAAGTTTGTTTGTTTTTTATATTTTGTAAGCTTTGTAAGTGGGGCCTACAGCCTCCTATTCCCCCCCCCCCCCCCCCCCACACAACCCACTTTTTCCGCCCACCATGCAAATGTGTGTGTTCTGCTTACCGATGGGCATCGGAATGTAACGTTTTTTGTTTGAATTCTGCCCTTGTGTGACGTCTGTCTGGAGTCAGTTTTCGTTTGCTGGGTAAAACTTATCAGCAGCGCGTGGTACCTGGTGCCTGCGTGACTGTGTAAGTTTGTTCCTTTCAAGTTAAACAACCACGCCCCACATCCGATGTTCAGGCTATGGGGATATCCGAAAACCATCCCAGAAGAGTGGGGAAAGGGTAAAAAATCAGAAACAATCAATCTTCACAAGAATGACAACTCACTGAGATGAACGTCGAAAGCACATAACGGCAACTGCTATGTTAAAAAAAAAAAAAAAAAAAAAAAAAAAGTGTTTGTATGCTAGGCGCAAGCGAGATTCGAACCTGTAACGTCCAGTTACCAGCTCGGTGGAATAGCACTGAGTCAAATGGCTGTGCTGGTCCAACTGGTGCTAGATATCAGAGACGTGCTACATACACATGCAGACTCTGAAGCAGTGTGAGGAGCACCAAGGAGACAAATCAAGAGTCCAACGGTACCCAAAGGTACATAAGCGTAGTGAGGGGCAGAGAGGTGGGAAGAGAATGCTGTAAGATTTCTTTTAAAGTGAAGAACAATTACAGATAGATAGATAGATAGATAGATAGATAGATATAGAGAGAGAGACAGAGAGATAGAAGACAGACAGACAGGTAGTTAGTTAGAGACAGACAGAACGAACGAACGAACGAATTTTATTTTAAGAGGGTAGTGGACTAAGCATGAATGCTTTTTTACATCCAGCCCTCTGGGCAAGAAAAAAAATCGATATATAGTAAAAAGCAAATCAAACAAACACACATGAAAAAATGCAACAATTGCTTGCGTGAGAACCTTTGACAAAAAGGAGAAAGAAGAAAAAGAAACCAATAAACACCACCACCACCACTACCAACAACAACAACAAGAAAACAAAATGATCAGACAGACAGACGGACGGACGGATGGCTGGTCGAATGGATGGATGGATAGATGGATAGATAGACAGACCGACAGACAGACAGACAGACAGACAGACAGGTAGATGGAGGATACATAGATAGATAGATGGTTGGTTGGTTGGAGAGAGAGAGCGAAAGACACAGACAGAGACAGACAGACAAAGAGAGACAGAGACAGAAACAGAGAATTTAATTCTCTCTCTCTCTCTCTCTCTCTCTCTCTCTCTCTCTCTCTCTCTCTCTCTCTCTCTCTCTCTCTCCTGCCATCCTTTCCCGTATGAATACTGTCCCTTTTGCGTAGCGATCAACTGAAACTCCCCTCCCCCACCCCACCCCACCCCACCCCCTTCCACCTGTCTCCAACCCACAATCCCTATAACCGCTTCCATCATAAATTCCCACCCGAATAAACAACACTACAGCCACTTTCTCCGTGACACGAGTGTAGCAGTAGTAGCTGTACATTTTTCTTTCTCTCTTCAGAGCAAATGATGTCTCTCCAGTGTCGAGCGTTGGTTTGTTCCGTTTAATAAAGAGCTGGGCTCTCTATCCTCCACAAAAGCGAGAGATGTCGAGGGGACCTACCTCTCCAACTTTAGTCTAGGATATAAGCCACGAGCAAAGTGTGTATTGATTGGCAGATCGCCGACGCAGCAGATGAAAGCCCTCGCTGGGAAATAAGCTGATAGATAGCAACCCCGAGACAGCAGGCTGCTGAGCAGAAGCAACAGAGCAGAAGCCGCAGCAGACCTGGCCGGCTGGTTGCTTGCTTGGTTGGTTGGTTGGTTGGCTTGCTGTCGATCAATGGCTGTCCATTGGCACGACTGTCACGTGCCCCCGGCTGGGCTTACGCCACACACAACCAGGATGACTCAGACGGCCAGGAATGTGTTTGTCAGCTGGTCATTTGCACGTGAAACCCGTTCGTCCCTGTTCTCTCTCTCTCTCTCTCTCTCTCTCTCTCTCTCTCTCTCTCTGTCATTAAATGCTCTCTCTCTCTCTCTCTCACTCTCTCTCTCTCTCTCTCTCTCTCTCTCTCTCTCTCTCTGTCCCGTCTGTCTGTCTGTCTGTCTCTCTCTCTCTCTCTCTCTCTCTCTCTCTCTCTCTCTCTCTCTCTCTGTCATTAAATGTTCTCTCTCTCTCTCCGTCTCTCTCTCTCTCTGTCCCGGTCTGTCTGTCTGTCTGTCTGTCTCTCATATTCTATGCTTCCTCTCTCTCTCTCTTCTTCTCTCTCTCACCCCATGCTCTCTCTCTCTCTCTTCTCTCTCTCTCTTATTTCTTCCCCCTCCCCCCCCCCTCTCTCTCTCTCTCTCACCCATACATTCCATGCATTCTCTCTGTCTCTTTCATGCCATGCTCTCTGTCTCTGTCTGTCTGTCTGTCTGTCTGTCTCTCTCTCTCTCTCTCTCTCTCTCCTCTCTCTCTCTCTCTCTCCTCTCTCTCTCTCTCTCTCTCATATCGTGCAGTGTCTTCTGGGCGGAATTTGTTCTCTATCTGTATCTCTCTGGTTTTTGTTGTTTTAATTTGTTCGTTTGCTGGCGTTTGTTGTTGCTATTGCTTTGTTTGTTGGATTCTTTGTTTTTTTTGCTGGCGTTTGTTGTTGCTATTGCTTTTTTGTTGTTGGATTCTTCGTTTGTTTTTTGTTGGCGTTTGTTGTTGCTATTGCTTTGTTTGTTGGATTCTTTGTTTTTCGCTTTGCGTAAATTGTGGATAGGCAGGTGGTTTAAGGGAGAGAAAAAAAAACGATCTCTCTCTCTCTCTCTCTCTCTCTCTCTCTCTCTCTCTCTCTTTCTCTGTGCGCAATGATCTTGTTAACAAATATTGACCAATCACAGTATGTTTCTGTCGATAGTGCAGTGGGCTGGGTGGGGGTTGGCGAGAGAAAGAAAAATAGTGCAGTAGTTAAAAAAAAAAGAAGAAAAAAAAAGATTTCCGTTGGCATCTCTATCGCAGAAAAGCGAGACTTAATTGCTCCGAAGACTAAAGTGATTAGAAACGCGAAGCGGCTGACTCACTGTCTGAGTCGTTTTAGATTTCTTTGCTTGCTTCCAAGATAAGGGTCACATTATAAGCAGGAAAGTAACCGTTGCCTCAGAAATTTTCTCTCTCTCTCTCTCTTCTCTCTCTCTCTCTCTCTCTCTCTCTCTCTCTCTCTCTCTCTCATGAAGGGCAATGGCCTTCTGATAAATAGAATATCCGCTCCCCCCACCCCCTCTCTGTCTGTCTGTCTGTCTGTCTGTCTGTCTGTCTTCGTCTCTCTGCTTCTTCTGTCTTCTCTCTCTCTCTCTCTCTCTCTCTCTCTCTCCCGATTTGTGTAACGTAAATTTTTCTGAGGTGTATCAGTACAATGACCCTGATGGAGCACTGGCTGCATGGTATGACATGTTTATCTCTGTCTTTAACAAACATGTGCCATCGGTAACTGAACGTGTCAAACCAAGGGGTAAGCCACCGTGGTATAATGAAAAAATCGATAAGGCCATTAATTTACGAGATATTCTATTGCAAACAAATGGTAAAGATGATAAATTTAAAAAGCAAAGAAATAAGGTAACCGATATGAAAAGAGCCGCCAAAAAGAAATATTTCAGTGACCTTATTTCCCGTAAAGAAGATTCAAAATCGATCTGGAAAGCTATTAATGAGCTGTCCGGTAAAACCTTGTCATCTAGTGCTCCTTCTGAGAGAACATTGTCTGCTGAACTCTTAAATGATCACTTCACAACTGTTGCAGAAAAGACGATCAAAGCTGACTGTTCAAAAGACAATGACCTACTTGAGCTAAAAGCGTACTGTGTATCAAAAAACATAAAATCTAATCTTCAAATCGAGTTTATTGGTGTACATGATGTTTATAAGGAATTGTGTTCATTAAATCAGTCCAGTTCTCGAGGTTTAGATGATATAGATGGTAAAATTTTGAAAATTGCTGCTCCGATTATATCAGAGCATCTTACATATATTTACAATCTTTCCATTGATAAAGGTTGTTATCGACAATCCTTCAAAGATGCTAAAGTTTTACCTTTTTTAAAATCTGGTGATCCCATTGATCCTTCTAACTATAGACCTATCTCTATCCTATCTATTCTATCTAAACCCCTTGAAAAACACATCAAATGCAACATCCACAAACATTTCATGAAATACAATTTATTACATTCTAATCAAAGCGGATTTAGAGAAAATCATTCTTGTCACACCTTGCTCACTAATATAATTGAGCAATGGCATTTAAACATAAACAATGATTTCTTCACAGCAACAATTTTTGTCGACTTCGCTAAAGCATTTGACACTATAGATCACAATCTACTGTTAAGAAAATTAACATTGTATGGTTTATCCGCTGAAGCTCTTAAACTCATTTCCTCATTTCTCAACTGTAGGCGACAAGTAGTCTTTAAAAATTCCGTTACTTCCTCACTTATGCCAGTAAATTATGGCGTTCCCCAAGGGTCAGTCCTGGGGCCTATCTTATTCTCAGTTTATATAAATGATCTTCCTTTACATATATCTTCTCCCTGTGAGCTTTTTGCTGATGACACTACTCTCCATAATAAAGACAAAGATGCTGACTCAGTATGTATCAAATTACAGAATGATCTTAATAAACTTGCTAAGTGGACTAATCTGAATCATATGGCCCTCCATCCTCAAAAGTCTAAATTTATGATGACTACAACCAGACAAAAACGTCAAAATATAAAAGCTGATTTGTTTAAAATACATACATAGGATAAAGTCTTAGAAGAAGTTAAATCACACAAATTATTAGGCCTTACAGTTGATAATAATCTTTCATGGTCTAATCACATTTCTGATTTGTCTAAAAGGTTATCTAAAAAAATTATTCTTGTTGAATCGAATCAAGAATTTCCTCGATCAACATACTAGAAAGTTATATTTCTATGCATATGTACAACCAGACATTAACTACGCCTCTACATGCTGGGATTTAGCCAGCAAAAATTGCTTAAAACCACTAGAAAGCATGTACAGACGCGCTATTAAGCTGATACTCTTGAAATCTTCTCTACAAGCTAGTGATTATAAAGATCTTAACATTCTACCATTCGATCAAAAATGCTGCTTTAATAAAGCTGTCTTTATGTATAAAATTATTAATAATCTTGCGCCACCTTATCTTCATGACAAATTCCCATTAATCAAAATTCGAGGCAAAAATATCCTATATACCCCTCGACCACGAACTGATCTTTTCAAGTCATCCCTTATTTACTCTGGTAGTAAATTATGGAATGAAATACCTACACATTTAAAGCAGAAAAATAGTTTACATCGTTTAAAAAGCGTATTTCAAATACCTCATAGACCAGTTGTAAATTATGTTTCACTTTACTGTATATTCTCCCAAGTTTGACGTTCCTTTTGACACAAACAAGTTGTAGCAGCCTCAGTTGGCCTCCGTGGTCGGCTGGGCTATAAGCCATATGACATGATTGTCTTATGAAATGTTTATGTATGCCTATGTGATGTTTACGTATGTCCAGTTTTGTGTGTGTGTGTGTGTGTGTGTGTGTGTGTGTGTGTGTGTGTGTGTGTGTGTGTGTGTGTGTGTGTGTGTGTGTGCAATACGTTATAATGAGATTGCTTACTATTTTCTAAAAAAAAAAAAAAAAAAAAAAAATTGTTGTTTTTCTTATTGCTGTGTTTAATTTTGTCAAATCGACGTAATTGTTCCTTTTGGTTACTGTCATTTTGAGGGCATAGTGTAAAAAAGCTTCCAGCTTATCTATTCACCCTCATTAAAGATTTCGAGTTTCGAGTTTCGAGTTTCTCTCTCTCCTCTCTCTCTCTCTCTCTCTCTCTCTCTCTCTCTCTCTCTCTCTCTCTCTCTCTCTCTCTCTCTCTCTCTCTCTGAATGTGTGTGTGCCTTTGTACAAGAATTTTTTTTTTTTTTTTTAACGAAGGACGTGTTGAAAGCTGAATAACTACAGGTTGGGAATTGAAGCAACAGAATACGAATTGTGTTTCTATATCGTCATACGAATGGAACTGACAAGCAGATGATAACACACAAACAACGCGTTTCAACCTGTGGATATTCTACAGGCAATGAGGTTCCGTCAGTCATGATGTCCATCCGTCATCTATCATACTGCAGTAGACTCCTCTAACCAGTTTCACTATCATGCTGCAGTAGATTCCTCTAACCAGTTTCACTATCATGCTGCAGTAGACTCCTCTAACCAGTTTCACAAGATTCATCAGTGTAATTTTGCCCTGAAAGCTGTCATTGATGTATAATCTGATATCATGAGCGGAACTTTTGTCTGTCTGTCTGTCTGTCTGTCTGTCTGTCTGTCTGTCTGTCTGTCTGTCTCTCTGTCTGTCTCTCTCCTCTCTCTCTCTCTCTCTCTCTCTCTCTCTCTCTCTTCTGCGTCATTAAAATCTGTCTGTCTCTCATTTGCCATTCTCTCTCTCATATGCGATGCTTTCTCTCTCTCTCGCCCTCTCTCTTTTTTTTCTCTCTCTATCTCTTCTTATTTCTTCCCCCTCCCCCCTCCTCTCTCTCTCCTCTCTCTCTCTCTCTCTCTCTCACCCATACATTCCACGCACTCTCTCTCTCTCTCTTTCATGCCATGCTCTCTCTCTCTCTCTCTCTCTCTCTCTCTCTCTCTCTCTCTCTCTCTCTCTCTCTCGCCCCCCCCCCCTCTCTCTCTCTCTCTCTCTCATTTCGTGCAGTGTCTTCTGGGCGGAATTTGTTCTCTATCTGTATCTCTCTGGTTTTTGTTGCTTTAATTTGTTCATGGCCTGCCGTCATGGTGACCTCAGTGTTGATTTCCTTTCCGCGTCTGCGTCCTAGGTGAGATCATTAATTTAGAGATCATCAGTATCGGCAAGCTCATGAGGACAGTCGTTGGGGGGGGGGGGGGGGGGGGGACATGATGGTGCCCTCCTTACGGGGGACCAGCACTTCCTGACGCTGGCTCTGTGACTAAGAAGTTTATTATCATCACAGTGGGCCTACAAGTTAGTGTTCTGCGCAAGGTTGATCAGAACAGGCAGCACTGACCACCACTGAAGTAGTTCGGAAGCAGTGCAGTGTCTCCCCTGGAGGGTAGCCTCATCGCGACTTGACAGTGACTGCTCTCTGAGCATTACTGGTGCCGGTGCCAGGGTACCTGACAGTGACTGAGGATTACTGGTGCCGGTGCCAGGGTACCTGACAGTGACTGAGGATTACTGGTGCCGGTGCCAGGGTACCTGACAGTGACTGAGGATTACTGGGTGCCGGTGTGCCAGGGTAAACTGTGCACGGGAGCCCACAGTAACTGGCCGGGGGATAATGCCAACGAGTAGCAGAGAGATAAGAAGCCGACATGGAAAGAAAGAAAAGAACCGACATGAAGAGACAACTCTGATGATGAGACGTTGGTGAAGCAGACGATAACCGTTGAAGACGATGTGGACGCTGTTGATCAGGTGAGCTGATGTAGACGTGGCCATTCTGCCTTCCGAGAACGCGTTCGAATTTTGATATATTTAAGATGTTCAGCACTATCCTCTAGAGCAGCTATTTGTAATGTTGAGATGGAATGCAACAGCCATTCATATAGGAAACTTGAAAAAAAAAAAAAGAGAAGGTCCAAGCACAGTTGATGTCAACTTTCTTTTTCATAGTAAACCCCACTACCGGAAAGTTACAGCGTCATTTGATGTAAGTTTCGTAAGTTTGAACCCTTTTTAGAAACAAAACTAGGGAATTTGAGGGACAGACAAACAGACAGACACACAGACAGACACACAGACAGACTGCATATGAGTAGACTATAACAGCAAGATTGGTGTTGACGCTAGCTTTTTTTCTTGTTTTTTTTTTTCTCAAGTTTTTTTGTTTTGTTTTTTTTTTTTTTAAAGCAGCAAGCTGAAGCAAACAGAAGCTGGCCAAATAGCACCTAGCTTTTTAGGGATGCTTGGGAAACTCAGAGGTAAAGTACTGAGGTCACAGTCTGAGGTTCCAAGTTCGAATCCCTGTACTATCTTGCTGTACCTGTCACCAGGGCTCGGGGGTTCGTTTTGCTTTGACCAGCTGACGACACTGGCCCCTTTCACTGCTGTCGATCACCTCGGATATTATATATATATATATATAATTATGAGAGAGAGTCTCCCATGTCTAGTGAGGAAGGAGAGCGGTGGGAGGAATGGGGGAGGGTGGGGTGGGGGGAAGGGGATTAGAACTCATACTCACACAGTATATACAATTTATATAAGATGAATTTGAATGATTTTTGATGTAACTAATGAATTAAAATGTTGCTCCTTAATTAAGGCGGGGTAAAACCGAACAAAGCTCGGTGCACCGCCCACGTAGTCTGTTTTGTTTCTGGCAAACCTTCACAATTGAAATTATTTCAATGCTACAGAAAACACATAACAAGAGTGTCAGTTTGCCTATTTGACTCACACGTAATGAACACATCCAAAAGCAGGATGAAAGGCATAGGTTGATTAGGGGGGAAAGAGAAGTGTGAAGAATCGATTCTTACAACAACATCACCTGACGACAAGCACAGAAGATGTGTAAGGCACCAGCACTAACACTAGCAGACGACTTGGCAAGTTCTGTCTTCTAAGTATGTGTTGAACAGTTCGTCTGTCGGTGCCCTATGGCGCTATCACCCAACCGTTCCCTTTGACTCAAGTCCCCCCCCCCCCCCCCCACCTTCCTGTTTCATCTCACTCCTTTTTCCCACTGCCGGTCCCTTCCCCATCCCCCACCCACCCCAATTCCCCCTTTCCTGGAATCTCTGCTGATGGCCCGATAACAGCAGTCTAAAATACCCTGACCTTGATCACAGCGGCTATCTCTGCTAATTACGCAATATCCATATACGTGCGCTCCCCAGGTGAAAAGTTCATCCAGATATCTTTTGTTATCAGTTTGCACGTAATTTCGGCTCATCAGCCGGTCGCCTACGCATTCAAACTGTGCATCATCAGCCTGACGTCATATCTGGACTTAATATGCCAGACGCTTTATTCGCTTTATTGTGTGCATATGGCCAAGCTTCGTTCTGTATTAGAGTAATACATTTATTCATATCTCGACCTCCGCCTGGTAGAAACAGCTTTATAAACTGTCTGATGTTGACGGAATGTAATTGCAAATTTCTTACAGTTTTTGCATATGATATCATTTTACATATCTTTTCTAAATGCACAAAGCAATAATTGCATAAACCAATAATTGTACAATAACCCTCTACTTAAATTTTGCAGACTCATTTTTTAAGAAGTGAGTAAATGGGCCCAAAATGCATAAAATTGTTGATACACTAAAGAAGGAGAAAAATAATGAAAGCTAGAAAGGAAGGAAGGAAGGAAGGTAGGAAGGAAGAGAAAAAGAAGAATGAATGAATGAATGATGAATGAATGAATGAATGAATGAATGAATGAAATGAATGATAAATAGAATGCAGAGTGAAAGAGACTGTCAGACAGAAAAAGAAGAAGAAAAAAAAAATCATATCAGCACGTAATTTCCAGGAAGGATGCAATCCATATTGTAAGACACCAACAACAGCTCCCCCCCCCCCCACAACACCCCCGCCCCTCCCCTCCCCAACCACCCATCCTCTCCACCCCACCCCGCCCTCCACGGGGTGAAGAAGAAAGTGAGAGAAGTTCTGGAACCAATGGAGGTGAATGGGACCCAGCTGCAGAAAAAAAAACAGTGGACAAAAGTAAACGAAAAGATAAAGAAGAAATGAATAAATAAATACATCCACAGGAAAAAAAAAAAAAAAAAGAAAAGAAAAGAGAAATCATAGAAGCACATGATTTCCGGGAAACGTGGACAGAATGTGTATCGAGTGAGACCCCTCATCCCACCTACCCCACCCCCTGTCTCCTCAGCTTCTCGGGACAACATTCTGTGGACCTGTAATACTGTAAGAACAAAAAAGAAAAGAAAAGAAAGAAATAAAGAAATGGAATGAAATAATATAACTCAGGGCAAAATCTCAGTGGGGAAGGACTTTCATACAGGTCACACCGGCAGGAGGAAACAGCCAGCTTTCCTCGTTGTGATCCCGGAAGGCGACACCGAGAGGACTGGCACGTTTCCTTCCCCCCCCCCCCCCCCCCCCCCTTCCATCCCTCTCCAATCTGCTGTGTGGCATGGGGCAATCATCTATCCCTTATCCACTGGCAAAAAAAAAAAAGAAAAAAAAAAGAAGTATGCGCAAACATGCTCTCTCTCTCTCTCTCTCTCTCTCTCTCTCTCTCTCTCTCTCTCTCTCTCTCTCTCTCTCTCTCTCCAAACCTCCAAATCACCGCCATTATTAATCAGAAATGTATATAGGATCCCATCTTCTACATTCGAATGGTATGACAGTTTTGTACAAATAATGGATCGGATCTGTCGCAAAAATTCAAATGTTCTGTTGTTAGAAGACTTTGATATTGATGTTATAACAACAATCAGCCCGGATAAACACGCTGTCACCTCATGCACTCCATCAGTTAGTACAAACCCCAACGAGAATAACTACAACAACTGCGACTCTGATTGATCATACATACACAAACAACAAATCTGCAATATTAGATGTTTCAGTGGTACATTCTGGTATTAGTGACCATTGTCCAGTCTTCTGCGCGTGGTCCTTCAGGCTCCCAAAACCACCACCCAAAGGTCACACGACCATCCAATACCACTCTTTCAAAAAGGTTAATGAAACAGCACACGTCTGTGACTTAAGCATTTCCCCATTTCACTTAACTTATAATTACTCAGACGTCAATGGTGCTCTATCTTACTGGTACACAAACATTCCTCGCCATCTTAAATAGACATGCACCGTTACATCAAAAAAAGAGTTAAGCATCCCTAGATAATTCCGTGCTTAACACCAGAATTGCTGCAAGAAATGGTTCTACATTACCAACTCAAGGCAGCGAATTTATTTGAAGAAGACAAAGAGCAGAGAAACTTTGTTTCAAATGAAGTCTTAAAAAAGCCAAAAAGAGAGTACTTCAGTCAAAATGATTACGGATGCAAAAACCACAGCGCCCATCTGGAGGGCAATCAATACTATTGTACGCAATAAGCGTATAGATTCACAAAATTCAACAACAAACATCACCCCTGACAATTTATTACACACACTTTCTGTCATTATCAGACATCCTTACTCAAGCTTCACAGACTATACGAATCTGCAATATTAGATGTTTCAGTGGTACATTCTGGTATTAGTGACCATTGTCCAGTCTTCTGCGCATGGTCCTTCAGGCTCCCAAAACCACACCCAAAGGTCACATGACCATCCAATACCACTCTTTCAAAAAGTTTAATGAATCAGCACACGTCTATGACTTAAGCATTTCCCCATTTCACTTAACTTATAATTACTCAGACGTCAATGGTGCATGGGGCAATCATCTATCCCTTATCCGTTGGCAAAAAAAAAAAAAAAAAAAGATGCGAAGCATATAAACGTACTCCCAGTTTTCCAAACCGCTTATAAATCGGCCAAGTGCTTTATGAGATAAGAAATAAAGGCAAAATAACGGTTTTAACGGTTATTTAACCGATGTACACTTTTGAAACTGGTATTTTAGTCCTCACTGGGCTAAAGCCTGTGTACATACCAAATTTCATCCAAATCGGACAATATGTCAAGAATAACGGTTTTTAACGGTCAGATTTTGAAACACTACATGGGAGTGCCATTTGTGTGTGATAACCTTTCTATATACAAAATTTCATTAAAACCCACCAATATATAAAAAATAACGGCAAAATAACGGTTTAACAGTTATATAACTGATATATACTTTTGAAACCGGTATTTTAGTCCTCACTGGGCTAAAGCCTGTGTACATAACAAATTTCATCCAAATCGAACAATATGTCAAGAATAACGGTTTTTAACGGTCAAATTTTGAACCACTATATAGAAGTGCCATTTGTGTGTGATAACCTTTCTATATCCCAAATTTCATTAAAATCCACCTATATATAAGAAATAACGGCAGAATAACGGTTTTTAACGGTTGTTTAATCCATTTTCAGCATTACATCACTTACATATGGAAAGAGGCTCCGATTTGTCACAAGATCATCCAAACCGCTTATAAATTGGCCAAGTACTTTCTGAGATATTCCATAAAGAAGAAAAACCGTTACATGCCGTTACAACCGTTAGTAACGGCTATAACGGGGTAAACTAAAACATCAGGCATCATCCGTGACCCATAATGAACATACCTGCTAATTTTCATAAAGGTCGGCCAAGTACTTTCTGAGATATTCCGTAAAGAAGAAAAACCGTTACATGCCGTTACAGCCGTTAGTAACGATTATAACGGTAAACTAAAACATCGGGCATTATTCGTGACCCATAATGAACAAACTACAAATTTTCAGAAAGATCGGCCAAGTACTTTCGAGATATTCCATAAAGAAGAAAAACCGTTACAGGCCGTTACAGCCGTTAGTAACGGCTATAACGAGGTAAACTAAAACATCGGGCATCATCCGTGACCCACAATGAACGTACCTGCTCATTTTTACAAAGATCGGCCAGGTACTTTCTGAGATATTCCGTAAAGAAGAAAAACCGTTACAGGCCGTTACAGCCGTTAGTAACGGCTATAACGGTAAACTAAAACATCGAGCATCATCCGTGGCCCATAATGAACATACCTACAAATTTTCAGAAAGATCGGCCCAGTAGTTTTGTCTGGAGCGAGTGGAACACATTTTGACCACCGACACACAGACAGACACACAGACACACAGACAGCATTTCTTCGTTCCCATTCTAAAGTACTCCCTGTTCTATAAGAACTGGGAGTACAAAAAGAGGAACCAAACATACTGACTGTCATACATTAAAAAAAAAAAAAAAAAAAAGACAATACAAACTCAAGGCAAAAAAAAAAAAAAAAAAGAAAAAAAAGATGCAAAGCATATAAACGTACTCCCAGTTTTCCAAATCGCTTATAAATCGGCCAAGTACTTCCTGAGATAAATAACGGCAAAATAACGGTTTTTACGGTTATTTAACCGATGTGCACTTTTGAAACTGGTATTTTAGTCCTCACTGGGCTATGTACCTACCAAATTTCATACAGATCGGACAATATGTCAAGAATAACGGTTTTTATCGGTCAAATTTTGAAACACTATATGGAAGTGCCATTTGTGTGTGACAACCTTTCTGTATACTAAATTTCATTAAAATCCACCAATATGTAAAAAATAACGGCAAAATAACGGTTTTAACGGTTATATAACTGATGTACACTTTTGAAACTGGTATTTTAGTCATCACTGAGCTAAAGCCTATGTACATACCGAACTTCATCCAAATCGGACAATATGTCAAGAATAACGGTTTTTAACGGTCGAATTGTGAAACACTATATAGAAGTGCCATTTGTGTGTGATAACCTTTCAGTATATCAAATTTCATTAAAATCCACCTATATATAAGAAATAACGGCAAAATAACGGTTTTTAACTTGTTTAATCGATTTTTAGCGTTACATCACTTACATATGGAAAGAGGCTCCGATTTGTCACAAGATCATCCAAACCGCAAGTACTTTCTTAGATATTCCATAAAGAAGAAAAACCGTTTTGGGCCGTTATAACCGATAGTAACGGCTATTCTGGTCAAATAAAATATCGAGCATCATCCATGACCCATAGTGAACATACCTACAAATTTTCAGAAAGATGGGCCAAGTACTTTCGGAGATATTCCATAAAGAAGAAAAACCGTTACAGGCCGTTACAGCCGTTAGTAACGGCTATAACGAGGTAAACTAAAACATCAGGCATCATCCGTGACCCATAATGAACATACCTGCAATTTTCACAAAGATCGGCCAGGTACTTTCTGAGATATGCCATAAAGAAGAAAAACCATTACAGGCCGTTACAGCCGTTAGTAACGGATATAACATTACTAACACTCTTCTTGGTAAAACTGACTCCTCTCCTCTTCCTTCCAATCTCCCACCTTCTGACCTTCCACAGGCTTTCTCTGACTACTTTGTCAACAAGATCACTAATCTTAGGCTTTTCAATGGACTCCCTGACTAATACTCATGCACCATTTCCCGATCCCCCTTTCTCGGGAACTTTCCTCACTTCCTTCCATCCTGTTTCTGAGGTCTTTGTAAAGAAAATCATCATGAAATCTGGCATTAAAACCTGTGAACTTGACCCACTACCAGCTTCTTTCCTCACCCATTGCCTTGACACTCTACTCCCTCATATTACCATCATCATCAACCACTCCCTCTCAACTGGCTTCTTTCCTTCTTCTTTCAAATCTGCAATTGTAAGACCTCTTTTGAAAAAGACTACTCTTGACCCTGACAATTTGAAAAACTACAGACCTGTGTCAAATCTTCCGTTTCTTTCAAAAATTTTAGAGAAAGTTGTTCTTGACCAACTGTTAGACCACCTTCATTCCAACAGCCTTGTCTATCCCCTTCAGTCTGCTTACCGCTCTGGACATAGTACTGAGACTGCTCTTCTCAAAATCTGTAACGACATTCTGACTGCCCTTGACTGTAACAATGTATCACTTTTGACTCTCTTGGACCTATCTGCTGCCTTTGACACTATTGACCACTCTATCCTCATTTCCCGCCTACATCACTCTTTTGGGCTTGATGACACAGTCTTGAGTTGGTTTCATTCCTACATCACTGATCGTCAACAAGTAGTTTCTATCAACGGCCTTTCTTCTAATCCCTCTTGTCTGACCTACGGCGTGCCACAAGGATCTGTCTTGGGCCCTCTACTCTTCATTCTCTACTCTTATCCTGTCTCTTCTATCGTCCAAGAACACCTACTTCAGCATCATTCCTTCTCTGATGACAATCAGCTGTATGTCTCTGGGCCTCTCTCTGACCTTCCTCTCATGATCCAAAACACCCAGTCTTGTGTAGCCAACCTTAAGGACTGGATGACCCGAAACAAACTAAAACTGAATGAAGATAAGTCTGAACTGATCCTGATCACCCCACCAAAACTTCAAAACCACCCTTCTGTTCCGACTTCCATCAAACTTGTTGATTCACCTATCACTCTCTCTCATTCTGCCCGCAACCTCGGTGTAACTCTTGATCAAACCCTGTCCTTCCAACAGCATGTCAGCAATGTCTGTCGCACTTGCTTTCTTGAACTCCGCCGAATTGCTTCTATTCGCCATCTTCTCTCAGAAAACACAACAAAAGCTCTTGTCTGCGCATTTGTTCTATCCCGCCTGGATTACTGTAACGCTCTTTTGTCTGGCTCTCCCTCTCATCTCATCAACAAACTTCAAAGAGTTCAGAATCATGCTGCCCGTCTCATCTTCCGCACTTCTAAATATAACCATGTTACCCCATTGCTCCGCTCTCTCCACTGGCTCCCTGTTCAGCTAAGAATATCCTACAAGATTGCCTCTCTCTGCTTCAAATCTATCGAGTCTTCCTGTCCTGAGTATCTCACCCACCTGTTACATCTTTACACCCCATCTCGAGCTTTACGTTCCTCATGTGACACTCGTATCTACAGTATCCCCACTGTTCGCACTAAAACCTATGGTCAACGTTCCTTTGCCTATCAAGCTCCAACTACCTGGAATCAATTGCCTCGCTCTCTCAGATACTCACCCTCACTGCCCACATTCAAGCGCCTTCTCAAAACTCATCTGTTTCCTAGGTAACTTCGTCTTCCCTGTGACCCGACGTTTGCAATGTGTGATGCGAGTGTCTGCTTTGTGTGCGTTCGTGTCTGTGTGAGTGTGTGTTTGCGTGTATGCATGCTTGTGAGTTTGTGTCCTTGCTTTGGATTTTGATGCCTTTTTCTCATGTATGATTGTTATATACTGTGTGATTTGATGTCTGTTGTGATATTGTAAACGCCTAGGGCATTCAATTGATTAGGCGTCATAAATGTTCATAATAATAATAATAATAACGGTTAACTAAAACATCGGGCATCATCCGTGGCCCATAATGAACATACCTACAAATTTTCAGAAAGATCGGCCAAGTACTTTCTGAGATATTCCATAAAGAAGAAAAACCGTTACAGGCCGTTACAGCCGTTAGTAACGGCTATAACGGGGAAATTAAAACATCGGGCATCATCCGTGACCATTAATGAACATACCTACGCATTTTCAGAAAGATCGGCCAAGTACTTTCTGATTTATTCCGTAAAGAAAAAAAAAACGTTACAGGCCGTTACAGCCGTTAGTAACGGCTATAACGGGGTAAACTAAAACATCGGGCGTCATCTGTGACCCATAATGAACATACCTGTTAATTTTCATAAAGGTCGGCCAAGTACTTTCTGAGATATTCCATAAAGAAGAAAAACCGTTACAGGCCGTTACAGCCGTTAGTAACGGCTATAACGGTTAACTAAAACATCGGGCATTATTCGTGACCCATAATGAACAAACCTACAAATTTTCAGAAAGATCGGCCAAGTACTTTCTGAGATATTCCATAAAGAAGAAAAACCGTTACAGTCCGTTACAGCCGTTAGTAACGGCTATAACGGTAAACTAAAACATCGGGCATCATCCGTGGCCCATAATGAACAAACATACAAATTTTCAGAGAGATCGGTCCAGTAGTTTTGTCTGGAGCGAGTGGAACACATTTTGACCACACACACACACACACACACACACACACACACACACACACACACACACACACACACACACACAGCATTTGTTCGTTCCCATTCTAAAGTACTCCCTGTTCTATAAGAACTGGGAGTACAAAAAGTGTGCACCAGCTGTCAGATTTGAAATGTTGTGTGATTGAACTCATAAAGATCACAGATGCACAGAAAAGAAAAGATCGAGAGAGGATGTGGAGACACAAGTTGAAGACCAACTACCCGTTTGGTCTCTATAACGTGACTCGAGTCCGAGTATTAATAAACAGTTCTGTTGCTTCGTTACTACTGAGTTGGGCTTGCTGCTTGGATCGCCGTCCGATTGTTTATACGTTGCTCTACGTAACCGGAAGTTCATTAATTAGTAATCAAGCATCACTTCCGGTTCGTCAGTAAGTAAACAGTGTGGAACAGATCTACGAGATCGTAAGTCCATTCGATTCTCGTGACATCTCCTTCCTTTGAAATAGATAATCCCAGCATCGAAATGTTCATTACTAATCAAATAAATACAGTTTATAGTCTTCACAGCCCGAGAATGTTTCTTTGTACCTATTCTTTAGCACAATTTTAAAATAAACTTAACAATAACAAAACTTTCAACATTCTTTCAATTAACTGGCCGCTTAACTCTTAGTCTGGAAATTAATTTGAAATTAGAAAAATCCACGGACGAAGGAGTTAGTTTTGATATCGGGCAGGTCGTTTCACAACACGTCCACTGCGTGTTTGCACTGTCTTTGGAGTTCTTGGAACGCTGTCGTTTCCACTGGTAGTTGAACCTGAAGACTGTCTACCAGGATCAGGATCAAGTTGTCCTTGGGTTCTCCTGTTTCCTCGTGCTTGCCCGGTCTCCACGATTTGTTGTACTGGTCCATCGTCTCCCTTGGGGTCTTCAGCTTCACGTGTAGGCTGTTCGGCCCTCCTCAGTTCTCCATCAGCAATAGGAATGGAAATGACATATGGATGAGGATTTTGCGGGACAAGGGAAATAGTAGGTCGTTGACCAGCAACAGGAGAGGATGCTTTTGAGTGGTTTCTGGAACCTTGACGCATCAGTTTCAGGTGTCTTCGGTTTCTCTGATACCTGACTTGACCCTGGTTGGTTTCCACAATATACGATCTTGGATCACACTTCTTTATAACTGTGGCTGGATTTTCCCATTTCTTTTCAAAGTCCAATTTCATAACAACCACATCTCCTGGTTTGAGTTCTGGAAGTGATTGTGTTCCATGTCTTCTGCCAAATGTTTTCTTGTTCTTTTCTTTGCTCTTCTTGTCTTTTGCAGCAACTGTCTTTCTGTCTATTTTCTTTGGCTCTAGATTTGCAGAAATTGTAGGCACTGTCATTCTCAGTTGACGTCCCATCAAAAGTTCTGCTGGACTCACTCCAGTCGGTGATGTTGCAGTTGCTCTGTAGGACAGTAAAGCAAGGAAAGAATCTTTCTGATCTAAGCTCTTTTTCGCAACTTGCACAGCCCTTTCTGCTTCCCCATTTGACTGAGCATGATAGGGACTGGAAGTCGCTGTTGCAAAACCCCATTCTTCGGCAAACTTCAAATACTCCTTTGAAGTAAACTGACTGCCATTGTCTGTGTAGATAATTTCTGGGATGCCATGATGTGCGAATATGTTTTTCAACCTAGCAATGACTGTTGCAGATCCTGTTGATGGTAAATGTGCTATTTCCAGATAGCGGGAGTAATAATCCATTGCTACTAAGTATGACTGGTTTCCTTTTTCACAAATGTCGACTCCAATTTCTTGGAAAGGTCTCTCTGGCAATTGTGAAGGGATCAAAGGTTCTTTTCGCTGACTTGGACGACTCTCTTGACAATGACTACATGATGCTATCTTGTTTTTGATTGCATCATTTATCCCGGGCCACCAAACAGAGGTTGCAGCTCTCTCTCTACATTTGTTGATGCCTTGATGACCGTCATGGATCCTCTCTATGACTTCTTTCCTCATTGAACTCGGGATAATGATTCTACTGCCTCTGATGAGTAGGCTATTATGGACACTGAGGTCTCCTCTCACAGCAAAGAGATCTTGGAGATTGTCCGCAACATCTCCCTTTTTCTCTGGCCATCCATTTTGTACAAAGTACATTGCCGCTTGTAGCTTTTCATCCTTGCTGGTTTCTTCTGCCATTTGCCGAAGTTTCATATCTGAAGCTGACCAATGGAGTCGAACAGCATCAATGTGACTTTCCACATCTTCTTGTGCTGTTCCTCCTTCTTTATTTTTCATGGGACTTCTTGACAATGTATCAGCCACAACCATGAATTTTCCTGGAGTGTACTCTGCGACGACATTGAATCGAAGAAGTCTCATCAGAAGTCTTTGGCAACGAATAGGTGTGTCACTCAAATCTCTTGTGTTTATAAGTGGTACTAACGGCTTGTGATCAGTGAGGAGTTTGAATGATGGAAGACCCACGAGATACCTCTCAAATTTTTCACATGCCCAAACGCCAGCAAGGCATTCTTTTTCTATTTGAGCGTAGTTTCTTTCTGCCTGTGTCAAAGTTCTTGAGCAGAAAGCAACTGGTTTGTTTTCTTGGAGTAGCACTCCCCCAATGCCAAAACTGCTTGCATCTGCGCTGACTGTCACTGGTTTTGACAAGTCAAAGAAGGCAAGAGTCGGTGAGGTGCTCAAAAGTGTTTTCACTTCTGCCAGGGCATTTTTCTGTGGTGCTCCCCAGTTCCATTCTCGGTCCTTTTCCAGGAGTTCTGTGACTGGCTTCAGGATACTTGACAGGTTTGGAAGATACTTTCCCAGGATGTTGATCATTCCGATAATGCGCCGCAATTCTGTCACATTAATGGGATCTGCAATATTTAGTAGTGCTTCCACTTTCTTTGGATCTGGCGAAATGCCATTCTTACTGATTACATGACCAAGAAATTCAATTTCCGATTTGCGAAGTTCACACTTGCTTTCATTCAGCTTCAAATTAACTGACGCTAGCTTCTTCGTGACACTGTCAAGATATTTTTCATGATCCTCATCTGACTTGCCATAGATCAAAATATCAAAGAAGCACAGGACATTCTTTTGATCTGCCAGGATTTCTGTCATTGTCCGCTGAAAAATTTCAGGAGCTGATGAAATTCCAAATGGAAGACGATTGTAATAGTAACGTCCATAAGGCGTTATGAACGTTGTCAGCTTTGCAGTTTCTGGTGACAGTGGAATTTGCCCAAATCCTGATGTTGCATCTAACTTACTAAAAACTTCTGATCCACTCAGCTTGTGAAGCATGTCATCCAGTGTTGGAATGATATACCGCTCTCTCTTGATTGCAGCATTTAGTCTTTTCAAATCTGTACAGATTCGGACCGCTCCACTTGGTTTCAGAACTGGTACCATAGGAGCGCACCAGTCTGTTGGTTCTTTTATTTCTGTGATGACGCCAGCTTTTTCCATTCTTTTTAGTTCATCCTTGACTTTGTCTAACAATGGTAGAGGGATACGTCTTGCCGTATTCAGACTGTAGGGTTGATGATCTTCGTTCAGCACTATTTTCACTGGAGTGCAGTTCATAGGTTTATTATCAATATCTCCATAAACACAGTTCATGGGGTTTGTTTTCTCCAAGTTGTCTACCTGGTTCACCAATCCCATACTGCTTGCAGCACTGCGACCAAGAAGGTTGTCAGTTTCATTGTTGATGACAAAGATTTTCAGAGGAAAATGTTTTCCTTTAACTTCGACCTGTGTAGTGAACTGTCCCAAGCAACTCATAACTCCCCCTGGACTCCTCAGTACTGCCTGGGTAGAGTGAAGTTTGGGTTTGGGATTCAGCTGTCTGTATTGTTTGCTGGACATTACAGAAACATCTGCACCTGTGTCTGTTTTAAATTTGCAGGTTTTTCCACAGATGGTCAGATGGGTATACCATGGTTCTGACGAATCATTGTTGTTCACTGACCCAAGAAAAAATTCTTCTTGCTCTTGGACAACATCAACATTCTTTGATCTGCAGACGGCAGCAAAGTGATTTTGACGTCCACATTTCCGACAAACTTTTCCTTTTGCCGGACATTTGGTGTGTGACTCATCACCACCACATCTTGAGCAATTTTGCCTGGCTTGCCTTTGCCCCATGTTGGAGTAGGTTCCTCTTCCAGAGCCTCTTCTCTGACTTCCAACTCCCTTGCTGAAGTTTTGTCCTTGATTGAAATTTCTTCCAGCTTGAGCATGTCCTTTTCTCTCACTGCTCCGTTTGACAGCATCCAAATTTGCAGCAGCATGCTTTTGTTCATTGAGCTGACTTTTTACTTGCTCATACTGTCGTGCTTGGCGTACTGTTTCTTGTAGTGTTATGTCTGGTTGCAGCTGCAGCTTTTCACTCAGCTCTTTATCCAGAACACCAATGATAAATTTGTCCCTGATTGCTTCTTCTTTGGAAGGCACTTCTGCTATATTAGCAAGTTCATGTAGAGCCCTGACGAAACACTCAACATTTTCTTCTGGCCTCTGTGTTTGTTCATAAAATCTGGCTCTTTCATGGACGATGTTTCGTCTGACAGAGAAATAATTGTCAAACGATGTCATTACAGCTTCAAAAGAGAAATCTGGACTTGTTTCATCTAACTTGAAAGTCTGATGAATTTTCTCAGCTTCCGTTACGCCCATCGCACACAGCAACTGACTGACCTGGACTATGGATCGTTTCCGATCAAGTTCCGTTGCTAGTCTGAATCTGGCAAACTGTCGTTTCCAGTCAGGCCACTCACTTGACGAAGCAAAGTTCAATGGATCTGGTGGTTTAAATGATGCCATTTTACTATCAGAATCCCACCTGAGCTGCCACCATATAACGTGACTCGAGTCCGAGTATTAATAAACAGTTCTGTTGCTTCGTTACTACTGAGTTGGGCTTGCTGCTTGGATCGCCGTCCGATTGTTTATACGTTGCTCTACGTAACCGGAAGTTCATTAATTAGTAATCAAGCATCACTTCCGGTTCGTCAGTAAGTAAACAGTGTGGAACAGATCTACGAGATCTAAGTCCATTCGATTCTCGTGACAGTCTCAACGTGTGGGATTAGTGGTTTCACATGAACAATCTGCCTGGGAACTTTGCTTTTCACTGAATCAAGACTTCACCTAGGCATCACTATTTATCATACAGTAATGAGGGGGGTGGGGGATTAATGACGTAAAAAACACACATTACGTCAACTAGTTTTGACGCCGACTTCCATGGTCAGTTGAGGAAGGTTTGCAAAAACCGAAAGCACTTCTGTAAAATGCTTTGGGCGTTTGTTGTTTTTTTTTAATTTGAATTATGTTATGCCACATGGTTTTGTGAGAAACGACAGTGCATTCACTTTGTAGTGGATCCACCCAGAAGCCATTTCGTCCCTTTTGTTTGGCCATTCTTCGTCATGGACAGCAATTCGTATCAAAGTGCATCCAGTTGCTCTGGATCTGGCCACTCCAGTACAGGGACAGGCTATGGACTGCATTTGGTATCAAAACTAGAACGTTATAAATCTCATTACCAATTTCTGGGAACCTGCTTGAACCGTGATGTCACACCAAAAGGTATGAGATTGTTTTCCCCCTTCTCTGCTCTTCCCCCAACGACAACTTTAACACAGAAAATACAGACTCTACTGAGGAATACAGAAAGAAACATTCTTCCGTTGTGTCATAGCTTTTATGAAGAAGCTGTTGAGGACCTGGAGAACAGTTTAATCCGTTTTCGGGCAGCCTTAACGGACAATTTGGATCAAGAGACTCTGCAAAGTCTCTCCAGAAAATAGACTCAGTGCAAAGATCCGTCAGATCACGCTGTAGTGACACGAAAAAGGAAAAGATGTCAGCCTTATTTCAGGATAGCGCAAAAGACCAAAACCTCCGTTTAGTTTACAAACTGAACTCCCACCCCAGAAAACTAAAAGAAACCGCCATTTCAGACGTCGTGTTCCGTTCATAAAAACAGATCCCTCACAAGTCAATAACATTTCATCATACCAACCCACTGATGCCCAGACAAGGTTACTGGCTATGGGACCCAAGTTTTGCCCAACACCCTCAACTTATGATGAAACAGAGCTGCTCCAAGATACTTTTGAAGGAATCTGCCGTCTGCACTTAAGGGAATTCTTCCATGATGATGATGGTGCCACTCTCATTCCCAAAAAGCTGAAATTCTACAAGAAGAAGTTTTGGTGTCCCCCTAAGGGAAGAGATGAGGTTCTTGATGCTTACTGTTCCACTATTCTATCCAGAGTGGAATCCCATATCTCACAACCTACCAAGCGACAAAACTTAAACAAAGAAAACATGCTGATTTGAGAGAACTGAAAAAACTTGTGAATACCAGGGTCCTACGAATATTACCAGCAGATAAAGGTGGATCAATTGTGGTGCAAGATTTCAATAAATATGTAGAGGAAGCACACAGACAGCTTCACAACACAACTCACTATGAGCATCTGACGGCTGATCCCACAACAGATATTGGATCAAAATCAAACCACCTAATTGAAAAGCTGCACTCAAAGGACCATATCGACGATGACTGCTACAGGTGGGGTGTACTGGAGCCTGAGGAAACTAAGACACCTTATTTTTACCATCTTCCTAAAGTCTACAAAGATTTACATAAACCTCCTGGACGTCCAATTGTGTCAGGAGTCAATGGACCAACTGAACGTCTCTCAAAGCTAGTGGCCGTGGACCATTGGCTCCAGCCTCTTGTAAAAACCTGACGTCCTACATCAAAGACACAACTCACTTCCTGAACATCTTGGAAGAATGGAAATTAACTCAACAGCCTCTGGCGAGTGAAGTATTGATCGTCACTGTTGATGTGGTTGGGT
>CM065727.1:72579087-72591587 GCA_033310375.1 Conus canariensis | reverse complement strand
GCATCAGCCACAAAGTCAACCGCAAATAACACTCATTTGTCATGATATGATTACAAGAGAGATAAAGAGAGACAGACAGACTGAGAGTTTTGTGTGCTTACTACACATTCAACAGCGACAATGCATCAGCCACAACATTAACCGTAAATAACACTCATTTGTCATGATGTGATTACAGGAGCGAGAGCGAGAGCGAGAGAGAGAGAGAGAGAGAGAGAGAGAGAGCAAAACGTTAAAATGTTTGTGAAAGGTATGATAACATGTTCAGCAGACCGTATTACCTCATCTAAAATCCCATCAGGTTCAGAGAGAACTCAGAACTCAGAACTCAGAATTTTAATGTACGTCGGCCTTTGGCCACAATACATGGAGGTACCAAATGGAAATGGGAATGGTGGGGCTGGGGAAGGGAGTCAAGGAGATGGGGGCGAGCCAGGAATGAGGAGGGGGGGGGGGGGGCGGTGAAGGGAGGAGGTGAAAAAGATAAATATATTCCACAGTTTCACACTTCACAATCTTGACAATCTCTTCTAAATATAAATGTGTAGCAGGAATTCTAAATGAACGTATCTTAGCAAACAAAGCTACGCTACAGGAGTGAATGATGAAGATCTATATAGCATGCAGCACAAGATTAAATCTCAAAGTTGCTGAGCCGTTATAATCAGCCAGTCATTTTCGTCTAAAATATAACCTTATTTCGTTTGTTAATCGCATGGAACACATATCTTGAAACATTGTGCCTATGATTCATATTTGTTGTTTTCAACAGAACATTTACAGGCACTTTCATTGATTCTCTTAGAAATTTAGCTCGAAGGTCTATATACAGGCAACAGTCAAATAAGAAATGATGCTCATTTTCAACTTGACCCACACAAAATAAGCAATTTTTGTCTTCGGCAGATTCACTGTACCGATGCACATTATTATTCAGAGGAAGCACGTTAAATCTTAACTGAGAAAAGGCTACACGAAAGCAATACATATCCGTGTCACAAACGTACCTCTCTTTTTCAAAAACAGTTTTAAATGTTCTGTAAGTGCCGTATCTGTCCCGATCTCTGACAGTTGCGTTCCATTCTTGAATAAAGAAATCGACAATTCTTTGTTCAAACAAATTCAAAAACTGTTTAACATCACCAATTCCTTGTTGCAACCAAACAATACTGAACCCCGTTTCACACAAAGTTTCTCTTACCTTTGAAACCCAACAGTTTTTGCCAGCTCTGTCTAATTCAAGCAACATCATGTAAGCTTTATATGGCAGTCTTTCAGCATCCATATGCAACAGTTGGAACCAAAATCTTAAGCATGCAACGTAAGAATTAACATACAGAGGGTATCTTCCCAGATCTCCATATATCATCTTATTAGGAGTTCTACCTGGAACACCCATAAACCTTTTACATGCCATTATATGTACTTTTTCTATATGATCCAATCTATTTAACCCCCACACTTCTGATGAGTATAATAGTATTGGCTGAATCTTTACATCAAAAATTTTAAAGAAGGTAATTGAACTCATTTCCTTATACTTTTGAAAAACCCTGCACAGCTGTAAAACGGCTTTCTTTCCTTTGGTTGCCAAATGCATTGTACCTTTTCTAGCACTAATCATAGTTGTGAAATTAAACCCTAAATAACAATAACTATTTACCACCTCTAGTCTTGTACCATCATAGAACCATTTTTCATGCCTTCCCAGGAATCCCCCTTTTCTGAATACCATAACTTTTGTTTTTTCGATGTTTACGTATAACCTTATGTTGTTGCAACATGTGTGCAAAATATTCAGTTGATTCTGTAGACCATTTGGGGAAGTTGACAGCAGTACAACATCATCTGCGAACAATAATATGAATAACTCCATGATACCCGGTAACAGCTGCACACCATGTTTACCCTTCTCTTCTATGTGAGTTGCCAACTGGTTTATAAACATTGAAAATAATGTGGGGCTCAAAACACATCCTTGTCTTACTCCTATTGGGCAATCAAACATCTCAGAAAATTCATGGTTTGATCGAACACACGACAGTAATGAACTGTACATTGCTTTGAGAGACGCCAAAAATTTCCCTTTCACATTTTGTTTTTTTATACATTCCAAAAGTTTGTGATGGCGCACAGAGTCGAAAGCCTTTCTAAAATCAACGAAAGCAACATATAGTTTTGTACCTTTCTTATTCATACACTTCTGGATAGCAGCATACACTGTAAAAATATGATCAACAGTAGAATGGTCTCTTCGAAATCCTGCCTGATTTTCTGAAATAAAGTTATTGTTTTCTAACCAGGTGTACAGTCTTGTGTTTAATATTGATGTATAACATTTTGATATGATGCTCAGCAAAGATACTCCTCTATAATTATCAGCATTATCGGGGTTACCTTTCTTAAATACTGGTATGATAATAGATTTCGTCCACTCACGAGGATAAACTCCTTTATCAAAAACGGTATTAAATAGATTTGTCAGAAATTTAGTTACAGTTGAACCTCCAGATTTTAACATTTCTGCGGAAACATCGTCTATTCCGCTGGCTTTATTTTTCTTAAGTTTAGAAATAGCTTGAATGACTTCATCCTCTGAAATAAACTGATTCAAAACATGGTCCGATTCTTCGGACAGATCGATTTCAATATCAAACTGCTCATCGTATTCTTCGCCGCTGTTTTGAAAAACACTCTTGAAATGCTTGAATCAGTCATCTATGCTAATATTGCTATCATTTTTATCATTCTGCCCGCATCCCATTTTCCTTAAATTTCTCCAAAATTGCGATGAGTTGCCAGTTTCATTAGCTAACATATCTGCTTGCTGCTTTCTAAACGCTTGTCTTTTTACTTTTAGTAAGTATCTGTAACTCTTCCTTGCTTTTACGTACGGTATTCTGTCTTTTTCTTTTCGAGTTCTTCTGAAGTATTATTTACTCCTACTTTCCTTTTTCGCTGCCTTACATTCTTCATCAAACCATTCTGACCTTTTATTTCCATTGACCGTGAACGATTTTAGCATGCATTGACTGGCATCTTTTAAACACTTCACAAAAATATCAAGAGCGCTGTCTATGTCTACATCCAAGGTTTGCATAGCCAGCATAAGTCGGCTTTGAATGTCATAAGTTGCCAACAGTTTTATAAAATCATCCTCGCATTTTTCATTCCAAATAATTTTTTCTGAAATTATACGGTGATTTGGTTTGGAATTTTCAGTATTCTCGTGAATGTTATTATCCCTCTTCATCTTCACAACCACTGGGAGATGGTCAGATTCAGTTAGGCTTTCAACATCTAGAGATACAATATTGACGGACGAAAATAAGTCGTAGGATACAATAAAATAATCGACCGTACTTACTCCAGAAGATCCAATATATGTGCAACTATCGTCAAAGTCTTTATGGTCAAGTCCATTTAAAATGATACATTCAAACATATTACATAACTCAATTAATTGCTCTCCAAAAGAATTCATTTGTTTATCCTGAGACCGCCTTGGAAAGCTGTTGTCATCAGGAAATTCTGTCTCATCGAAGTCATTGTCATCACCATGAAAACTGTAATTTTGGGATGAAGTTCTTGCATTCAAATCTCCAGTTACAAACATAGAAAAGTCACCACAAGATTCATGCAAATCAGTTATACATTCCTCTAACAATTCCATGCCGTATCCGTCCTGTTGAAATTTCCAGTATGGTGAATCATTCGGGGGTATATAAAAACATATTAACATGATATCTTTTTCTGTAGAAAACAAGTCCTTCTTTAGCTTCACAACAACTGTGTTTTTGACTTTCACTTCTATCCTTTCAACAGAATCAGCAAAACATTTCTTGATCATAACAATAACACCTCCCGAGTATCTCCCTTGGTGTGACAATTTTTGAGCTTTGGATGTGAATACAATAAAGTCCTTGAAAAGAGATGATTCAAAGTCAGTAGCTATAAAAGTTTCAGTTAAGCAGACGAAATCATGGGAAATAATGAAATTAATTAAATGGGTGTTGTCCAATTTTTGTAAAAGCCCATTAACATTATAATTTAGGAATTTAACTTCTGCGTTATCTACCCTATTTACAAAAGAACTTGTGCTGGGACTTAATAGTGCACCATGTGTTCGATTTGCAGCACCTGTGACACTATGTCCCTGAGTCTTTGATGATTGTGTAACTGGTATTGTGGCCTGGCCGAATCCCTATTTTTGTGCACCTGATGTTTCTGCACCGACTTTGATCTTTGATTTAGCCCGCGAAGGCCTGTCTTTGATTTTTGTCTGGTCACCTGACTGAACTTTTTTAAAAGAATCCACAATGCTACTTTGACTGTTGGATCTCTCTAGAGTCGTTTTGGTAGTATTGCTGCCTACTCTTGAGGCAGAAGCATTTCGTTTTGAACGCACATCACGAGCTGGAGGTTGTATCTGTTTGTCTTTGCTCGTTACTTCGTTGACTGTATCATCAACGTGTCTGCTGTCTTGTTTGTCAGGTGGTGTGTCGGTAGTCGTATCTTGTCTGAGTATATTCTCGTTGCCTGTAATGTCAATCACGTCTTGTCTAACACTGTCAGTATCCACATCCGGCTGGCGAACAATGTGCGCAAAATTATCCATTGTATTACTTCCCCTTGGTGCGTCATCCTGCGTCGGACAATGGGTGCACACCTCTTTTTCAGCTGTCGTCTGTTTGGAGTCATGTACAGCATCCATATCCGTACCTGTGTCACCGTCAGTTTTGTCATTAGTTTCTGTAATAATCCTGTCAAGACTAATATCGCCAAGACTACGTCGCTTTTCCGCCATCCTGACACTGTCCTGGCCAGTCAGCGTTTCCTGAATGTTGTTTTCAGTAATGTGAATCACATCTGTGGGCCTGTTTTCCACACACACATTAGAGTCTGTTGAAACTTTGTCCATCACAGACGTCAGCTGACTTTTGCCATCACTGGACCCCTCTTCACACAGTTCTGATGAAGTCGGTCTTGAAGTTTTAGATCTTTTGGAGTAGTCTTTCACCATAACAGTCCTTTTGTGTTCTAAAGTTTGGCCTTCATGTCGTGGTCTATACTGTTTTGTAACATCACTGTAGGACCGTGTTCCTGGAACGACTGGAATGGAGGTATGTGTATCTGGATTCCGGAGTCGAGAGTTCTTCTCTCCTCTCGGACTGCCACTCCATCTGTTGCCGGAACGTCTGATGCCTGAGCGGTGATCCTTGACGTCTTTGCTTTCGTAGGAATCTTGCTGATTAAACGAAGACTGGAACCTGTGATGCGTGCCTTCGCTGTTTCTGCTGTAGCCATTTCTGTAGCTGTTTTGCATGAGGGGACAGTCTTCTTCAGTTCCTCTTGGATCAGAAGTATGGCGCCATTCATGTCTGACGTCCCTAGAGGAAGAATCGTGCCGTCTGTCCTTAACGTGTAGTTTGCCGTTGTGAATGTAGGCGATCTTGCCGAGTCCACGATGGAACTCTACCATCTCCCTTTGCCGTGTTGTCAGGTCGGAGGCCACTCGTATGCCACTTTCTCTCAGGTTGTCTCTGAGGTCTTTGTCACCAAGCACCGCCATCTTGTCCGACCATCGACAGAACTGGACAAGAATGGGCCGAGGATCACTACTGTGTGGACGAGGTCTGCCAACACGGAAGGCTCTGACAATATCATCTTGCCGCCAGACAGGTGAACGTGCATGGTCGTTCAACACATTGATTACTGTTTGTGAAGTTATGTATTCGTCCTCCCAGCCTGTTTCTTTGACATTGATGAATCGCAAATTGCATGCCTTTGCGTCCTGTTCGGCGGATTCCAGCTTTCTTTCCAGATGCTCTAGTCTGTCCAAAATGGTCGCACTGTCTTCTTTTAGTTCACTGATTTCTTCAGTGCTTTTGACAACGGTATCTTTCAGTTTATTAACTTCTGTAAAAAAGCGTTCAATGCTGTTCTCCAGGGAACAAAATCTTTCATCAATATTTGACTTTATAGTTGCTGAATGCATGAGTAAACCATGCTGCATCTGCGTCAAGCGCCAATCGATCAATTGCAGTATACTGGTTTGAGGAGGAACAGGGGAACCTTCGGACATCTTTTTTCAGGCGCCTGTGATGTTACCTGATTGCACAAGACAGACTTTCACTTATTGGTACACGTGCACCGATCGTTCAAACCAAAGACCAAGAGTTCAGGTAAACGACACAACGAAACGCGGTGACACTGAGCACGTGCAATCCGACACTTGCGATCCTGTAGGGTGGGCGTGGATAACTGTCTGAAACATGAACGACGTTAACATCGGAAAAAATATGGTCTCTTCCTTGACATTTGTAATTAAGAAAATGTTAATTACGAGACATCCACTGACCTTTACGTTCATCTAATTACACATTCTGATACACAGACACTTCATACACAACTCCACCAAAAATCCCGACGATCACAATCTTCAATCCGACACAATTCACTGTCGTTAGGAGAGGTTTCTTCATACGTCTGTCACTTGATCAACCTCCTTCCTCTCTCTCCAGGTTCAGAGAGAGAGAGAGAGAGAGAGAGAGAGAGAGAGAGCAAAACGTTAAAATGTTTGCGTAAGGTACGATAACATGTTCAGCAGACCGTATTACCTCATCTAAAATCCCATCAGGTTCAGATGCTTCGCCCGTTTTCAGACTTCATAATGATTGCATTTCATCTGGGCAAAGTTCTGCGTCGAGTAATGTCATCATTGTCGCTAGGCATACACACTGTAGTCTCGTTAAGGTCAGTGTCTTCGATATTAGCATTGAATACCTGTACAAAATGCCTAAACCATTCGTTTCCTGCCCTAAAGAAGATAAGTGTGATTTAGTTCTGTTTTTCCTTATCTGCTAGAATTCTTGTGGCAATTTTAGAGAATTCGAATGCGAATCTGAACCAGTTCACTTATAACTTACCTGTATTTTTTTCTTTCTCAAAACGATTGCTTAGTTTAAGGTCTTTATTTTATTTTGAAGGTCTTGATATATCATAACATCTTCCTTTTTTGTGCCCTGAATGCAGCTCTCCTGTTTCCGGTTTCGAAGCCTGGCGTTCATCGTCAAGCCATGAAGATTTATGACGAATGTTTGTTCCAACAAAACATATCCTTTTCATGCAACTGGCCGCTTGAAGCAATGCTTTTGTGAAAACATTGGGTGATTTATCATTGTTGTTTTCTATTCTTCAACTGAAAAATGTAGTTTATTAGTAAAAGAGTCTGACAAAATATTTTTCCCGAAGCGTTTCCTCATAATCTTTGTTCTAAACACACTTCTCAAACTTTACAGCCTTTGCATTAGTATTACTATCAATGTTAACAGCAGACCGAGAGCAAATCAATGTGGGCAGCACAGGCAAGTGGTCAGGATCAACCCTGTCATCCACTTTCAGCTTAGCAAACAATGGAGCAATAGAATGAGATGTAACAATACAGTCGACAGCGCTATTTCAATGGATGTGTATGTGAAACCCCATGCTCAGCTCTACTGGTACATTCATTCAAAACACCTAAATCGATATACGCACTGATTCCCAGACACGTTTTCCCCAAATCGTTCAGTTTCTGCCTTGTGGCCGTCTGGATTTGACAAGAGCATTGGAACTGTCAACAACAGGGTCTTCAGAAATCATCTCACAAACCAGACGGGATCTGGATCTGGATCTGGATGATTACGTCCGGCTATAAACACCACGGAATAGGGAGAGCGCAAAAATAGTTTAAAAAGCCACCACTTTGTCCTAACAATCTTCCATTTGGTTCAAGTCTCAGTGAGTAGCCACAACAGGTATCTACAGGTATTCACCGGTTCTAGAACTGAAGTCATCAGATGAGGTCGCAATCAACGAAATTTTCACGCAAATAACTATACAATGTTCAAGTTCGTTAACATGACAGCGACCACCGCATTCATGATAGAGTTGTAGCGACGCACGGATGCTGTGCATACAGGCGAGCTCAGCGGAAGTGCGCCTCGGTTGAGAAGTGTTCACTGATGGTCAGGTAAACAAGCAGATGAACTCCGGCAGTATGACACATGGGCTCGAAGAGGACGGGTCTCTAACTTACAGTTAGTTCGGGAGCTACGTTGTGCTGACAATGACACTAAAGACAGACCAGTGCCAGGGCCTCCAGTTATAGGAGACAGTTTTGTCCTAGCACTGCGACAGAACAGCCGTAGACGGTAAGGACGGCAAGGACGGCTTTGACAGTACTACCTCTAGGCCCAGAGACTCGAATAGAGTGCCGGACTCGACTGGTAGTTGGTGCCATTGAAGGGCTCGGAAAGAATCCTGACGAACCCCCCAAGCCAGTGTCTGGTCTGACCCGGTAAGGTAGAGTGTGTGTGTGCGAATGTGCAAGTATATAAACGAACTTCTCCAAAGTGTAGGGAAATCACTTTAGACGGAAGTGAAATGCAGGCGAACACAAATAAGATGTCCTTTTCCCACCCCAATGGTTCCTTTGCTATTTTTACATTTTCAGTAACTACGTCAATTTGCTGCACAAACTCCTATTTCTTTTTTTTTTTTTCCTTTCTTTTTTTACGAACGAAGACAAGCACACTACTTGCACGACGACCTAATTTGGATAAGTTTATTCCTAGAAAGTGAAATTTCAAGTAGTCTGGCAGTAGTTCGGTGACTTGAAGCATGAATCTGTGAACTTTTTGACAAATGTCATAAAATCAACGTTTTATACATGTAGCTTTCCAGTCACTGTGATAGAGCAGTTTACCTAGTCCACAAATATTGTGAGAAAGAAAGAAATGTTTCTGTGAGAAAATAAAAGAAATGTTTCTATGAGAGAGAAAAGAAATGTGTCTGTGCGAAAGAAAAGGAATCTTTCTGTGCAAAAGAAAAGGAATGTTTCTGTGCGAAAGAAAAGAAATGTTTCTGTGCGAAAGAAAAGGAATGTTTCTGTGCGAAAGAAAAGGAATGTTTCTGGGACCTGGCACAGCGCTGTCATGGGGTCTCCACATCCCTGTGTGTTGACAGAGGTTCCTGGCACAGCGCTGTCATGGGGTCTCCACATCCCTGGGTGTTGACAGAGGTTCCTGGCACAGCGCTGTCATGGGGTCTCCACATCCCTGGGTGTTGAAAGAGGTTCCTGGCACAGCGCTGTCATGGGGTCTCCACATCCCTGGGTGTTGACAGAGGTTCCTGGCACAGCGCTGTCATGGGGTCTCCACATCCCTGGGTGTTGACAGAGGTTCCTGGCACACCACTTTTACTGGGCTATGAAATGTTCATACAAACAGACCGGTTGGCTGAGAAGGATTTCCGTTTGTTCCCCCTGCTCTCCCCACGCTGCATCCTACCTGACGTGTCTGCTATATGGCTATTGCTTGCATATGTCTTCGCTGACGATTGTTTAGAGTGTGGATTGTATGATGGCTGTGTCTGCGTTGAAGGAAACGATCGAACAGCCTCACTGTAAGATCGGCTACTGCCCGCGAATAACGTAAGTTGTTTTCTTTTGGTGCAGTTGTTTTATAGTGTTCTCAAACAGATCGTAGGTGTTGGTACAGTCGTCTGTCACAAGCTATCAATGTGGAGGACCACCCATTTGCCGTCATTCCGCAGACCTCCTCTTCTTTTCTCTGGGAGAGGAGCTCCTGTCTTTGTTGGCGCACTAGTTGGGAAAAGTCTTCACGAGTGTGATGTCCACACCCTTCAGCTTACTTCCACGGCTCACGACACGCTGTTTGTCTTGGAAGGATTGAAAGGCGACGATGATGGCGTCCCCGATGCGGTGTGCGCGTTCAATCACAGTGTTATCCGTGATGTCCAGTTTGTTGAGAATAATGTAGTGAATAATGTTTGTTGCCAACACTTTCTTGTCGCAGTCTTCCCAGGTTTCCTTTACTACCCGGGAGATTCCCCCAAACATGATCGAATGTTACAAGTACCTAACCGGGATCTATAGTGTAACAGGGGACATGCTTCCGCGCGACCTCCACTCGCACACTCGAGGCCACAGTCTCAAATTGAAAAAAACCCTCGGTCAAAACGACAGTCTGCCAGAACTTTCTCAGTGTCCGTGTAGTCAATGCCTGGAACTCTCTGCCTGAACAAGTGGTGTCTGCGCCCTCTCTAAACGTTTTCAAGAGCAGGATCGACAAATATGGGCAGATTACAAGTTTTCCTTGGACTCGGACTGGTTTCAAGCGCCCAAACCCGCGCGTGCCAACCTGTTACTAGCTGAGTGTGTAAACAATGAAGAAGAAGGGACAAGCACTGACTGCAGCGATTGGCTGATAGGCGACTAGCCTGACTACATCTGTACTACTAAAGTAAGTAGATAACATCCACTCTGCAATTCGGGCATGAAGTTTTTCGTTTTCGGTTTGACCGATTGGTATTTGTTATAGAGTCCGTCAACATCCCCTGAATTATCACTTGCTGGTGAGAAACTTCGTCAGGTCTGGAGCTGATCTTTTCATCTAGTTTCTGCAGACGGTCTTGTAGGGAGGAGTCAAGTCTGGACTGACACGCTTCCGCTCGTGAAACAGCTGAAGTCAATGTTTGAAGGATTGTCTGTGTTTCCAGATAGCGGCAGTTTTTAACACCTTTGTTGTTGCTTGTAGGATTTCCTTTGGACCCTCCCGACAGCTGATTTGCATTACACGGTGTAGTAGCGTCAGGACGAGAGTCGAGTTCAGCACGTTCAATGCACAACAAAGTGGGCAGGCAAGAAAAGCGAGACACGGCATAGCAGCAAATGTATCTGCACGCAGGCCTGTCATTCTGCTTCTTGCTTTTTCATCTTTTTGAGGCCGTTTCTTGCGCAGAATAAACACAACATTCCCGATACACATTCCACAGACATCAAGAGCTCATGTCATGATGGATGAATGACAGAGTCGCAATTTGGTTTTTCTTTTAGTCAATTTTTTAAGACTAAAGTGTAACAACGTCTGACCTGTTCGGTGAACCGTGATCACCTCCCAAGAGAGAGAGAGAGAGAGAGAGAGAGAGAGAGAGAGAGAGACCAGAGAGAGAGAGAGAGAGAGAGAGAGAGAGAGACAGACAGACAGACAGACAGACAGACAGAGACGGACAGAGACAAATAAACGGAGAGACAGACAGACAGACAGACAGCAGGCAGGGCAGGCAGACGAATAAAGAGAGAGACAAAGGAGGAGACAGAGGCTGAGAGAGAGAGAGACGAGAAGAGAGAGAGAGAGAGAGAGAGAGAGAGAGAGAGACGAGAGAGAGAGACAGAGAACAGAGAGAGAGAGAGAGAGAGAGAGAGAGAGACAGACAGCAGACAGAGACAGCGAAAAGAGACAGAGAGAGAGAGGAGACAGGGGCAGGAGAGAGAGAGAGAGGAGAGAAGAGAGAGAGAGAGAGAGAGAGCAGGCAGGCAGGCAGGCAGGCAGGCAGACAGACAGACAGAGACAGACAGACAAGACAGAAACAGACGAGAGATAGAAGACAGAGAGAGACAGAGAGAGACACACACACACAGGCCGGCGACATGACGACGGTGACTGAACTGGCCAGCGACATAGCAGGCAGCAACTGAAGACAACTAGCAGGGTGGCAACTGAAGAACACATAGCAGGGTGGCGACTTCAGACGACATAGCAGGGCGGCAACTGAAGACAACATAGCAGGGGGCAACTGAAGACGACATAGCAGGGCGGCAACTGAAGACAACACAGCAGGGCGGCAACTGAAGACAACATAGCAGGGTGGCGACTTCAGACGACATAGCAGGGCGGCAACTGAAGACAACATAGCAGGGCGCAACTGAAGACAACATAGCAGGGTGGTGGCTTCAGACAACATAGCAGGGCGGTGACTTCAGACAACATAGCAGGGCGGCAACTGAAGACAAAATAGCAGGGCGGTGACTTCAGACAAGATAGCAGGGTGGTGACTTCAGACAATACAGCAGGACAGTGACTTAAGACGACATAGCAGGGTCGGCCACTTCAGACAACATAGCAGGGCGGCACTTAAGACGGCATAGCAGGGCGGCGACTTCAGACAACATAGCAGGTGGCAACTTAAGACAACATAGCAGGGCAGCGACATAAGATGACATAGCAGGTGGGCAAGATAGCAGGTTGGCAACTTAAGAAGGACATAGCAGATTGGCAACTTAAGGACATGGCAGGTTGGCGACTTAAGACAAGATAGAAGGGTTGGTGACTTAAGACAACATAGCAGGTTGGCAACTTAAGAAGGACATAGCAGACTGGCAACTTAAGAAGGACATGGCGGTTGGCGACTTAAGAAGGACATAGCAGATTGGCAACTTAAGACAAGATAGAAGGGTTGGTGACTTAAGACAACATAGCAGGTTGGCGACTTAAGAAGGACATAGCAGACTGGCGACTTAAGAAGGCCATGGCAGGTTGGCGACTTAAGAAGGACATAGCAGGTTGGCGACTTAAGATGACATAGCAGGGCTGGTGACTTAAAATGATATAGCAGGGCAGTGACTTGAGACAACATAGCAGGGCGGTGACTTAAGA
>CM065727.1:72564087-72574087 GCA_033310375.1 Conus canariensis | reverse complement strand
AGGAGCTTAAAACAAGAAAGCAAGATGGATGATGAGGCGGCAAAATGTACCTGTAGAACACACACATGACAACATGGAAGAAACCAGCCATCATTCTGCTGGTCTGCCATCAGGCAGGACAAGTCAAAACGAAACAAGGAAGATGAACGAATAGCAGTGGTTAAAACGAGTAGGCGAACAATTCCTCTGTCACTGTGAAAATAAAATGGGGGGGGGGGGGGGGGGGGGGGGGGGGGGCTGGAAGCCGTGAGTGAAGAGTAGGGAGAGTGGGTGGGGGGGGGAGGGGGAGAGGAGAGGGAGAGAGATGGGATGAAAAAGAGCAGTGTTTAAACCTTCACTGTATTAACATCATTTTGGAACGATTGAATTCTGTCTTTTGAACAGTCATTTGTTGTGCGTGTCTGCAGATGAATTTTGTCACTGAGATAAGACCCACCAGTTGAACTTGTTGGCCTCACCCCCCCCCCCCCCCCCACCTCCCCCGACACACACACTACTTAGTTATACTCCACTGTTTTTTGTTTTAATCTTTATCATTTGTTTGCTTTTCTTTAGTTTTGCTCTGCCTGAAGAAGAGCAATAGATGGAGGCCTATTACTCGTGCGTTTTATGGTCTTCCCTTAGTTTGGCGGCCTTGTGGTGTAACATATGAGTAGGGCTTTGTGACTTACTTGCCCAGCCTGTATTGAAGTGCTGCAGTGAGGAAAGCATGTTTTCCATTCAGCGATTCAACCCCTGCCCTTCACTCGCTAATTTATGGAGGAAAAAAATGCTGAGGCAGTCCATGTTATAATGAAAAAAACCCCAAAAACCCCAAACCAAACCAATGACCTCATCAGCTCTTGCTGTTGAACAATAGGCAGCATCTCATCTCTAGTGGTAGATTGTAAACCTAGGCATCACCTGGGGTGTCATGAAATAAATAGTATGGTGCTCAGGGTGAGAGAGTACTCATTATGCATGCATGTGTGTGTGTTCTCTTACATAGGTGGGTGATGGGGTTGGGTGGAGTGTATACACATAATGTATGTGTATATATTATATGTGAGAATGTGTATATGCGTTTGTGTGTTTGGAGAGATGGAAGCTGAGGGGGAAACCTAGTGGTGGAAGTTTTACACACATGTATACTTGTGGGTGAGATGTAGGGAGAGGTGGAGGTGAAAGGAGTGGAGGGTGGGGAGGCAGATGGTGGGAGGGAGGTAGATGGAAGAGTGTTTGGAAGAGAGGTTCAGGAGATAAGGGGAGTGAATATATATATATATATATATATAATATATATATATATATCAGTATTGTTTTTTTGTTTGTTTTTTTTCAAGGAAAAGGGGAAGTAACTCTTATCATTTTCTTTTTTTTATGACATCCCAGGGGAACGTATTTGTAAAATTTCGTAGTATTTTGTGAATACAGTATCATGTGCAGGGGGAAGAATTTCACACATTGATATTTAGAGCTATTATTTTGTGAATACTGTTGGAAGAATTTCACACATTAATATTTAGAGCTATTATTTTGTGAATACAGTGATTTACACTTGAAGATGAAATAATTTCAGTTATTTTTTCGTAATACAGCATTAGTAGTGTACTTGCCGGAGGAAGGAATTCTCCTGTAATTTGTATTTCATATATATATATATATATATATATATAAAATGTGTGTGTGTGTTCTTTGAATTTGAATATAAAATTCAGTAGAGTGTATGGGTAGGGGGTAGAAACTTACAGACTGATTGCAAGTTATTTCTTTAATACAGTGTGAGTGGGGGGGGGGGGGGGGGGGGGAGTTATTCTTTAATACAGTGTGAGCTGGGGGGGGGGGGGTGTAACAGACTAAATGGTATTGTTTTGTGAATACAGTGCAGTGTATGTGCAAGGGAGAGGAATTCACATTATATATATTTTTTTCTTTTTTTGTTAATACACTGAGAAAGTGTATGCAGGGGACATAATCTGATTTATGTTGTATAGATGAGTAGACATTTCAGTTAGGATTTCTGTGAGAAATTCACACATTAATTTGTATTGGTTTGTTAATACTGTGTTGAAATGTATGTGTGCATACATACATTCATTTGTATTCGGTTAATACAGTGTTGAAGTGTATGTGTGCATACTTACATTAATTTGTATTTGTTTGTTAATACAGTGTTAAGTGTATGCATGTATACACAATTTGTTGCCCCTTCAGACATATGGGAAGGGGGATGGTTGGGGATGGGGATTCACTCTATACTTTCTGTTATTTTGTGAATGTGTGCATGGGGAAAGAATGGGACAATTTTGTCATTTTTATGTCAGAAGAAAGTGTGGAGAACTTCATATCATCACTTGCCATTATTATCTTGATATTCAAATCTGTTTCTAGAAATGCCAGCCACTGCTTTCAACTTCATGAACTATCATATTGTCCCTGAAGTTGGAGTATATCTACCTTAATGGTGGGATGGAAAACAGTCATACACACAAAACTCCACTCTTTTTGTTGGGTAGATGGGATTAATCCTTGCCTGTCTATACAAAGAGTGTCTGCAGGAGTATCAGCCTGCGTACACGGGAGAAAAAATATTATTTGTGGACAAACCTGAATGAAATTCATTAATATATAATCAGATACATTGTACTTAGGTCTCAAACTGGGTATTCAAAAAGATTTTGCAGTGTGCCCATTGGTGAACAGAAGGAAAAGTTGAAAACCCATGTCCTGGTTATGTGTGTTGTTGCTGGCCAAGTATGAGAAGAGAATTCGTCACATTTGAGGAAAGTCATTTCCTCACCCAGTGATTGGTCACACGGGTCTCTTCAGTAGTTCTTTGCAGTAGACTCCACTAGTAAAGTAGAAGGTTTAATAAAGCCTCTAGAATTCCTTCAGACACTGGTCTTTTATACGGAGGGAGATTTATAGATTAATCAAAACGCACAAAGAAGAAAATTATCATGGAAGACTTTATTGAGATTTAAATCTGTAATCTTCGTGGGAGCCTTTATTGACAGTTGAATCTGTATCGACAAAGACACAAATGTTCATGGGAGCTTGTGTAGAAGAAGAGTTAAATCTATATTGACAAAAATGTTCTTTGGAGCGTTTATAGAGTGTTAAATCTGCATCGACGACAAAGGTAAAAATGTTTACTGGAGCCTTTATAGAGAGTGGTATCTTATCATCAAAGACAAATATGCTCTTGCCAAAAAAAAGTCCAAGGCCTGTAAAGGGTAGGACTAGTTGAAGTCTGTATGGAGGAATTGAAGCCAGCATACTGTAGACAAAACACCAAAGTCGTCTTCTATAGCGGAGTGAGAATGCTGTAAGCTGCTCTCAACAGTCACAGTACGTTACTATTTTTAGTGAATGATTGATTGCTGGACAGAAGTTGGAAAGATTTCCTTTTTGACCTTGTAGTCTTAAAGACAACATTTATCCAGTTCATATAGCAGTGGATTTTAAATGAAAGGAATGTGAATTAGACTCCACACTGTTTTTTAAACCTCATCTTTGTTTTTTTTATCTGTTATTTATACATCTTGCCAAATATGTCAGGCTGCATAATCCATAGAATTTAATGAAATTTCTTTCTGATTTGGAGGAAGAGACCTTAGTGTTCACCTAGCTTGGGGTTGGAAGAATAAGTCTTTAGAGAGTGGGATATGGAGCGGGAGTGTTTTGTTGAGTATGACATCTGGCACCTGTGTAAATGGCGTTGACAAAGACTGAATTGTTCCAGTAGAACAAGTCTTTAGAGAGTGGGAGTGTAGAGTGGGAATGTTTGTTGAGTATGACATCTGGCATCTGTGTAAATGGCGTTGACAAAGACTGAATTGTTCCAGTAGGAAGAAAAGTCTTCGAAAGAGGCAGGCTCTCCTGAGAAGTTCCAGTTCATTTCTGAGACAAGTTTTGCACACATTTGAGTGTGTGGGAATAGTTTTTTTTTTTTTTTTTTTTTCTGATAACAACATTGTGTGCAGAGCTGTTCAATAGAGCATTTAATTTTGTTTGGTTTGAGAAAGTTATGACCAAAAAAACCGGACTTGTCTGAGTATGAGTACAATGTCTTCTTCTTCTTCTCCTTCTCCTCCTCCTCTTCCTCTTCCTCCTCCTCCTCCTCCTCCTGTTCTTCGTCTTCTTCTTTATTTTGAATGTTCATGATAGATGTAAAAATTGTTGTAGTACGTTTTCACATTTCAGTCTGTTGTCAGATGCCCCCATTAATGCAGGTATGTATGTTATGCATTGCATTCATTTCCTCGGATTCCCTGGTTTCAAATGGGCATGACGTTCTCGCTGATGGTGTCACTGCATTGCGTAGAAGAGAGACACAAAAGAACAATATAGTCAGCAGCCAGGCTCAGAATACGACCTTAATGCCAGTACAATCTCTTGACAGACACTCAGATATTTGAGCCTTGCATATGAACGCACATACAGGCATGCATGTGCACACCACACACCATACACATACACAATCACACACACACACACACACACACACACACACACACACACACACACACACACACACTTTTCACTATGATTGGTGGGAGAAATCGGGGCTGGGAGTAAAGAGAGAGAAGGGTTGGGAGGAGGGGGTAGAGGGATGAAGGGAGGATGAATGGGGAGGAGGATGTAAAGGGGGCAGGGGGACAGGGAAGGGGTGAGAGAGAGCGCTCGAAACGTTTGGTTTTTTTTTTCTGATTTTTTTTAATGAAATGTAGTTTATTTTCAGATCTTTGATTTTCATTCAGTTCAATGACAAGCAGTGCTGATGGCGACTGATAGCAGTATGGTATGACTGACCTCCCGTCTGATCTCTATGCCGTGGCGTGCCGCCGATTGCCTCGCCTTTCTGGGTGAAATATTGCGGTTATCTTCCCCTGATGGGGGTTGACAGACCCAGTTCACCTCGCCTGATAACTGACCCTGACCCCGAATGACGTGCCGAGGGTAGAAGGCTGTGTGTGTGTGTGTGTGTGTGTGTGTGTGTGTGTGTGTGTGTGTGTGTGTGTGTGTGTGTTGTTTTTAGCGAGAGATAGAGAGAGGTGCTCGTGTGTGTGTGTGTGTGTGTGTGTGTGTGTGGACTGCACATGCCACCGAGTCACTCTCTCGATCACGCACACCTGTGAGAGAGCGAGCGAGAAAGGTGTATCATACCTGCATGTATCCTCTCTCTCTCTCTCTCACTCTCACTCTCTCCGCACACACACACGCACGCACGCACGCACCACACACACACACACACACACACACACACACACACACACACACACACACACACACACACACACACTCATATTAGGTCACTGTTGTCGATTGGATTAATGGGTTAATTTCTTTTTTAAGTAAAAAAAAAAAGATGTGCGCGCACACGTGTGTGTGTGTGCGTGCGCGCGCGCGCACGCACGCACGCACTCACGCACGCACGCATTTGTCCCGAGTTTAAACTGACTCGGACAGAAGGGTAATACTGAGAGTGTGAAAGAATGAAGAGGTGTTAATCGTGAAGACACGCATGATGAAACCAAAGACACAACGATCAGCTCTGTGAAACAAGATAGGCTTATATTACTGTCATGGGCTTAGAGCTTTAGAACGCGATTCCACCTGTCCCTTCACTGCCACGTCATAGCCTAATTCGAGCCAGCAGAAATGAAGAGGGCCTGATTCTGTTATGTGCAGACATGAATATGGGGAACAGCGATAGTCTAAACCCGGAGCAGAGTAGCCACTGATGGCGTACCACTTACATGATCGGATGGACGAAGTCTGTCGTTCTTATCAGTTCTTGTGACTTGTCGTGTGTGTGTGTGTGTGTGTGTGTGTGTGTGTGTGTGGAGGGGAGAGAGAGAGAGAGAGAGAGAGAGAGAGAGAGAGAGGAGAGAGAGAGAGAAAATCAGGCTGGAACGAGGTGAGGAACCCTGCGTTTTTAAGACGAGTAAGTTCGCAGCAGCTGAGGCAGATCAGCTCACAGAACTGGTGAGAGAAAACTGACCACAGCTGGGAGGATCACACCAGTGTGAGTCCCATTGATGTTGAATACGTCTGGGTCAGCATATCTACAAACATGTAAACGATTTCTTTTTTTAGTCAATTTCAAAGTGAGCTGACCTGCAGGCGGAAATGGAAACAAACATAAAAGAAAAAAATTCCTATTCCGCCGAACGAAAAGAACAAACAAATTACAAGACAAAACGCGGTTCGACCCCTTTGGTCTTCTTCAGGCGAGACAACCGACGTTCAAGACAGTGAAAACGAAAAACGAGCAATCACTTATCTTCTCAGAATTTGCATGAAATGTACCACATCCAATTGGGCGGAAACTGCCATTTTTCATATTTTTTTTTTAGTCAGAAAACGGGAAGGAAGGAAGCTGAGTAAAAAATTCGCGGTGCGGTCTAACAGCTAATGTGGTGCGCACACACACATTAACGGGATGCTATGACTGTCAACGTAAGCGGATAAAGGAATCGTTCTTATATTTAGTTATAAAGCTTCTCCGTGCTCAGTACTTCTACCATCATTGTCTGACTACAATGGCTTTTCACTCTCGTAAGCATGTACAAGTCCGAGTCCACGGTTACAGATTAGACCCAAAGCGCTATACATTCTGTACTACACTCCAAGCTGCACCTGGCATTTGTCAGAAGATCAGCGCTCACTAAAACATATTCATCACACAGTCCAGCCCCTGACCCATACCATACCTGACTCTGAGGCAGATCTCTTGTCCGATCCTTTTTCTATGCAAGCACGATCCACATGACCCGTCATTCTCCTGTCGACTGCTAGACTTTTCTCTCTCTCCAAAATCCTCGTGCCCTACTAATGGCGTAGAAACACAAGGTGTCCACAAGTCATGCATCATTCTGCTAATTTGGCTGACATATGGCATTGAACTTATTTACTTAGTACACATTCCAGATGAAATCATCTTTTTGACATTAGACAAAAAAGTAGTAGCAGAAGAAAAAAAAAAGTTTGTTTTCACAGAGCTTGGGCGATTTTCGTCTGTTCAAAACTGCGTTGCATAACCTCGAACTCTGACCCGCAAGCAAGGGCCAGTAATACGCATGCGCTTTCTGCTGTGGCGTTGCAGGATAGACCGGCAATGTAGGTGTCGCTGTAATGTGTATTAGAAGAAAAAGAAACACCCGAAGGTGCTGGGGAGGACCCAGAGAAGCACTGTCTTCACCTGCCTTTAGAGCAGTCCTGCACCACCCTTGGAGGCCTGCGCTGTGTTGACGATGGGTACAGGCACGCGCAGGACACCCATTAAGATATCAAGGGACATAACTGCTCCTGAACAGAGGTAAATCAGACTACAGGATGCAGCTCTTAACAGCCTTAAAGTAGCATCCCCATGGGTGTACCAGCCCGTATTTCATGACTGCAGAGCCCACCGGCGAAAAACCCTCCAGCTGCCGAGCACACCCCACAGACCCAACCACCCCTGCCCACGGACAGATGAAGACAGTGCCACTCCAGACACAGCCAAGCTTTCGCCATACGGTCTTATGTGCCCTCAAGAGAGAATCCAATGTAGGTGTCGCTGTAATGTGTATTAATATACTTGGGGCCGGAAACAGGATTATTATTCCATGCCTAGAAATGGCTGATGGGATTTATGTCACGGCCAGCGGTGTGATGGTTATTACACTTTGGGTTGTGTTTTTAATCAAACGTCATTGGAGAACCGTCTGTGGGTCTGTGGGTCTGCGCGTGCTCGAAATGAGTGCTTTTAATGTTGCAACACGTGCGTGGATGAATGGATGACACCATCCACACTCACATGAAAATGTTATCATAGTAATGAATATTCTGGCACACACACACACACACACACACACACACACACACACACACACACACACACACACACACAACTAATGAAACAGGTCTTTGCCTTTTGTTGCAGAGTATACACTTTTCGGGTTGAACGTTATTGGTAGTGTTCATGATCTTTCTTTTCCGCTGTATGTTTTTACTGACAGTAACACATTTGGAAGGAACAGATGCACTCTTATCTTTTCTTTATTGTTTGGCCTTTTTTGTTGAATAGCAAAGAATGTTTTCAACGAGTGAGTCATGCTGAAGGTTGTTTATTTTATTTTATTTTATTTTATTTTATTTTTTTTTTACTGAATGCAAAGTCTTTGTTTCGAATTATCCTGTCTGTCCTTTAATGTCTCATCTGCTTCTTTATTGACCAGATGGTCCATATGAATAGTTGGTAACAGAAGGCAACCTTGCTGTTGCAACATGTATAACATTTCGCAATCAAAACAGTCATCAGTGTACGTATTGAATGAAAATCACTTTCTCTCTCTCTCCCTCTCTCTCTCTCTCTCTCTCTCTCTCTCTCTCTCTCTCTCTCTCTCTCTCTCTCTCTCTCCTCTCTCTCAGTTTTATCGCTTTCAATTTCTGTTGTCAGTGAACTAGTGAAAGTAAAAACAGAATTAGCACAAAACTTAAATTATGAATGGAGTCGAAGTGTAGCAAATTTTTCTCTTTTTTCTTCTTTTTTTTTTTTTCTCCTTTCTTACTTTTTTTTTAATCCTTTCTTTTTTTTGTGTGTGCCTTATTTTCAGCTGACAGTGCACATCAAGCCAAACATGGCTTTTATTTTCTTTCAGGCTGAACTCTGCTCTCTTGTCTCGCTGTCGACGTCAGTGCCCTTTCTTGTGGTGTGTGTTGCAAGCATGTCAAGCCATACTGCTTGTTTGCATAAAGATGATTGATATGCAGACCACGTTACAAACGGACCCAAGATTCTACCTATGCAAATAGAAATATATTATGTACATACCGACTCTCTTTTTCTGTCTCCCTCTCTTTCTGTCTGTATATGTCTGTCTGTCTGTATTGATGTATGTATGTATGTATGTCTCTCTCTCTCTCTCTCTCTCTCTCTCTCTCTCTCTCTCTCTCTCTCTTTCTCAATTCACACACACGCGCGCGTGCGCGCCCGCACGCACGCATTCACGCACGCACGCAACACACACGCACGCACGCACACTACACAGTTCACATGGAACCCTTCAGATGTTGGCACTGCGTTAGGATATAATCATACTCTCGTTGATTTGAGTGATATTTCCACTGTGCGCGTGTACGTGAAAGTGTAGAAAAACAAAACAAAACAAAAACTAACAAAAAGACCCAGAAGAAAATCACATAGGCCAAAAGTAAAGTCGACAGTTCCATGGGTCTGTATACAGAGCCCAGTCAGGGAACACTCACGTAGAGATGGGTGTGCACGCGCACCCGTATGCCGATTCACGCGCGCGCGCGCCCGCACACACGCACAGCACACACACACACACACACACACACACACACACACACACAAACACATACATGCACATGCGCGCGCACACACTCAAACAGATCATTCTGTCTGTCTGTCTGTCTGTCTGCTCTTCTCTCTCTCTCTCTCTCTCTCTCTCTCTCTCTCTCTCTCTCCCTCTCCTCCCTCCCCGTGTGTCTCACATGCCTACGCTCAAGTCTTGCACGTGCCCGAAGAAGAAGACATCGTCACCCTACTCCTCAAGAACAGTTAGCTTCTATCACAGACTGGTCCATCAACTGAACGTGTCGGAATAGCCCTGTCCGGTCAAGTGTAGCGACACGTGCACACGGTTGACCGCTTGCAAGAAACACAGCTGGTCCGGCTGGTAATGCGGAGGAGGGACCGCTGTCGCAATGGCCGCGCGACCGTCGCAAGTGACTCAACAGACACTTCAAATACCTCTCGGCCAGCGGAATGGAACACACGACCCTCTGGCAATTAACTCTTTCAAATCCGTCCGGACGTAAGAGAGAATTCCTTCGTGTCTGTTGAAAAAAAGAAAGGAAAAAAAAAGAAAAGAAAAAAAGGAAACGACATTTTGCGGACCCTTATGCGCCGGGTGGGTCATCATGGTCATTGCTTGGTCTGACTCACGCGTACCCTCTCTCTGGCAGAGTGAGAGACTGCATGAAGCAGCATACCACAGGGTAAACCAGC
>CM065727.1:72549087-72559087 GCA_033310375.1 Conus canariensis | reverse complement strand
TAGTGATGTTCTGGAGGGGTGTAGGAGAAAATCCCCCCCCCCCCCGGAGAGAATCCCCCCAGGGGTAATCCCCCCGGAGGAAACCCCCCCCCCCCCCCCCCCCCCCCCCCCCCGTCTGTAATAGAGATGCGGAGAAAATCCCCCCACCCCACCCACTCACTCACTTTAAACTTGTTGAAACCAAGTCCCCCACCTGAGCACAAAGTTTACAAAACAAGATCTGAAGGCAACTCACTGACTTCACAGTTGTTTTAAACCAATTCAGTTTCGGCCACACTTGTTGGACACTTGTCACTGTGTGTCTTTGGGAAGCACAATGGAGATTGTGACAAGCAACAAGGGGGGAGCAAAGATATCCTACCAAGGATTTCTCTATACCAAGAAGGCAACAAAGAAGACTCGGATCCGCTGGGAATGCAGTCAGAGGAAAGGACTTTCATGTAAAGGTGCTATAACTACAGATCTGAACAATGAAGATATTCAAGTAAGCACCATGCATTCTCACGAAGCTGACCCACATGCCGTGGAAATCGTCAAACTACGTGGGAAAATACGAACTCAGTCCCAGCAGTCAGCTGCATCTGGAGGTCGTCCAGCCCAGATACTTGCCAGTGCTCTGGTTGAAACTACTGATCCAGTGAAAGCACGTCTTGGCAGCATGGATACTTTGAAGCGATCAATCCGCCACCAACGCCGTGGAGCACTTCCAAAGGATCCAGCATCTCTACGGGAGATTGAGATTCCCCACGAATGGAGAACTACTGGTGGACCAGATCCTCAGCCATTTCTTATGCACGACAGTGGTTCTGACAGTGGTCCACAACGGATGATCATCTTCGCCACTGACCGAACGCTCAGAAACCTTGCCAGGGCTGATGAGTGGTTTATGGATGGCAACTTTTCCATGGCACCAGATCATTTCAGCCAGCTCTGTGTGATCCGTGCACCAGTGGGAGACACGTGTGTTTCCTGTGTTTATGCCCTTTTACCAAACAAAACACAGGAGACCTATGAACAGATGCTGCAAGCCATACTGGATCGTTGTGATGAGTTGCAACTCATGCCCGATCCATCACAAGTCATTGTAGACTGTGAAAAGGCTGTGATTCAAGCTCTTCATTCGAAATTGGGCGAGCACGTGGAGGTGAAGGGATGTTTCTTCCACCTCACTCAAAGTACTTGGAGAAGGATTCAGCAGCTTGGGATGACAGAACTGTACAAGAATAATGACGATGTGAAACTTTTCTGCGGAATGTTGGATGCACTTGCGTTCCTTCCAGTAGATGACGTACCAACTGGAATGGAATACTTGCGCGACAACACTCCAGATGGTGCAGAAGAGCTGCTGGAGTATTTCGATGCCACCTATGTTCGCGGCACCTTTCGTCAGGTACAGCTGCCAGCAGCCAATGATGATGCTCCGGCACCAGTGAGAGTGCGAAGGAGACCTCCACTGTTCCCCCCTGGGCTGTGGAACGTCCATGAGGCCACGATGCGAGATGGAAACCGTACAAACAACCAATGTGAAGCCTGGAATCTTGGTTTCTCACACCTGGTTGGTCACAACCACCCATCTCTATGGACACTAATCAACGCACTGCAAAAGGACTACGCTCTCGTGTGTACCTCTCTGTTGCAGGATGCCCGTGGAGAGCCGCCAAGAAAACGTGTGAAGCGTTCATCCAAAGACCTTCAGACCAGACTGAAGGCGATCTGTACCCAGCATCGCGACGGGGTCAAGACTCTGGAGGAAGCTCTCAGGGCTCTCGGCCATTGCATCCGCTTCTAGACAAAGTTTAGCAGAGAGAGAGAGAGTAGGGGGTGGGAGGAAGAGAGACAGAGCAGTGAATTGTGACTTATAAAAGCCTTCTTTTTTTTTATCTTTTCACTTTGGCATAAAATATAATAAATTTATGTTTACACCCTCACATACACGAGCACACACACCACACACACACACACACACACACACACACACACACACACACACACACACACACACCACACACACACACACAGAGGTTGGGGGGGGGCGGGGGTAGAGAATGAAATTAAAATTATAAAAATAATAATTGTTTTTATAATTGTTTTATGACTTTCACTGTAATAAATGTCCGCCATTTTGACTGTGACTTGAATGTTGTGCTTTCACAAAAAGCCCTCGCATCGACGAAACAAGCACACATAACACCACTACAGTCACAAAACATTTTCTTGGATCAATCATGTGAAGGCGCACGGGGGGGGGGGGGGGGGGGGTCTCCACATCTGTATTACACAGGGGGGATTATCTCCGGTGGGATTATCTCCGGGGGGGGATTTTCTCCGGGGGGGGGGATTTTGTCCGTACCCCGTTCTGGAGTTCCCCCCACATGAAATGTGACGACTGAGGAGGTGGAGAGTAGTGATGTTCTGGAGTTCCCCCCACATGAAATGTGACGACTGAGGAGGTGGAGAGTAGTGATGTTCTGGAGTTCCCCCCACATGAAATGTGACGACTGAGGAGGTGGAGAGCACAGTGGGAGTAGTGTTGTTGTTGTTTGCTGTTGTTGTTGTTGTTTGTTTCGTTGATTTCGGTGCACACAGGATGGGTAGCCGTAATCCGCATTCTGAGGATGTGTGGGTAGGCTTGGGAGAGCAAAAATGTCGCAGTGTTGGTTGACTGTGTGTGTGTGTGTGTGTGTGTGTGTGTGTGTGTGTGTGTGTGTGTGTGGAGACAGAGAGAGAGAGAGTAAGTATGTATGTACATGTGCGTGCGTGCGTGTGTGTGTGTGTGTGTGTGTGTGTGTGTGTGTGCTTGCCCATACGTATTTTTGCATGTTTGTGTGTGCTCGCGCACGCGCGAATTGTCGTGCAAAACATAGTTAAAAAGAAAAAGGCCGACACATTAACTCACTGTCTGTCTGTCTGTCTGTCTCCCTCCCTCCTCTTCTCCCCGCCCCCCCCCCCTCCCCCCCTTTCCTCCCCCTTCTCTGTTAAGGGTGAATTGTACAAAGCCGTTAGAGGAATGTATGATACACAACTGGCTAGAGTTCCAGACGAACATGTTGACACCGATTTCTTCAGTCGCCCAAGAGGCGTCAGACAAGGTTGTTTACTATGCCCACAGTTGTTCTCATGTTTTATCAACGAATTAGCTATTGAATTATCAGGAAGGAGAGAGCATGGAATAACAAATGCTTCCAGGACTACTGAAATATTTCAGATGCTGTTTACAGATGACGTCATATTTCTGAGATACCATCGTCAGCTTACAAAACCAGATAAACGTTCTAAAAACAAGAAGTTGATAGGCTTGGTCTGTGTATTAATTTAAACAAAACCAGTGTAATGGGTTTTTTTTTCGCAAAGGAAGGCATCTTTCTGATCATGAAAATTGAATTGGTGGTGTGGGAATATGATAATGGTTTTTGGCAAAGGAAGACATATTTCTGTTCATGAAAATTGAATTGGTGGTGTGGGAATATGATAATGGTTTTTGGCAAAGGAAGACATATTTCTGTTCATGAAAATTGAATTGGTGGTGTGGGAATATGATAATGGTTTTTGGCAAAGGAAGACATATTTCTCTTCATGAAAATTGAATTGGTGGTGTGGGAATATGATAATGGTTTTTGGCAAAGGAAGACATATTTCTCTTCATGAAAATTGAATTGGTGGTGTGGGAATATGGTAATGGTTTTTGGCAAAGGAAGACATATTTCTCTTCATGAAAATTGAATTGGTGGTGTGGGAATATGATAATGGTTTTTGGCAAAGGAAGACATATTTCTGTTCATGAAAATTGAATTGGTGGTGTGGGAATGTGGAAGTGAAAGTTACAGTTCCTTACAAATTTCTTGGAGTAATTTTTACCACCAAGCTCAGCTTAAATGCTGCACTGTCAGAGGCATGTAGAAGAGAGAAGACAGGAGTTATTGAAGTTCTTAGAGCCATGACCAAATTAAAGTTGTATTGATGGAAGTTATTTGACACACAAATCGAGCGCATCCTGACATTAGCAGCAGAAATATGGGCTGCTGTAGTTAATAAGCAGATAGAAACTGTACATATTTGCTAGAAAACATTCCTTAAATGTACCGCTTCGTTCTTCGAACACAATTGCATGCGGTGAGACTGTCGGATATCCACTGAGAATCCGAACAGCCATGATGAAGAAAGTTAAATACTGGTGAAGAATCATGGCGTTACCAATAACAAGATGATGCAGGCAAGCGTATGAAATGCTGTTACGGCAACACGAAGAGGGAGAGCAGACTTGGGCGAACAGTGTCAGGAAAGTTCTTACCGAGAACTGATTTGGCATTGTTGGGATCAGCCAGGGTGTTAGAAGTATCACCGCTTTTGTCTCAGAATTTAAAGGTCGTCAGATCAATTCATATGAGCAAAATCGGCTCTCTCATATAGAGGAAAATACAAACTACAGATGGTATTTCTCATCTGACAGTATGTTTTCAGGCTAAAAAATATGTTTCTGTCCGAAGAGGTAGGCGGCATCGAAGTCTTCTAGCCAGATTCAGAATAGGAACTCTCGGATTAAATGGTAACAAAAGATGGTTTATTGCCGAACGAGAGAGAGATCATTTGTGTTATTGTGTTGTAAAGAAACTGAAGATGAACGCCATTTTATATTTCATTGCCCTGCGTATGATTTAATACGAAGTAAATGTAATTTGTATTCTTTACGTGTTTCGGAGAGACAATTTAGAAGCGATTCCTTGCATCTGAAAAGGATGAGATCATCATGTTGCTCGCAAAATTTATTGCGGAAGCAAACAACGCGTTAATTAAGAAAACTAGATGATGGTCAATCCAGGAATGAGTAAAGAAAAACTTACAATTTATTGTGGTGGGGGAAAAACGCATAAACTGAAAAGATGAAGTACTTTACGAGAAATTTCGGCTTGTGATGAACGTATACCATTTGAAATAGTTATCGGTGAGTGGTAAAGTCTTACGGTAGAAAGAAACTCGTGGAGAGCGTGGCAGCAGAGAGTCCTCAGAAGAGAAGCCCCCTTCAAGCAAGTGTTTCGGCCCTTATCTCCTGACACTCTAGGGGGTTGGGCCACACCCGGTTCATGACTCCGGATGTCCCTCTGCTGCCCCTTTTTTTTTCCCATCTTGGGACGAGCCATGGCTGGGATTCGAACCCATGACCCTCTGGACATGCTCATTTTCCACTTAATGACTCGCGCTTTAACCACTCAGCCACAGGGACACCTGATATTTGTAGGGAAATTAAGCCTTATGAAGTTCACTTTTGTTCCTCCTTGACCAGATCCAGCTTGAACACCTCTCTGCCGCTTCTGCCATTGCTTTCAGGGCTCTGGTTTTTTCCTTCCCTGCAACTGAGAGCTGTTTCATGAGGCTGTATGCAGACGTTCCTACAAACCCCCTAGCTCCAATTTCTGCGGTGAGGACTTTGACCTGATAGCCTTCTCTCCTCAGGCTGTTTGCCAGATCAGCATACTTTTCAGTCTTGTAGATTTGAGCTGCCTCCATTCTGTTCTCATATGGCACCGTGAGCTCGATCATGATCAGCTGCTTGGTTGACTTAGAGTTGACTACTATGTCTGGTCTCATGCCACTCTTGCTGATGATCTCTGGGTGACTCTTCCATTCTGGGAGGTCTGCAGTGCACTCCCAGTCATCTGCCCCGTCCAGCAGACTCTGCCTGCATGTTTTGAGTGGCACTGTTGTTCTTGGCCATGATTTGCTGCCTCCTGCCGTGAAGAATGTTGCGGGTGCTTTTGGAGTCCTGATTTTCCCTTTTGTGGTGTTGGTACTAGCCCAGACTACTTGTACAATTTCTTTGAGCACTTGGTTGTGCCTCCATGTGTACCTTCCTTGAGCCAGGGCTACTTTACATGAGCTTAGGACATGCTCCACTGTTTGTTTTTCATGGCAGAGGGGGCATGCAGGATCGTCTGTTTTCCCCCACTTCACCAGGTTTGCATTTGAGGGCAGAAGGTCATATGCAGATCTGAGAATGAAGCTGATCCTGAGAGGGGCCATGTGCCAAATGTCATTCCAAGTGAGACTTCTTTGGAGTGCATTCTCCCACGTTGTCCATTGCCCTTGCTGGCTCTGCTGGACTGCTTTTTGGAGTCTTTTTTGGTCTTCTTCTTTTCTCATCTCCTGAATCATCATGTCTCTTTTGGCTTTTCCTTTGGCCTTTGACCACCATTCAGTTTTGGTCACCCCAGTCCTTGTCTGTTGGTCTGTGTGTGTCCTGTTATTTCTCTGATCTTGAGACTTTCTTTTGCAGAATCCATCGCCTCTTGAACTTTCCATTTTCTGCCTGTCTTCAGCTGGGGCTTGATTGCTTCTACCACCTTGTCTCCTGAGTCCTCCAGCATGCTTTGAAGTCTGATCTTCCCTGCTTTGTATTCCTCCAGGATGGATTTCAGGGGTAGTTTCAGCTTTGCTTGGCGACAGTACAGCGCTATGTCAGTCAGACAGGGTGGGACACCAAGCCATTTCCTTGTGAACTTGTTGATTTTGGCTTCCATTGCCTCCACTATGCTGGTGCAGATGTCGTATATCATCAGAGGCCATAGCAGCTTTGGTATCAGCATGAACTGCAGACACCAGACCTTGTATTTGCCAGGGAGCCCACACTGGTCAATGGTCTCCAAGCCTTCCTCCGCCATCTGCTTGGTTTCTTTTGCTCTTTGTGTGTCTTTCAGCGTATCATCATACCATCTTCCAAGGCTCTTGACTGGTTCTTCTGTGACTGTTGGAATGGCCTGGTTGGCAACACTGAAGACCACAGATCCGGCCACTTTTCCTTTCCTCAGTGAGAGACTCCGTGATTTCTTTGGCTTGAACTTCATTCTGGATGAGGCAACTATGTCGTCCAGCCTCTCCAGCACATGACGTGTCTCGTCTTCTCTGGATGAAATCACTGTAGTGTCATCCATGAAGGCCTTGAGAGGAGGCATCTTGTATCCATCGCCAAGGTCTGTTTGTCTCGCGTTGTTTGTTGCTGCTTTCAAGATGAGTTCCATTGCCAGCACGAACAGTATTGGGGAAATTGCACAGCCCATTGCAATACCCACTTCCAAGTTGATCCAGTCTGTTGTGTACTCCTTGGTAGAGAACCGCATTGAGAAGCCATTGAAGTACTTCTTGAGCATGTCGCGGATGTTCTTTGGCACATGGTACATCTCAAGAGCCAACTGTATCATCTCATGGGGCACAGATCCATATGCGTTTGCCAGATCAAGCCACACTACGTCCAGGTCTCTCTTTTCTGTTTTTGCTTTTTGGATTGCGCCCCAGATCATTGTGGCGTGTTCTACACAGCCAGCCACGCCTGGGATGCCACCTTTCTGGACTGACACATCCAAGTACTTGTTTTCCATCAGGTACTTGGTCAGCCTTGCTGCCATGACAGAGAAGAAGATTTTCCCTTCGACGTTCAGTAGTGATATTGGCCTGAACTGGCTAATGTCACTTGAGTTTTGCTCTTTGGGGATGTACACACCATCTGCCGTCATCCACTGGCCGCTGATCTTCTGGTTTCTCCAAGCCGATCGCAGCAGCCTGTGGAGCCACTCCAGCACCTTGGGACATTTCTTGTAAAGCTGGTAAGGTATTCCGTTTGGCCCTGGTGATGATTTGGCTCTGGCTTTGTCGACCACCTTCTTGATTTCCGCCAACGTTGGAGGCTTGCCATTGAACTGTTCCTCAGGGTTGGTTGGCCACACCAGACCTTGAATGTCGAGTGGTGCTTTGCTCTGTGGGTCAGAGTATGTTTTCCTCAGATGCTGCTCAAGAACTCCTTTGTCCACACTTAGGGTCCCAGATTTTGGCTGCTCAAACAGTGTTCTGGCAAACTGGAAGGGGTCTCTGAAGAAGCGCTCTTGTGTCTTCTTCTTTTTGCTCTTCCTCTTCCTCGCAGATTCCGCTTTGCTGAGGGCACTGTGTTTTTCTTTCAGGTCTTTCCACAGTTTTTCCAATCCTTGTTTTTCAGCTGGCAGTGCGGTCTTCATTTGCATCTTGAGGTTTTTCTTTTGGACCCTGATCTTGTCCATCTTTTCTTGGCGTCTGGATTTCTTTGGAGGTGTTTTCTCTTTGGGTAGTTTTGCTCCATAGGCGTCTCTACATGTGGCATACACAATGTCCCCATATGTGGCTAGTTTGTGTTCCAGGGTGCTTTTCCCTATCAGTGCATCGAGTCTTTGGACGATTTTTGCATCCAGTTTCTCCCAATCTTCAGTTTCGTTTGCTCGTGGCAGGTTGAGTTTCAGGCGCCTGGCATCGAGGGCCTGTGCAAATTCCTCATCCGAACCAACAGAGTGGATGTCCTTGGCACTGTGGTTTAAATCCTGGCCTTGGTCTTCCGACGTCTTATCTGCTGATGCAGTGCGCTGCCGCTCATTCAGATGAGTCTTCACACATCCCATCTTTGTTCTGTGGATCTTCATGCCACGGGTGGTAGCGAAACGCTTTCCACAGACACATGGATATTCCATTTGGTCCATGTTCATAGTCCGTTTGGGATTTGCAGTCATGATTGGTTGAGCACCGATGGATTCATCATTCTCTCCCCCTTTCGGTGAATCCTGGGAGCATCTTTTCCTTTTATTTTTAGTAGCCACATGTTTAAGGCAAAGTGGGGAGCCAGCCCACAGAGCCCTTGGTTCTGGTCTTTCCCAGTGTCCTCCGGTCTTTCCCGGACGTCCTCCGGCCTATTCCCGGAAGTCAATGGTTTACCCATGCATCAGTAGAAAGAAACTCGTGGAGAGCGTGGCAGCAGAGAGTCCTCAGAAGAGAAGCCCCCTTCAAGCAAGTGTTTCGGCCCTTATCTCCTGACACTCTAGGGGGGTTGGGCCACACCCGGTTCATGACTCCGGATGTCCCTCTGCTGCCCCTTTTTTTTCCCATCTTGGGACGAGCCATGGCTGGGATTCGAACCCATGACCCTCTGGACATGCTCATTTTCCACTTAATGACTCGCGCTTTAACCACTCAGCCACAGGGACGTATATTATTGACTTTTATGTGTGAGTGCGTCCATGGAGGTAGAGTGTTACCTCAAAATAAATTGTTTATGATAATAGCAGTTCTTTGAATGTGCGTTGCGCGCGCGAGTGCGTGTGGTGTGTGTGTGTGTGTGTGTGTGTGTGTGTGTGTGTGTGTGTGTGTGTGTGTGTGTTCACAAAGCTATTTGAGGAGCAATCCTTACTTTCTATTCGACGCTATTAGATTGTGAAATATTCCCTGGGGTGTATAAGGTTAATGCCAATGAAATAACTGTCAGCGTCATTGTCTCTCGGTGTCCGTCTGTCTGTCTGTCTGTCTGTCTGTCGTTCTCTCTCTCTGTCTTATTGTTTGAATGCTGTGTGTGTGTGTGTGTGTGTGTGTGTGTGTGTGTGTGAGAGAGAGAGAGAGAGAGAGAGAGAGAGAGAGAGAGAGAGAGAGAGAGAGTGCAAAACACGTTATATTATGTTGATAATGATTAATTGTTTGCAATGTCATCTTTGTGTGGAATGATATACCAGTAAGAAAGATAAAAAACATCTATGCTTATATCAGTTGAATCAGTAACATCAGACCTGAAGGGCGATCGTATACATTCCTCTCTCTCTTTCTCTCCCCCCTCCCCCCCCCCCGCTTTTTGTCTGTCTCTCTCTCTCTCTTTCTTCCCCCTCCCCCTCCTTCCTCCCCCCCCCCCCTCCCTCTGTCTCTGTCTCTCTCTGTCCCTCTGTTCAGGTGTCGCTCGCTTTCGCTTTCACTCTCCCTCTCTCATGTCGTAGGAAACACTTGTGCCTGCTTTTCACGGACTGACTTCTACGAGCCTGGTTCCACTCTCCCCCTTTCAGCCCTGTTTGGAAGCTGCTTTGTGGGCTGGGAATGTCATGGCCGTCAGTGCACTTATACCTTTGTTGGCTGTGTCCCCTGTTGAAATATCAAGTGTGTCTGAAAACCTTGAAGCGCCGAAAGCGAAAAAGGAAACGGTTGCACCTGCAGATACGGTGGTAGGTGGTTAGGT
>CM065727.1:72529087-72536587 GCA_033310375.1 Conus canariensis | reverse complement strand
TAACATAGGCAACAACCATGTTCTGGAATACCGCAACATAGGCAACAACCATGTTCTGGAATACCGCAACATAGGCAACAACCATGTTCTGGAATACCACAACATAGGCAACAACCATGTTCTGGAATACTGCAACATAGGCAACAACCATGTTCTGGAATACCGCAACATAGGCAACAACCATGTTCTGGAATACCGCAACATAGGCAACAACCATGTTCTGGAATACCGCAACATAGGCAACAACCATGTTCTGGAATACTGCAACATAGGCAACAACCATGTTCTGGAATACCGCAACAACTCGTCCGCACTCCTAGTCTTTCGTTCCCGTTCCCTCTAACCACAGCCAAACCAGGGACAGCAGTCACATCTCTCTCTCTCTCTCTCTCTTCTCTCTCTCTCTCTCTCTCTCTCTCTCTCTCTTTCACACACACACACACACACGCAGTGTCACATCTTGGGCACTCTATAGCAATCACCCTCCTTCTTAGTCTTTCTGTTCCCGTTCCCTCAAATCAGAAAAAAAGCCAGCCGGTTGTCACCTCCTCAACACTCCTCCCTTCCCCCCATCCCTACCCCACCAGCTTACCACCTCTGCGACAGTTTTCGAGGAAAACAATGATTTTTTTTCTTTTCTTCTTCTTCTTCTTCTTTTTTTTATTTTTATTTTTTTTACTTTATTTTGTTTTGTTTTGTTTTGTTTAAATCCCCGAAGGTTAACACATAACACACTCACATTTTTTGAACTCGTTGAACAAAAGGAATTTATACAACTGATTGCAGTTTCAGCATCATGTGTTTCTTTAAAAAAAAAATAAAATAAATGACAGTCTTGATGTGCTCCCACGGGACGAACGGACCGGACACGCATGGAAACTGATGAGCTCACCCCCCCTCCCTGATCTTAATTAGCTTTTGTTGACACATTTTCCATTTGTTTTTCCGCTTCATCATGCCGACAGCTGGACCTTGATGACAGCTGGACCTTGATGGCAGCTGGACCTTGATGACAGCTGGACCTTGATGATAGCTGGACCTTGATGGGAGCTGGACCTTGATGGGAGCTGGACCATGATGGGAGCTGGACCTTGATGGGAGCTGGACCTTGATGACAGCTGGACCTTGATGGGAGCTGGACCTTGATGGGAGCTGGACCTTGATGGGAGCTGGACCTTGATGGGAGCTGGACTTTGATGGGAGCTGGACCTTGATGGGAGCTGGACCTTGATGACAGCTGGACCTTGATGGGAGCTGGACCTTGATGACAGCTGGACCTTGATGGGAGCTGGACCTTGATGACAGCTGGACCTTGATGACAGCTGGACCTTGATGACAGCTGGACCTTGATGACAGCTGGACCTTGATGGCAGCTGGACCTTGATGGCAGCTGGACCTTAATGACAGCTGGACCTTGATGACAGCTGGACCTTGATGGGAGCAGGACCTTTATGACAGCTGGACCTTGATGACAGCTGGACCTTGATGGGAGCTGGAGCCCGGGTCTGAAGGATGGCATCCGTACTTTTTTTCTTTTTTTTCTTTCTTTCTTTTAGTGTCCACAATCATCATGTTGATTATTCTGACACTTTGGTGTGTATGACCATTTTTTTTTATCCCGCCATTAAGGCAGACATACAACAACTTCGGGGAAGGTGCATGCTATGTGTAACGTGTCATCCATACCAACGGCCAAACTGCATGCCTTCTCTTCCGAAAGTTGGTGATGGGATTTGACGTGTGTGCAAGATGTTATGCGTGCGTTCACACACGGGACCTCGGTTTATAGTCTCATTCGAAGGACTGTATGGAGAATGGAGTCAGAACCAATGTTAACTCCGAGGGAAAAATACCCTGTACCGAAACGGCGCGGCGGAGATGCGAACCCGTAACCCCAAGATTACGAGTCCGGCGCTCTACCAACTGAGCTATTCCGGCCCCCACTTTGTGCGACGTTTGAAAATGGAACTGCTGTACTTGAACCCTCCTTGAAAGAGGCCATGATAAGCCACACAGACGGACAGACAGACAGACACACAGACAGAAACACAAACAGCCGGTCACACAGACAGACACACAGAGAGCCCCATCCGCGTGCCCCAAGCAATAGTGAAGATTTTATTCTCTCTCTCGAAGGTCACGGGACTCGTCAGTTACAGACGAAAGATCAGATGAATCCCGTTTATGTTATGTTTGTTTCGTGATGTGCCGCATGGCTTTGAATGTCATTACAGTGTGGTGATTTTTTTTTAAAAAGAGTTTTTGAAACAAAACATTGAAAAGGAAGAATTAGATGATTCCTTTGTTTTACGGTTGTCCTTTTTTTCCCCCCTCAAGTTCCTTTCTTTTTCTTTTCAGAATGTTTGTGTTTTTCTTTCATTTAGCGATTCAGTGCAAATATCAAACAAGTAGGGAAAAGACTCGCTCCTATGATGAAAGAAATACACGACCATAACTCCAAACGAATGCTGCTTACGACACCAAATCGCCTAGCAGAAATGACACCACAGAAGACACAGAACTAACAAGGAGACCACCCCCCCCCCCCCCCCCCCCCCCCCCCAAAAAAAAAAAAAAAAAAAAAAAAAAAAAAAGAAAAAAAAAGTGAAATAAAATAAAATAAAAGAGTAAATTAAAAACGAAAGAAAGAAAGAAAAGGCTGTTCCAAGCTTGCCTATACATTCCCGTACGTAATATATATGTACACAGCAACAACTGGGGAAATGACCAAACAGAAATTAACATTAATTGGAGACTGGCACAGCCTTTTCCATCTTGAGTCCAGTCAAACAAACACAAATTATCATTAATTGGAGACTGGCACAGCCTTTTCCATCTTGAGTCCAGTCAAACAAACACACGGACGAACAGTAATGAATACAACAAACACAAATTAACATTAATTGGAGACTGGCACAGCCTTTTCCATCTTGAGTCCCGTCAAACAAACACACGGACGAACAGTAATGAATACAACAAACACAAATTAACATTAATTGGAGACTGGCACAGCCTTTTCCATCTTGAGTCCAGTCAAACAAACACACGGACGAACAGTAATGAATACAGGTAACTTCGGTTTGGCTGGTACAAAAGGAAATCTTCAATGAGGCAGGGAACAGTCAACAGTAAATAACAAGTAGGGTAACTCTTGCTCCCATGATGACGTAAATACACGCCATAACTCCAAGTAGGGTAACTCTTGCTCCCACGGTGAAATAAATACAGGTCCATAACTCCATGTAGGGTAACTCTTGCTCCCATGGTGAAATAAATACAGGTCCATAACTCCAAGTAGGGTAACTCTTGCTCCCATGATGAAATAAATACAGGTCCATAACTCCAAGTAGGATAACTCTTGCTCCCATGATGAAATAAATACAGGCCCACAACTCCCAACGAACAGTGCCCGGTGGGTTTTTCCCTTCAGTTTTGATCATCGGTACATTTTGGAACAGCTGATTAAGGCCCACAAAGTGCGCGTCCGATGGTAGTGGTACATTTGCCACCAGGAATGCACGAGAACAAGGCAGGGGGGCTGTGGCTGCGTGTTGCTGGGCTCTTTGATCTGCATCGTTTATGTCTTTGACGTACTTTTTGTTGTCTTTTCGGGCGAGAGCGGATCTGTGTTGAAAGACAGGAGCGATAATGAAGGCCTGTTGAAGCGATGGCTTAACAGCTGAGGATTTTTGTGTGTAACGTTAGATCATTTGGGTGACAGTTGGGACTATACATTTTAACATGTCAAAGCGAGAGATCGAATGAAATAGAACTGTCAGCAGCAACACAGACAGAGAGAGAGAGAGAGAGAGAGAGAGAGAGAGAGAGAGAGAGAGAGAGAGAGAAGGGAAAGGGTGGAAAGAGGGAGAGGTGAAGGACAGGATGGAACAAATTGAACGAATAAGAAGGAAAAAATAAAAAATAGAGCCTAGTATCACCTTAAATGAAAAGCAACAAATCGAAACTGTCCTGCGTAAATGCGCCGCTAATTGACTGAAACGTGTTTTTGAATTCCACCCCGAGTGATGACCAAATTTGGTATAGAACCAAATCGATCTGTGGGCGACAATTTCGTCTTTTTTAATTATAACCGCGTGGATTACGTACTTAAAAGACGAATAAAAAGACGAATATTGTGACTTTGCTTGGATTGTGACAACGCGTTTGATTGTGTGACAGGGTTTTACTACAGGCGTTGTTTCATTTTGATACGTGGAGACCATAAACCTGTAACCTTTGGTACACAGTGACCTTCCAGACGACTCGGTGTCATTGCATCAGGAACCTTCCACCTGTTTGGGGATTCTTGGGAAACAAACCAGAGCATATTAGACCACAGGAGATTTTTTTTCTTCTTCAAAAATTGAATCGTGATGCATGGAGAGAGAGAGAGAGAGAGAGAGAGAGAGAGGAGAGAGAGAGACAAGAAGAAAAAAAGACAAGAAGAGAGAGAAGAGACGAGAGAGAGAGAGAGAGAGAGAGAGAGAGAGAGAGAGAGGAGGACCTACGGTCGTGGAAATGAATGAAAAAAGTGGAAATTTACAAATTAACAGAACAAATTTTGAATTAAACTTGTAATAAAAGTTATTCACAACTTTTTTTTTTTTTTTTTTAAAATGTGTACTGGTTTTACATGTGCTTATTTTTTAAACACATTGTGATATTTCAGTTTCGTTTACGTTTTTCTTTTTCTGAAGAAGACACACACACATGCACGCACGCACGCACGCACGCATGCACGCACGCATGCACGCACGCACGCACGCACGCACGCACGCACGCACGCACGCACGCACGCACGACACACACACACACACACACACACAGAAACAGACAGACAAAAGAGCACGGAAAACAATACCCTGCCATACTGAGCTTTGATAGTGCGCAGGGTAGTATGTGTATTGCCGTTGGTAGTATGTCCTGTTGTACGGTCAGTTGTTCTCGTTCTGTTGGAAGCAGTGAAAGGGGTGGTACACAGACCACTCACTGCCCAGTTCCGAAAGCAAAACTTTAATTTTTTTTCTTCTTCTTCTTCCTTTGTACGACCAAACATCATTTTGCTGATGGTTTTGTCGTAGTTTGGGGAGACTGCCGAAGATTGCGCTGTTGTGAGGATTTGGAGAGAAAAAAAAAAAGTGAGGGGGTGGGGTGATGATGAATGAGTAGTAGGGGGGTGGGGGGGGGGACAGGAGTAGAAAAGTGACTGTGAAGGATGGCAGGGGGGGAGGGGGGGGGATTGTAGTGACTGTGAAGGATGGCGGGGGGGGGGGGGGGGGGGGATTGTAGGGAATAGTGGTCAGGAGGAGGATAAGGGGGAGGGTTGGGGGTGGTGGGGAAAGGGCGGAGGGGGGGGGGGGGTAGTTGTCTCAGGTTCTAGAGATGGGAGGCCAGCCTGGACTTGAAGCAGGCCAGTGACTCAGCTGTCACAACCTCCTGAGGCAATTTGTTCCATTCTGGTATGGTCCTCGGACAGAACGTCATCTGCCTGTACCGTGTCGTGCAGGTGGGAATGTTGTAGCTCAGGTCGTTGTTTGTCCAGAGCTGAGCCTGCGGTCAGATGGTTTGGGCAGGTATCTGGAGTTAATGGAGATGAGACCGTGATGGAACTTGTAAAACATCTCCAAGCGGGTTTTTCTTACGACGCTGTTGCAGGGAAGGCCAATTAAGAGTTTAAGTTTTAAACATTCTTTTTCTTTTTTTTTCATTTTTTTTTTCATAAGCAATGTGCACACATACAAGCACCAGCAAACTTGACAAAGTACATATTATACAACTGCGTGAAACAGAGAACCGTATTACTTCTTTACTTAACGAAGTTCTGTATGTTATTCTAAGAGAGGTATCAGATGTATATGCCATCGTGCCAGCGAGTTCTTCTGAGACATGTCTATACGGCTGGCATATTTTTCCAGTTCCATATCTTCTTTTCAGATATGAAGTGTATTGTTGGAATTGAGGTTTAGTTTACCTTGGAAATTACATTTGTAGCCATAAAAAGCTTAATGAACTTTGTTGGGGATAGATGTTAAATCTGACTTAATCAATTGATTAAGGTGAACTGTAACTGTTCACACTCCTTTTAAGCTCTAACAAGCTTGTTGCGTGAGATAGGTGAGCGCCAGTTTTACGGGCGAAACACACACACACACACACACACACACACACACACACACACACACACACACACACACACACACACACACCACACGCACGCACGCACGCGCGCACACAAACACACACACACATACACACACACACACACACACACACACACACACACACACACACACATTTATAGAAACAAGCAATAACATAAAAACAGAAACAAACAAATAAACAAACAACAACGAAAACCGCTGTTGAACAAAATGACTCTTCACCTGTGTGCAACTAGTTATTTGTCCCAGCAGTTCAAAGTAATTACATTTTTGTGTGTGTGTGTGTGGGGGGGGGGGGGGGGGGGGGGGGGTATTAAAGGATATTTGGCGAATCACCTGCCCTAACACAAACTTAGTATCCCCCCCCCCACCCCCGCCCCCCGCGCGCATCAAAACAAAAAAATAAATGAAAGACAAAGAGGCGGAAAATTTTAGCAATCCATATGCTGTTTTGTGTGTGTGTGTGTGTGTGTGTGTGTGTGTGTGTTTTTTTTTTAAATTATGATTACCTTGAAATATTCGACACACATAAGATACTTTGCATTTTAAAGACTAAAGGTGCACCATATGTACCCGGCTAAGGATCTAATTTGCAGAGCAAAGGATCATTGTGCGGATATCCATCACAGCTGTGTGCAGTGTAGAACGTGAGCAAACATGCTGCGCAACATGTGCTTATCTGTAATTACCCCCCCCCCCCTCCCCCCCTTGGTGAAGGTTGTGTCCCTGGCAAACCGTGAGGGGGGGGGGGGATGTTATATCCGGGTATCCACGGGTGTGATGTATATCTGGCCGTTAGATTGCATGTTTATTGTAGTCCTGATTTATTTGCTGGTTTTCTTCTTTGTTTTTTTGTTTGTTTTTTTTTCTTCTTCCCTTCCAAGCAGATGGGCTAAGGAATTCATCCCCATGTTGTAATGTGGATTTTTTTTTTTAGCTCCTGTTCTCTTCAATGTTTAAGGGGCCTTGAAATTAGAAATTCAGTTTCAAACCGTAAATTTTTGAGTGGACCGGAGGGGGCACTATGTGAGCAGGTGATATATAATTTTTTTTTTTCTCTTTCTTCCTTTCTTTTTTCCTTTTTTCTTTTCTTTCATTCATTCGTTCATTCATTCTTTCTTTCTTTCTTTTTCTTTTTATTTCTTTTTTTGTTTTGCCATGAAAATCTGTTGAAGCGTACGAAAGATCATCCGCTGTTTATTCACACGAATCATCAGTGTTTCGTTCCGCATACTCGGCGTTCGGCTGTGTCTACATAGGCCCCTACTGGTTTGGAACGCTCGGTCGTTTGACTTTTATCTGCCTTTTGTTTTGCATGACTCGATCGCTCGACCTTTTT
>CM065727.1:72517196-72528987 GCA_033310375.1 Conus canariensis | reverse complement strand
TGGTGTTTGGTTGGTTCGCCTATTGTTGGACTGTTCTTTGACACTCTAATTGGCAGAAGGTTGGTTTCTTCAGACCATGTGTAGACATTAACAGTTATTGGTGGATTTTGTTTTCAAACTGATCAATTTTGTCTACAGCCATAGGAAATTCAAGACCGTTAAAGTTAAGATCATTGGCCCACTGTAAATAGTTAGATACTCTCTCTGCATTTTTGGCAACGTGATGCAGCCTAGCAAGAACGCACCACATAAAACATTTGTCGTCTGAATTCTTTATGTTCAGAACTGCTTTCTTTGCAACTAATGTTGGAGGCAGTGGAATGTAAGACTTGCCTACAATTGGCTCATACTTAGCCTGTCTTAATCTGATGTCTAGGACTTCACCCTCTGACCAACCAGAGCCTCTCATTTTAGCTGCTTCAGAGGCTTCATTAAACTGTGTAAGAAGTTGATCTGCCCAACCGGGTGTTAAGTCATTATAAGAAAGAATAGTCTGCTGTTTAGTTGAGACCCAGACTTCTAGATTTTCTTCGTTTATTGTTATATAGTCGATTAAAACAACTAACCTTACTTTAACTGGAGGGTTTATTGTTAGTTTACTTGGAACTTGAGAAATAGCATGTACAACGCTTGCCTTACGTTTGTTGGATCAATAACTTCTAAAACGACCTCATTTAAAGCTTTTGACAAACGCTCTTCCTCTTCCATTGCATCTAACCAAGAGTCAAAACTGTCATATATCTTATCCATGTTGAGCTTCTTTTCTAACTCAAAATATTTATTTAAATTAAAAAAAAATACTTAGTCAGAATCAATATCAACGGTCTTTTTGTGCTTAGACTCATAAACTAAAGTATAAACGCCCTTTGGTGTTGTTAATGTGAGCTGTTTAGAACAGAGTTTAATGTCTCGTTTACTTTTTTTAAGCATTCCTTTTTTATCTGGTCGGTGTCTGGTTGTTGAGAAAAAGTTGCCCTTGCCTTTCTTTGAAGATCAAACTTTTGTCTTTTGTAGTCCTCAAAATCAGCCTGTAGGCGACTAAATTCTTCATCCGTGATGTTTGAGTCGGCAAGTGCTTTATCAATTATCAGTTTGAAGGAACTAAGTTTAGCTGTTATTAGTTGAACCATAGCTGTGTGCTTTTGGAGTTTAGCTTTTATTTTTTTGCTGACAGCACTTACAGCCAATGAACACAGGCCAAGAGTTAAAGACAAACCGCCTAGAGGTAAAGCTGCCGGTGCACCTACGCCTGTTGCTAAGAGACCTACACTTGTTCCTGCTGATAGAGCACTAGTGATCGATGCTCCAGTATTAACATATGTAACAGCATTAAAGACAGCAGAATACCTTCGTTTGGTTTTACTGTATTTTGAAAGGTCCTGCTCTAGTTGGGTTTGCATTTGTGTTATGTTTGTTAATCTGAAAGTTTTTATGTCTACAGCAACAGAGTTCTCTTCTTTGGGCACTTTTGGATAAACCTGAACAGACATGCTTTTTAAAAATAAAAATAATTCAGTATTGGATATCTTTTAATCTGTTATCTTGAATATTCAGCTGCGCATCATATATTAAAAACAAATGTACATTAAGTGGTTTATCACTCTCTTTTTCTTTATCAATTTGAATGTTTATTACGTCTTTAACTGTTCTCCCACTCCCATGCAACTGATTATCCTCTGTTGACCTTAGGTCAATCCATAAACCGTATTTCGTTGTTAAATATTCATCAAGTCTAACACTGTGAAGGTGTAGATCTTTAGACACAAGGTCTACTGTTGGACTTCTAGACCTCCCGCCTCCAAACAATTTTCTTATTTCATCAAAATGATGATAAGGTTTAAGCCCACTACCGTAGACTTGGTTAGGACTACCCTCAATTGAACATTGTACTTTCGTTATTTTAGGATTGATAAACTTTTCACTTTGTCTTTGGTATGGTTCTTTATCATCTTCACACAGCAATAAAATACCTTTAAGGGATCGTGCTGCAGCGCTAAAACTAAAATTCCATATAGTGTCTGCTCTGCTTTTAGGATATTTTGAATGATGAATCACTCTTTCGTAATATATTGCTAATTTTGACTGATATTGTTGCTCAATCAGCCTTGCTAAGTTAGGGTTGCTAACAATGTCAAACTCTAACGAGATGTCGAAAATGCTGTACTTTGCTTCAGAGTCTGTAGATTTAATGACACGTTTGTATTCATTAAAAGTTAGTTCATATGACAATCTGTCTTTTAATGCTCCTTGAAAGTATGGCGCATGCGCTTTTAACAACTCAAAATCTAAGGGTATGGAAAAGCGATTTCCATAAGCAAAACTTACAGCTTCATACTTATTGCCGGCTTTAGCGTCTTCGGCGTCTATTCTGTGTTTTAGTGCTTCGTTATTTTCGATTCCTTGAAACGCAAGATCGGCCCTTTCATTATCGGTTAGCCATAGATCACAATAGATTAGAAATATGTCTGCATTGTGTAAAGAAAATATTTCTTGCCCCTCAAGTTTTATAGAAATTTTCTTAACGATTGCCCGTCCCAGATTCTGTACAACTGTCCTGTTTGCGTCTGTTGCTGAATCAAGTTCTATTTTGAAAGTAAGCCGTGCAGATCCCGGCACAATCACTTCATCTGCTCCTAGGTCTGGAAATTTAACAGTAAGAATTTGATCTGAATCAATAGTAGATGGATTATTTGGAACAATAATATTCTGTTTATTTCCCTTCACGCCAAAGGGCTCTTTCAGTCTTCTATGCGGGTCAAGAATCGAGCCATATGCTTGTGACATTTTTTTTATAAAACAAAATAAAAAGTTAATTATTTAAAAACATGGCAGGCATTGAAGGTGAAGAAGATTATGATGTTTTTGATCCTGGAGACGACATGAGTGAAATGACTCCTTTGACACAACCATCGCGCTCAGTGCAGCGTGAATTAACAGAAGAAAGGGCTGAAGCATTTTACAAAAGTTTAGGCCTAGAACCTCCCGAATTTATAGACCCTGATTTTGAATTAAAAGATGGCCATTTGTCTGTGAAAAACGACCAAGGGCAACTTGTTCAGCTTACAACTAAACCAGACCCATTAAAGTTTTTAGCTAAGAGTACAATTAGACAAAGACTCAGTGTGCGCGATCAAAATCGCCTTGGCATTACTAAACCAAAATTAGATAGGGAAGCAGTTGCTAAACTTCAAAACACACTACAAAAACTCCCAACAGAAAACCAAATTCAAAACATACCCCTTAAAGATTTAAGCCCAACAGCAGACGAAATAATACAAGCAGAAACCAGTTTTTCAGAAGAAACAGCATTAAAAACTATAAACGATCCGCCGCTACCTATGAGAGAAATAACGGCCCTTGATCATGCTTTGAGAAGCATCAGAGGCGAATTAACAAACAATCTAGCAAAACTGGGTGAACTAGATGAGCATATAAAAAGAGAAAAAGAAAAACTAGTTGAGGCTGATGACCACAACTTAGGACCTGGTGTTAAAGAAAGAATAACACAAAGACTAAAAGATCTTGAACAAGAGAGATCAGCAAGACTAGAAGTGTTGTCTAATAAACCGAGAACAATTACAAACTCAAGTGAGCAGAATAAGAGAAACTATCCAAAGAATTTTATATGAAGACACAACACTAGCAGAACGAATAAGAACACTGTTTAGAGAGCAAGGCGTCACATTAGCAAGTGTTATAACAGCCTTAGGATTTGCAATAAGTACACTGGTGTTGGCTATTACAGGCGGCGGTGGGCAAGGGTTAGTGCCTCCGCCACCATCACCACCATCAGATAAATCATGGGTAAAAAAACAACTTGATCATCTTGCAAGTTTATTAAAAAAAATTAGCCAGTAAGGCAATAGACTCTTTGCCTGGTATAATAGGAGGGATCGTTAGCTGGCTTTTGTCTGCCGCAAGTAAAGTAGTTGGTTTTATGGCTGAGCACTTATGGACATTAGTTGTCTTAATAGTTGGGTTACTTTATAGTAAGATAAAGACCAAGTAATCCTAGGGCAGTTAATCCAATAACAAGTGCCGTCTTTTCATATTCATGGTCATTATTTTTTGAGGCCACGGGGATTGGATGGGGTTTTGAGGGGGGTTTGGGGGCCACGGGGATTGGTGGGGCTTCTTTTTTATTGCTATTGCTGGCTTAGAATTTATGTCGTTTTTTCCGACCTTCTCTTCTTTACCAGCCACAAGGATTTCATTATTATAGTTTATTATTGTTCCTATCTGAAGTCTGAGGTCAGAAGGCAGCATGTATAAACCAGTGCCGACAGCAAAGTCTACTTTCGATCTTGCGTATTGCAAAACATTTTGGTACCTTTTAATACTTGAAGGCAAATCAATTGCAGAATTAATAGAATCCTCTAAATTTGCTAAATACTGTTTTGGGGCGTCAAAGCCAGTAGAAGGATCAATTATGTTTGATCTCGTTTGTGCTTGCGAACCTAGCAAACACCAAACAAAAGTACGAACAGAGTCGTTTATTCGTTCTATTCCTGCTTTTGTTAGGCCCTTAGAAGTATCCAAAATAAATGTTGTCCATGCTGTTTTATGCTCTTGCTCTATGGACCCGAGGTGAACAGTTGTGCCTGAAGAGAAAGATGTGTAAGGAGGATTCCAATCATAGTTATACTTTCTGTGCACGCCCCAAAAATAAAGGGTGCCTAAACCATGATTAAGATCCAACTTTTGTCTAAAGTCTGTCTTTGGGTCAATATCAAATTCGTTACAGATCCTTTCAAAAGCCTTGTAATCTATTCTGTTGCTAAATGGATTAAACGTTTTGTCATTTGGTAATGGCGCTTGCAGTTCAGATAAAATACGTCTGAAGGTGTAATAAAAATGAAATCTATACACTGACCTCACCAAAGGATCAGGATGATTTAAATGATCAGCATACGACACTCCACACCCAGTTGATGCGCAAAACACAGCAAAGTTTAACTGGTTCTGATAAAACTGCATCGGATGACTAAACCACACTTTCGGGATGTAGTCGTTTTTAATAGGAGGGTTAAGATAACGATCCAATGGAGTACTAACCTTTACTTGAAAGGCGTCAGACTGAGTCACAGAAATGTCAAGGGTGTCAGTTGTTATATTTTTAAGATTGTAGTGCGGCCCGATAGAATATTTTGCATTAGTATATTTGAATGCACTCATTTTTAAATTTGTTTTAAAAATGTTTGTAACAATAACAACTCAAGAAAGTCCTTCGTTTTTAGAATATGCTATTGATAATAACTGCGGAACCCGAAGGGTTGCACTCCATGAAATATTCTACAAAGTCGTATGGTTTAATATAACTGAATCCAAGGAGAATAATAAGATTACAAAATTTGGTAATAGTGACTTAGCTAGCCAGTTAACCATACCTGATGGTTATTACGGGTTTTGCTCGCTAAAAGAAGCAATGAGTAACTTCGACATTACTCTCAAACTTAACAATGCAAATTTGAAAATAATGTTGACATTCAAACCTGAAGAAGAAGAAGTAGGTTACCTTTTTGATGGAGAGCTAGCTAAAATGTTAGGCTTTGCAACTGACAATCAAGCCATTCATAGATTTATAGTTACACCAGACAAAACTACTTATGAGGGAGAATATCCGCTCGATCTTGCATTACATTCATTACTCTATGTTCATTTGGACGAGCTGAGCACTGATGAAAACTTATATGATGGAAGGCCCTCAACTGTTTTAAGAGCTCTTCCATCAGGGAAAGCTGCATATTGCGATTATGAAATTATACAATTCCCTAATTTACAGTTTAAAAGATTAGCTTGTGGGAGGGTCAGATCATTTAATATAAAGATCACAGATAAAACAGGGAAAGTCGTGAAATGTGATAACCTGCACATTGTTTTAGAAATAAAATAATAAGGTGTACTAAAAAATAATGTCTCGTGGGCCAGAAGAATCAGGAGTTACATTAGCGCCTGAGAGGTGTGTAACTTTAGAATTAAAAGACCTTGCAGACGTTGAGGACTTTGAACAGAACGGTGAGATAGGCACTTTGTATGGTTTTGAGTACACTAAAGATGGTTATTATAAACGCAAAGAGGTTGACGACAACAAAAGGTTTCCTAAACTAGAACAACTACGCAATCTAGAAGCAAATAATACAGGTCAGTATGAATATAAAATAGTTCGAAAAACTGACAACAAATGGCACTTAGAACCATATTTAGAATGGGACATAAAATTTGAATTCTTAAGCCCATTTACATTTTTTGACCGTCAAAAAAGTTTCAGAAAAGCATTGAACTCTGGCCCTTTACATGTAAGTCTTATGCCAGAGGACAACAGTCGGAAAGAGATCGAAATAAAGCCGTTTGGGGACAAACAGTACATCCTCCACAGAAGAGAATCGGTTTTAAAGAAAGCTTCTACAAAATTACAGTTCATTCCACGCACAAAATTAGGAGACACGTTCACAATGATATTTAAAATTTCTGTCTTAAAAGATGAGGCGAGAAATGGAGCTCTGGGCGTCAGTGACAATCTTATGAAAGGAATTCTTATTAGCTGGCAAAACTTAGACGTTGACAAACTTAAAGTTACTGTCGTCGTTCTTTACAATGGCGAGGATATTAAGGTCATAACAACAAGCAACAAAATTGATATTAGTTTAAATAGAAACGATCTTACAGAACTGAACTGGATTAATCTTACACATTTGGGCCTTATAGGGTTTTATTATACTGAACAAGTTTTGACAGAGAGTATGATAAAAACAATAACTGGATTAGATTAAATTCTGTTTTAAAACTATGGAGCAGACGACTTTGGTGTCAATGCCGATGTTAAACTTTATGACAAAAACCCCTCATTGTTCATTGATTTGTGGACAGACTGGTTGTGGAAAAACAATATTTGTCCTCGACCTATTACAAACAGTTTATCGTTATAATTTTGATCATATAGTAATTTTCTGCCCAACACTTAAATGGAACAAAGCATATCACGACAGAAGGTTTATATGGACAGATGATGACATATATTTAGTTGATCCTAGCAATAAACTGAGTGAGTGTTTAGAACATTTCTTTAGACAGTTTGAAGGAACTCAGACACTATTTATTATAGATGATTGTTCGGCAGAAAGAGACATAGTCAAAAAAAGAAACGCTTTGTCAAAACTGGCTTTCAGTGGAAGACATGCTGGGATAAGTGTGTGGATTTTATGTCAAAAATATAACTCAGTTTTAAAAGACTTTAGAGAGCAATTAAAGACAGTGGTTTTATTCCACATGAAAGACAGAGACGCATTTGATGAATGTATGAAAGAAAATGATGTTATTGAAAACGATCAAGAAAAACGAAGGATTAAGCAAAAACTTAAGTCTCAAAAGTTTTCTAAATTAGTGTTAAAAACAGATAATCCTACACATTATGTATGTTTGTAAAGTGTTTACTATTAGAGAACTATAAAATAGGCATTCTGGGTAAGCCGGCGGAGCAACAGCGAAACCGGCTTCAGCCGGTTGGAGCTGGGCGGAGCTGGGTGAGCCAGAATGCCTATTTTATAGTTCTCTCCCCCCAATGTCGTCACATTCCATCTGTCCCCCCAATGTCGTCACATTCCATTTGTCCCCCCACTGTCGTCACATTCCATCTGTCCCCCCCCCCTCCCCCCAATGTCGTCACACTCCATCTGTCCCCCAATGTCGTCACATTCCATCTGTCCCCCTAATATCGTCACATTCCATCTGTCCCCCCGCTGTCGTCACATTCCATCTGTCTCCCGAATGTCGTCACATTCCATCTGTCTCCCAAATGTCGTCACATTCCATCTGTCTCCCGAATGTCGTCACATTCCATCTCTCCCCCCACTGTCGTCACATTCCATCTGTCCCCCCAATGTCGTCACATTCCATCTGTCCCCCCACTGTCGTCACATTCCATCTGTCCCCCCAATGTCGTCACATTCCATCTGTCCCCCCACTGTCGTCACATTCCATCTGTCCCCCCAATGTCACATTCCATTTGTCCCCCCACTGTCGTCACATTCCATCTGTCCCCCCAATGTCGTCACATTCCATCTGTCCCCCCAATGTCGTCACATTCCATTTGTCCCCCCACTGTCGTCACATTCCATCTGTCCCCCCACTGTCGTCACATTCCATCTGTCCCCCCACTGTCGTCACATTCCATCTGTCCCCCCAATGTCGTCACATTCCATCTGTCCCCCCACTGTCGTCACATTCCATCTGTCCCCCCAATGTTGTCACATTCCATCTGTCCCCCCACTGTCGTCACATTCCATCTGTCCCCCCACTGTCGTCACATTCCATCTGTCCCCTCAATGTTGTCACATTCCATCTGTCCCCCCACTGTCGTCACATTCCATCTGTCCCCCCAATGTCGTCACATTCCATCTGTCCCCCCAATGTCGTCACATTCTATCTGCCCCCCCCCCCCCCCCCCCCAATGTCGTCACATTACATCTGTCCCCCCAATGTCGTCACATTCCATCTGTCCCCCCACTGTTGTCACATTCCATCTGTCCCCCCAATTTTGTCACGTTCCCATCTCCCCCCCCCCCCCCCCCAATGTCGTCACATTACATCTGTCCCCCCCCCCCCCCCCCCCAATGTCGTCACATCACATCTGTCCCCCCAATGTCGTCACATTCCATCTGTCCCCCCACTGTTGTCACATTCCATCTGTTCCCCCAATGTTGTCACGTTCCATCTGCCCCCCCCCCTCCCCCCAATGTCGTCACATTCCATTTGTCCCCCCCACTGTCGTCACATTCCATCTGTCCCCCCAATGTCGTCACATTCCATCTGTCCCCCCAATGTCGTCACATTCCATTTGTCCCCCCAATGTCGTCACATTCCATCTGTCCCCCCAATGTCGTCACATTCCATCTGTCCCCCCCGATGTCACATTCCATTTGTCCCCCCAATGTCGTCACATTCCATCTGTCCCCCCAATGTCGTCACATTCCATCTGTCCCCCCAATGTCGTCACATTCCATCTGTCCCCCCGATGTCACATTCCATCTGTCCCCCCGATGTCACATTCCATCTGTCCCCCCGATGTCACATTCCATTTGTCCCCCCGATGTCACATTCCATTTGTCCCCCCGATGTCACATTCCACCTGTCCCCCCGATGTCACATTCCATCTGTCCCCCCGATGTCACATTCCATTTGTCCCCCCAATGTCACATTCCATCTGTCCCCCCAATGTCACATTCCATTTGTCCCCCCCGATGTCACATTCCATTTGTCCCCCCAATGTCACATTCCATTTGTCCCCCCAATGTCACATTCCATTTGTCCCCCCGATGTCACATTCCATCTGTCCCCCCAATGTCACATTCCATCTGTCCCCCCAATGTCACATTCCATTTGTCCCCCCGATGTCACATTCCATCTGTCCCCCCAATGTCACATTCCATTTGTCCCCCCAATGTCACATTCCATTTGTCCCCCCAATGTCACATTCCATCTGTCCCCCCAATGTCACATTCCATTTGTCCCCCCAATGTCACATTCCATCTGTCCCCCCAATGTCACATTCCATCTGTCCCCCCAATGTCACATTCCATTTGTCCCCCCAATGTCACATTCCATCTGTCCCCCCAATGTCACATTCCATTTGTCCCCCCACTGTCGTCACATTCCATCTGTCCCCCCAATGTCGTCACATTCCATCTGTCCCCCCAATGTCGTCACATTCCATCTGTCCCCCCACTGTCGTCACATTCCATCTGTTCCCCCACTGTCGTCACATTCCATCTGTGCCCCCACTGTCGTCACATTCCATCTGTCCCCCCAATGTCGTCACATTCCATCTGTCCCCCCAATGTCGTCACATTCCATCTGTCCCCCAATGTCGTCACATTCGGGTCAGCAGTGTGGGCGCCCATCTTGCTGACAGACAAGACAGACGCAGACGAAAATACAACCTCTCTGGCAGAGGCAGCAACTGTAAATGCCTGTAAGGCACACTATCTTACAAGTGATTGTTATGATGACAACATTAACAGTAGTAGTTGCACAGTATGTAGTAGTAGTAGTAGTAGTAGTAGTAGTAGTGGTGGTAGTAGTAGTAGTAGTAGTAGTAGTAGTAGTAGTAGTAGAAGCAGCAACAGAAGTGAGAAGAAGAAGAAGAAGAAGAAGAAGAAGAAGAAGAAGAAGAAGAAGAGGAAGAAGAAGAAGAAGAAGAAGTTCAAGAAGACACCTGTACCAGGTGATTTTCAAAGTTCTTACCAAAAACAAAACAAAAAATCTAAAAAGGCAAAAAAACAAACAAACAAAAACAAACAAAACAAAAAAACCAACCCAAGATGAAATAAGAACAACAAACAAACAAACAATACCACAATCTCAAATTCCACCATGCAACACGGTTCCAATGCAAACGGTTCATCAGCAAAGCCCAACCCAGCCTGTAGCAGTCCACCCGTGACCTCGTTCAAGCTTGTTCTGCACCCATCGCCCATCCGTCTTATCTCCAGCATCTGGCCACTCGCCCCTCCCCACGGGTAGGAGGAAAGGGGGATGAGGGGTGGGGATGGTTGGGGGGGGGGGGGGGAGCTGGAGGGCGGACAGAAAGTAGGGAGGGTGATTGTTTTGGAGAAGTGCGGATGAGTGGAATCCAACAACGTTTCATCAGCTAAAAGCCTGGACGTGTTGCGGGACTGGTATTGGTCGGGTGATAACCATCTCTTCCTCCTCCCCTTAAATATCCTCTCTCCCCTCTCTCTCTCTAAGTTAATGTCCTTTCTGTAACATACATTGTGTATGACTGCTGTATGCTGCCCTTCCCTTCATCCCTACCCGACTCCCCCCCCCCCCCCCCCCCCCCCCCCCGATTCCTTCTCCTGCCTTTCCCCGTTTACCCTATGTCCACATTTTTCCCACTGCGATCGTTTGACAGTGGTGCTGACAGCAGTTTGTTTGTACTGAACTTTGTATTATCATGCTATTTCTTGGTTTGTTTGTTCTTGTTCTTCTTATACGTGTTTGCCTTGATTTGCTATGAATGACTTCTTTCCTTTTGCCCCAGGGCTGGGTGGAAAAAAGCATTTATACTGCTTATCTCATTACCCTGGTTAAATAAAATTTCGTTTCGTCCCCCCCCCCCCCCCCCCCCCCCCCCCCCCCGACGACTCCTGTTGCTATTGCGAGTACTACATCATCCCTTGTTTCCTCTTTTCTCGTGCGAAGACTTTGTTATTAATCCGAGTATACAAGTAGCGTCAACTCACAAAACAACCAAAACAGCTGATCAAGGTTCCATGCCAACAGGACGTTTTGAAGAAGGGGCAGGGAATTACGGAAAACGAACCCTGATAAAAGTGTACTCATCGTTTAAGGTAAATGTGTGGACTTCTCCTAGATGAGCAGTTCATCTGGAATCAGAGTCGTATGACGTAAAGTCTCACGTCATTTTCCTCCCACGTTCGTCTTGCCTGTAGATGACCTATAGGTCGAAACATGTTGCTCCTGTGTTGGTCCCTTGTTTTGTTCCCTTCATTTGACGGACGGTCTTGTAAATCAAACAGAGATCTAGACTAACAGTCACCACAACGACAGATTCGACACAGCTGCTTCTTTCTCCCCACCCACCCCCTCATCCCCCACCCCCCTCACCCGCCATCCTCTATTTCACTCAGCTGTACAGACTGAAGGCTTCGCGTTAAAGCTTCTCCTCTAAGCGTCACTCAGCTGTACAGACTGAAGGCTTCGCGTTAAAGATTCTCCTCTAAGCGTCACTCAGCTGTACAGATTGAAGGCTTCGCGTTAAAGATTCTCCTCT
>CM065727.1:72504989-72509596 GCA_033310375.1 Conus canariensis | reverse complement strand
ACCCCCTTTTAAAAAAGGTTGGGTCAAAATATTTTTCCCGTTTTGGGCGGATTTAAAAGGACAAGCCAGTGATCTAAACCCCCATCAGGTGTTGCATAGAGTCTAAAAAGAAAATTTTTTAAAGTAAAAACACATGTACTTTTCTGAGACTGGCAATGCATGACCCCCTAAACGCTTGTTACTGTTTGAATATAAGTGAGAGTCGTCCCCTCGCAAGTTTAAAAGAATATGGGGAGTTAAAAGTTTTGGTTTAAACTTTTTTTGAGATTGAAATTTTTTGCTCTCCTCTAAAATTTTCCCCTATGTGTCATGGTCTCTTATGTTGGATTTCTTTTTGGGAAGCCTAAACCAAAAAACCCAACAGTGAGGGGCTGAGTCATATTTTTTGGTTTCGGGGGTCATTTAAATGGGGGGAAAAATTAGATTTTGAAAAGCTTTTCGAAATTCTTGCATGCTTTTTAAGAAATTTTGCGCTTTTGGGTCCCTTATAATTTTCTGGTTTAAAGGGGCCCATCGACCAAAAAAATGAAGGCAATAAACCAAATTTGGGTGTTATCATTAAAACTTTTTTTGGAATTTTTGGGGGCCTTTAAGGGAAAAATGGATTAAAAAGTCTGCGTAAACAAATATGGACCTTGGGAGTTTTTTGTTTTTTAAAAACTTTCCTTTCGGAAAATTAGTTCTGTTTTCAGTCAAAAGGCTAACAAGTTTTTAATGTTCCTCGCAGTTTAACGGAGGGAAATTTTTGTTAAAACATTTTCTAAAACAAATTTTTGTTTTTTAATTTTTTTTGATATTGCCCAAATCTACTCTTTTTTTCGTATTAGGTGTAGTGAACCCTTAAGGTTTTCATTAGGAGTAAGTCTCAGGTTTGGGTTGGTTCGCCTATTTTTGGGCTGTTCTTGACCTCTAATTGGGAAGGTTGGGTTTTTTTTAGACCATGTGTAACTTAAAGTTTTGGGGGTTTTTTTTTTCAAAAAGATCAAATTTTTTTACCATAGGAAATTGGCCTTAAAGTTAAGTCTTTTTCCCAGAAATAGTTAGTATCTCTCTGCATTTTTGGAAATGCAGCCCGCAAGAAGACCACATAAAACTTTGTTGTCTTTTTTATGTTAGAATGCTTCTTTGCAACTAAGTTGGGGGGGGAGGGAAAAAAAGGCCCTTTCCAAAAATCGGGTATACTTAGCCTGTTTAATCTGATGTCTAGGACTTTTCCCTTGACCAAACCCGGGCTCTATTTTGCTTTCGGGCCATTAAAAAATGTGTAAGAAATGATCTGCCCCCAACGGTGTTAAGTCTTAGGAAGAATGTCTGTGTTTGTTGGACCCAGACTTCTAGATTTTTTTTTTTGTTTTATGTCGATTAAAACAAAACCTTACTTTAAATGGAGGGGTTTTTGTTAGTTTATTGGGAAAAATTGAGAAATGCTGTACAACGCTTCCGACGTTTTTGGATAATAACTTCTAAAACACCCCATTTGCTTTTTTAAAAACGCCTTCCCCCATTGCTCAACCAAATTCAAAAAATTCAATTCTTTTCCATGTTTAGTTTTTTTTTAAAATCAAAATTTTATTTAAATTAAAAAAAAAATTAAATCGAATCAATATCAACGTTTTTTGTGTTGGACTCTAAAAATAAAGTAAAAAAACGCCCTTTGGTTGTTAATGTGAGCTGTTTTGAAAAGAGTTTAAAGTTTTCGTTTATTTTTTTAACATTCCTTTTTTATTGGTGGTGTTGGTGTTTAGAAAAGTTTCCCTTGCCTTTTTTGAAGATCAAATTTTGTCTTTTTTTTAGTCCCCAAAATCGCCTGTAGGGGACTAAATTTTTTCATCCGTGATGTTTTAGTCGGAAATGCTTTATTTAAATTTCAGTTTTAAGGAACTAAGTTTAGCTGTTATTAGTTGACCCCCCCCCCCCCCCCCCCGACCCCTCCCTTCCCTCCTTTCTCTCCCGCTGCCATCCTCCCCATCATCCTCACGTCCATGCGACATGAAAACGGCGCTTCTGCCGAGTACCAATCACAATGGAGTTGACAGAATTTAACGATCGTGCAGCCCGACGTCTAATATAATACAGACGAAAGGGAACGACGACAAAACACGCGATGCTTGAACGATCTGGTCTTCCGGCTGTATCAGTTGACAATTAACCTGATCTTCGATTAAATAAATAAACACATACAAACATAGACAAATGAATAAAATAGATAAATAAGTAAATAAATAAACAAACTGATAAATAAATAAATGTTATTTCAAAACTTCTTTCTTTCCTTTTTCTTTACATTTTTTCTTTCTTCTTCATCAAAGCCCAGGCGACTTCATAGTGCGTTTTGAGGGCTGTCAAAATCGTATTGTGTGTGCGTATGTGTGTGTGTGTGTGGGGGGGGGGGGGGGGGGGGGGGGGGTCATATCTTGAGAAGATCAAATCCTGCAAAAGATCACACGCTAAAACAGAAACAACACAACCAGTTTACGACCTGGCAGCTACATACAGTATTGACATCTTTAAAGCCGTCGGATTAGACCGCGCTGGGAGCGCCAGACATTTCTCTTCATTCATCGAACCCATTTTTTTCTTTTCAAAGCGTAAAAAACAGAATGAAAAACTATAAAGTATCACACACATACATACACACACACATACACACACACACGCGCGCGCGCGCACACACACACACACACACAATCATTAAAAAAAAATCATACAGACAGACAGACACAGAACAGACGGCTAGTGTCCCCCTTCTGGAGAGCATGCATAATTTTCACTGCTTAGTCACCAGACTGCAACACCACCACTACCATCACCACCAACAACAAAGCCGTAACGTCATAAACTGTCACGAGAAACAAATGTAAAAGAGTTTTAAGAACCAAGTAAAATGGTCCAAAAAATCGGGGGGGGGGGGGGGGGGAGACAAAAAAGAAAAAGGAAAGGAAACAGAAAAGAAAAAGAAAAGATGGGATGGGTGCAGGGGTGAGTCGGAAGTGTGGGGGTGGGGGTGGGGGGTGAGGGGTGGGGGCAGAAACAAACAGAGCAACAACAAAAAAGAAGTTAGTAGCACAGACAGTTCAGAGGGCGGGGGAACGGTTCTGAACTGAGAGGGTCCCCGCACATTCCCGCGGGAACTTGTTTTCAAAAGGCTCTAAGTCAGAAAGGCATTCTGTTTTTAAAGGCTACTGGTCAGACAGAAAATCTTGTTTACAAACGCTATAGCAGTAAGAAAGGAAATCCGTCTATAAAGGCTATAAGTCAGAAAGAAAATCTGTTTGTATAGGCTGATTACAAAGGAAATCTGTTGATAAACGTCATAGTAAGAAACGAAATCTACACTATAGTAACAAAGGACATTTGTGTGTAATAGGTATAGGTAGAAAAGGAAATCTGTTTGGAAAGTCTATGTCAGAGAGAAAATCTGTATGCAAAGGCTACAGGTCAGAAAGGAAATCTGTCTATAAAGGTTATAGGTCAGAAAGGAAATCTGTCTGCAAAGGCTATATGTCAGAAAGGAAATCTGTTTATAAAGGCTATATGTCAGAAAGGAAATCTGTTTATAAAGGCTACAGTCAGAAAGGAAATCTGTTTTTAAAGGCTACAGTCAGAAAGGAAATCTGTTTATAAAGGCTACAGTCAGAAATGAACTCTGTTTATAAAGGTTACAGGTCAGAAAGGAAATCGGTTTATAAAGGCTACAGTCAGAAAGGAAATCTGTTTATAAAGGCTACAGGTCAGAAAGGAAATCTGTTTATAAAGGTTACAGGTCAAAAAGGAAATCTGTTTATAAAGGCTTTAGGTCAGAAAGGAAATCTGTTTATAAGGTTACAGGTCAGAAAGGAAATCTGTTTATAAAGGCTACAGTCAGAAAGAAAATCTGTTTATAAAGGCTATATGTCAGAAAGGAAATCTGTTTATAAAGGCTACAATCAGAAAGGAAATCTGTTTATAAAGGTTACAGGTCAGAAAGGAAATCTGTTTATAAAGGCTTTATGTCATAAAGGAAATCTGTTTATAAAGGCTATAGATCAGAAAGGAAATCTGTGTAAAAAAGCTACAGGTCAGAAAGGAAATCTGTTTATAAAGGCTACAGTCAGAAAGGAAATCTGTTTTTAAAGGCTACAGTCAGAAAGGAAATCTGTTTATAAAGGCTACAGTCAGAAATGAACTCTGTTTATAAAGGTTACAGGTCAGAAAGGAAATCAGTTTATAAAGGCTACCGTCAGAAAGGAAATCTGTTTATAAAGGTTACAGGTCAAAAAGGAAATCTGTTTATAAAGGCTTTAGGTCAGAAAGGAAATCTGTTTATAAAGGTTACAGGTCAGAAAGGAAATCTGTTTATAAAGGCTACAGTCAGAAAGAAAATCTGTTTATAAAGGCTATATGTCAGAAAGGAAATCTGTTTATAAAGGCTACAATCAGAAAGGAAATCTGTTTATAAAGGTTACAGGTCAGAAAGGAAATCTGTTTATAAAGGCTTTATGTCATAAAGGAAATCTGTTTATAAAGGCTATAGATCAGAAAGGAAATCTGTGTAAAAAAGCTACAGGTCAGAAAGGAAATCTGTTTATAAAGGCTACAGTCAGAAAGGAAATCTGTTTTTAAAGGCT
>CM065727.1:72494989-72499989 GCA_033310375.1 Conus canariensis | reverse complement strand
ATCAAAAGCGTTCTTAATGTACCTCTTCACTGTAAGAAAACAATGTGCTATGGAGAATCACGCAGGTAACCGTTGTTTATTACAAGCAACGTTAAATGTACTAGCTACTGATTAAAACTAATTCGACTATCTGAAATACGCTTATGGCGACAGGCATATGAAACGCTCTTCAGACAAGATGGAACTGGACGTTGCAACTGGGTATTTGATATAAAGAACATTATAGTAAAACTAAAAGTGGATGTGGTTTTGTTTAGGTTAACAAGATAGCATATAATGCAAAAGTCTTTTCTTCGGAAACCAAACAGCGGCTTGCTGATTGTTTTCAAACTGGCATGCTCGTAAAAGGAGAGAGAGAGAGAGAGAGAGAGAGAGAGGAGAGAGAGAGAGAGAGAGAGAGAGAGAGAGAGGAGAGAGAGATGGTACAACTCTTTAAAAGACACATTCCAGCTGGAGAAAGACCTCATCGAAGAACCACGAGATTTCATTTAAACAGAAGAGGGTTTGAAACAAATGTTTTTAGTTGATATATTATGTTCTATATGTCCACGTGGTAAAGAAGACGAGAGCCATTTCTTGTTTGACTTTAAGGAATATGAAGCTTAACGTTTGACATTCATCGTTTTTCAGCAGTATGATGAAGGCAAAACTTTGAAAAATGTCACTAGCAAATGGAGATACTTCCAACTCGCTTTCCAAGTTTCTCGCTGAAGCATTTGAACAAACGTAAAAAAAAAAAAAACAAAAAAAAAAACAACCTTTCTATGTGCAGCAGTCCCTTGGCCACGAATGAAAAGTGGAAGACAAAATTATGCTTGTAACAATTAGCGTTACACACTGTCATTATATTAATATACCTGACGACTTCGTGATTAATGTCAGCCGATTCTTGATTACTTTATCCTTTGAATTAATACTAACCCACATAGTTTACCTGTGATGCATTACACTCGATTTTTTTTTTTTTTTTATCTAGTGCAGATGAAATGTTACTAGCACTTTCCTTCTTTCTCTATGTGCGTGCGTGCGTGCGTGCGTGCGTGCGCGCGCGCGCGCCCGTGTGTGTGTGTGTGTGTGTGTGTGTGTGTGTGTGTGTGTGTGTAACATTCGTGTGTGCCGTTTGCAATAATATTTGTGTGTGCCGTTTGCAATAACATTGTTAAATCCCCCACCCCCACCCCCTTGGCATGAAGGCCAACCACGATTATAGTCAATAAAACTGTCAATTGTCTCTCCCCCACCTTCCCCCCTCTCGTTGAAAAGAATGCGTTAGAGGCCTCTCCTGGAAGATAAAGAAGTGTTTGTTTACTAAACACGTAGGTGTAAATCTGTCCTAGGAAGAGAACAGCGGATGGGAACAGGTGAGGGTGGGACGCGGGTGGGTGAGAGGAGGTTCAGAGCATCTCTCTCTCTCTCTCTCTCTCTCTCTCACACACACACACACACACGCACACTATCTTCCCCCCCCCCCCCCCACCCCCCCACCACCCCCGAACTGGATCCACCCTCGTGTATCTGTGGGTAATTTGGGAAGGGACGCACGGAGGAGTGAGAAGGACGGTGGGGTGTGAATTTGGACAGGTGGATGGTGATGGTGCGAGTCCGTGTTGGTGGCATCTGTACCGGTGATGTTGCTGATGTAAAGGCTACGTACATGTGGTATTTCTTGACAATGTATTCTTAGTGCAGCTCGTCGTGACAGTCATTCAATGCACAGATAGAATGTATCCTTGTATGCTTGTCTTCGACAGGCGCTGTTAACGTGTATCATTCAAGTCATATAGTGTGTGGACAGAATGTACTCTGGTATGCTTGTCTTCGACAGGTGCTGTTAACGTGTATCATTCAAGTCATACAGTGTATGGATAGAATGTACTCTGGTATGCTTGTCTTCGACAGGCGCTGTTAACGTGTATCATTCAAGTCATATAGTAAGTGTATTGATAGAATGTACTCTTGCGTGCTTGTCAATGATAGGCGCTGTTAACGTGTATCATTCAAGTCGTACAGTGTATGGATAGAATGTACTCTTGCGTGCTTGTCTATGACAGGCGCTGTTAACGTGTATCATTCAAGTCATACAGTGTATGGATAGAATGTATCCTTGTATGCTTGCCTTCGATAGGCGCTGTTAACATGTATCATTCAAGTCATACAGTGTATGGATATAATGTACTCTTGTGTGCTTGTCTTCGATATGCGCTGTTAACGTGTATCATTCAAGTCATACAGTGTATGGATAGAATGTATCCTTGTGTGCTTGTCTACGAGAGGCGCTGTTAACGTGTATTATTCAAGTCATACAGTGCATGGATAGAATGTATCCTTGTATGCTTGCCTTCGATAGGCGCTGTTAACGTGTATCATTCAAGTCATACAGTGTATGGATAGAATGTACAAAGAGGGCAGAGTGGGAGAGGGAACGTGTCTTCAGGTGAATCAGAAGCTTTCCGTAAAGAGAGGGCAGAGTGGGAGAAGGGTACGTGTCTTCAGGTGAATCAGAAGCTTTCCGTAAAGAGAGGGCAGAGTGGGAGAAGGGTACGTGTCTTCAGGTGAATCAGAAGCTTTAAATACAGAGAGGGCAGAGTGCGAGAGGGATACGTGGTAGGGGAACGGCGGGGGACAGAAGGTCAAGTATTGACCTCGGAATCATCGGCGTTTGGTTTAGATAATTTTAATTTAAGAAACAAGTAAACACAATACCTTCATAAGCGTCGGGACAAATGAGCAACAACAAGCCCTAGGCTTATACTGTGCTCAAATATACATTTACAATATACTGGCGGTTAAATACATTTACAATATACTAAACATTTCACCTCATAGTTGGTATTTTTAAAGAAAACATTTGAAAAAAAAAAAAAAAAAGCAGAAGAAAAATGAAATGAATAACATGAACATTGGACGATGGGAGGGGAAGCAACAATCACGTAATCAACAAGAATATGTATGAACAATTTACAAACAAGCGAGAAACTTATATAATAACGTAAAGTATTTCAGGGTAGAAACCATCTTTTCCATAAGTAATGTGCTGAGCAATTTACTGATGGTAGTTCAGTTTCCTTTTTTCCTTTTTTTTCCTTCCCATCTTTTCTTGAGCTTGTCCTCCTTTCATTTGTTTCTATTTCCTGTTACAGTTTTTCTTCCCTTCTGAAGACACTATGACATCAGTCGCGTAAGCTGAAGAAAGAATGACTAATTTTAGCGATGACGTTCGCTAATCAGTTAGCAAACAAACTATCTAGTAAACTGTCTTGGGCCAATCGACTTGTCAGTCAACCTCTTATTTCAAGAGTAAAGAAATGGATCAAAAATGCGTTTATGGCGGGTTTGGAACCCATAAGTAGCATGTCATACGCCACGTTCAACATTTAGCATCAACAGGCAGCATGCGTCTCTGAGAGTGCTGCTGGAATACCCTGACCACAACTTCAGGTGTCTGCATCTCCCTGGTCTGTTTGAAGCTATGGCATAGTACACACATGACATGACAGGAAGTGGAATAAGAGTCAGACTAGTCTCTGACTAGAACGGAACTGCATGGCATCATCTTCGTCATCCTCATCATAACAACGACGACAACAAGAACAACAGCAAGTTTGATAGACGAACTCTTGCAAGAGATAATACACTGGTTGATAGGAATTCTCTTGTAATGGGGAACTGGCAGGTTTGAAATGGGACCCCCCCCCCCCCCCCCCAAAAAAAAAAAAAAAAAAACAAAAAAACAAAAACAAAAAAAACAGCAGCCAGATTATATATATATATATATATATATATAAGCTCCTGCCCCAGACAAGTGGTTTGAGGGAGGAGTGAGGTTTGGGGAGGGGCAGGGGTTTAACTTACGCAACACTAATACCACCGGAAAGACTAACTGTGTGAGAAAAAGCCTCATTTCTCGATATATGCAGTGCCTTATTTTTAATCCGTTATGAAATATCATGTATCTCATAACATAGAAAAAAAAAAGAAAACGTATGTTAAATATGTGAATAAAATTCCCATGACATGTTTCGTGCGTCAGGTGGAAGAAATGACACGGAAGAAAAGGAGGAAATGAGGAGGTGGAATAGGGAGAGATGGGTGACAGTGACAGAGACAGACAGACAGACAGACAGACGCAGACAAGAACAGAGAACAGACACGGAAACAGACACACATGCACAGACAGAGCGAGCACTGCAATCGCTCGCACCTTTTCCGCAGCCCAAAGCGCGATTGGCGATCCGGACACCCGAGCTATTTTTACCAGTCACCATTTGTACGCCAATCAAAATCACGCTGCGTTCATCAAGGCCAAGCACTCTTGAGTTCTCAGATTTGGCAGACGACCGACGCCGGCCTACCACGCTGATTCAAACCCTTCGTGCGGGAGCTTGGAAGTGAATAATGGCGACCAAATGTGCAACACGTGCATAATATTAGTCAGGATGAAACGGCTGCACTCTTACAGTTGGTCAATACTGAACATGCGTTCATAAGTATACACATCTCAGTAACACACTTGTAACCTTCGAAGTGAGTAAAATGCCACAGAAACTATTCAAATCTCTCAGTTGTTGGCGAACTGGACGTAAAAATGCAGACTGCTTATACACACCAGACATAAGAGCATTTCAACGATATCTCAACAGATAATACAAAGGCACCTTGAAAGCAAACACGGATTTGAAAAGATTCATCACACACAAAATCAACCGCAGTTGCCAAAATCTTACAACTGAGCGATTTCTCGCATTTGCCACAGCTAGTAGTTGGTTTAAATGAAAAATGAAAGATGAAAGAACGGCAAATCCAAATATACAGTGATGTTCAACTTCTGTTGAAATTCAAGTATTTCGTCGTTCAAAGCTTCTGCGAAAAAAAGAAAGGGGGGGGGGGGGGGGGGGTTATTACAAGGGGAGGGGGTGGTTAATACGATTTCCTTTTATTATTTTATCACACACTCCACTCCTTTACTATGAAGCTACATGTTATGAATGGATGCATCGAGT
>CM065727.1:72472489-72492489 GCA_033310375.1 Conus canariensis | reverse complement strand
GAGAGAGAGAGAGAGAGAGAGAGAGAGAGACAGAGAGACAGACAGACAGACCGAGACAGACAGACGCAGAGAGAGAGACTCAGAGAGAGAAGAGAGAGAGAGAGAGAGAGAGAGGAGAGAGAGAGAGAGAGAGTTTAAACTACAAAAGCTAAAACGACGTCATGCAGGTTTGAAATTATAGACCGGCAAGACCTTCCATGAACAAAACAACAACAACAACAACAAAAAATCAGTAATTCTTTCAGACGGCATGAGCAGGCGTAGGTAGCTGCTTTTAATCCCCTCCTTTGTTTACAGAAACAAGAGAAGGCCTGGCCAGCTTTCAATTTCATACCCACTGGGCACTGAAAGAACACACGTAACAATAAAGTCAAAAAGTTGGGGGGAAAAAATGAAAGAAAGAAAAAAAAGGACACCCTGAACGTAACATGCACGAATCACATTTCCTTAAATGAGAAAGAAAGAAAGGAAGAAAGAAAGAAGAGAAGAGAGAAAGAAAGAAAGAAAGAAAGAAAGAAAGAGAGAAAGAAAGAAAGGAAAAAAGAAGAGAAGAGAGAAAGAAAGAAAGAAAGAAGAGAAGAGAGAAAGAAAGAAAGAAAGAAGAGAAGAGAGAAAGAAAGAAAGAAGAGAAGAGAGAAAGAAAGAAGAGAAGAGAGAAAGAAAGAAAGAAGAGAGAAAGAAAGAAAGGAAGAAAGAAAGAAGAGAGAAAGAAAGAAGAGAAGAGAGAAAGAAAGAAAGAAGAGAGAAAGAAAGAAGAGAAGAGAGAAAGAAAGAAAGAAAAGAAGAGAAGAGAGAGCGAAAGAAAGAAAAGAAAGGAAGGAAGGAAGACAGGAAGAAACAAAGAAAGAAAAAAGGAAGAAAAAAAAGGAAGAAAGAAAAAAAGAAAGAAAGAAAAAAAAACGAAGAAAGAATGAAAGAAAGAAAGGGGAAAGAAGCACAAAGAAAACTGGGTACACTTAACCAAAAATAAAGAATTTCAGTTTAAATTTGAAGTTGTTGCTGTTATCATCTTCTTGCTTTGTTTATTTGCGTGCGTGCGTGTGTGTAGTTGGCGCTTTTGTTGTTGTTGCTGTGGATGTTGTTGTTGTTGTTTGTTCCTCAAATGTTCATAGTTTGTCGCGAATGAGTCTTAGCGTTTCTTTGATTCTGCGACCGGTGCGCATGCGTTTTGTTTGATTTTGCCACATCTGCGCATGCGCTTGTTTGATTTTTGCGAGCTCCGTCGCGGGAAGCAGTGTTTTCACCCGCTCCGGCTGTCCTGTCCATCTGTCTGTCTACCAGATATGTCTAACACATGAAGTGCCGAAGCGATTTCAATGGAACTTATTGCAAGGATTGAACTTGGCACAAGGACGAACCCGTTCAGTTTTGATGCGGGTACACACAAACGGGCGGATGCGGATTTTTTTTTTGATTTTTTTGTTTAACTTTTTTCTCCCTCCCCCCCCCCCCCCCCCCCCCCCCCCCCCCCTTTTTTTTTTTTTTCTTTTTAACATAAAAAAACAATTTTCGTACCGTTTCTAAGAAATGATGCATGGATCTCATCTTTATAACACTGCAGGGCTGCCTACCCCCTTCCGCCACTTTCAGGGACATACTTTTTCAAAACCAGGGACACAGACTGATTTCCAGGGACACATGCAGCGGTAGCACATATCACAACCACATCAACATTAAAGTGAAAGCTTACCTTTATTTACACTATGTACAACTTCTACCATGGCTTTTGGTTAATTCAGGTCCTGCACTGCAGGCTGAAGAGAACGGTAATAGGCACTCTTCAAATCCTGCAGCTGTTTTTGGCTGTAGTTCCTGTCCAGGGCTGATCCAGGTCTGCTTTTGGCCACCACCAGGGCCTCCAGTGTCTCACATCCCATACTGCCTCTGAAATCAGTCTGATTTTTCCTCACAACTGAAAAGATGCGCTCACAATGAGCCGAGGAGTGGGGTATTGTGAGGATGGTCAGCATCACTGTCGGGAGGTATTTAAAAGAAAGTTCTCCGTCTTCCTTCAGCTTGCTGATTTCTCTCCACGTTTCATCCACCCTCTTAGTATCTGCAATGCACTGCCTAATGTCTGCACACTGATACCTTTTAAACTCCAGGCGGATTTCAGTCTCTGTAGCATCAGGGTGTTTCAGCTTTGGGAATCGATTAAGAAAGTAGGCCACAGAAGAAAAACTGGTGTCCCCTTGCTTCCTGGGATCTACTACCTCTGCATGCTGGAGGAGTTCATCTGACAGTGGCAGTTTCTTTACAATATAGGAACAGCTTGTCTTGTAGAACTCCTGGACACTGTTGTAGAACTCCTCTATTTTTTCTTGCCTCAAGTGGTTTTTCTCAGCATGAGCAATGAACACACTTGCCTCATCTCCGATGATGGTATCGCTGTTCTGGCAGATGTTGTATTTTGCCTTGAAGTTAACCTCTGTCACAGCTGTGAACTTCATAGCCGATGGTTTCACAAACCTAAGCATTAATGATTTTAGAAAAGCATGCAGGATTTTTCTCAATACATGAATCTTTGGCTCCTCAGCCTGAAGGGTTGTGTTGACTTCATCAAACACTTTGGTCACATCAGCCAGAAACATGCAGTAGAGCTTATTGGTTGGAGACTGGAATTTCCTCTTCAGATCCCCAGACTTCTTCTTCACATCTGATTCTGTGGCATATTCCTCCTCAGCTTTGAAAAAATCATACAAGGCCTCCCAGTTATCAATGAGTCTTGGAAGACACTTGCCAATACTGAGCCACCTGGTGTTGACATGTTTCAGAATCTTGGATTCCCTCAAACTGTGTAGGACTTGCATGCATTTGAATGCTGCCTGACGCTTACTACTTTTGTCCAGATAGTAGAAGACATCAAGAAGAAGTCGGCTCACATCCAGAGGCAAACAGTTTGCACCTGCAAACACACACACACACACACACTCAGTAAAACACTAGAGAAAAAGAGAGATGGGGGGAGGGGGAGGGGCATATAAAAACAAATAGTTACCTTTCAAATACCAGAGAGAGAGAGAGAGAGAGAGAGAGACAGAGAGAGAGAGAGCACATACACACACACACATTCAATAAAACAGACATAGAAAAAGGGGGGAGAGAGAGAGAGAGAGAGAGAGAGAGAGAGAGAGAGAGAGAGAGAGAGAGAGAGAGTGCAGGTTAAAAAAAATGATTAAAATGACCTTTCTCTGCTGAAATGTGGATGAGGTGGCACACACAGCCTGAGACGTACAAGTTCTTGTGCTCCTTTAGCATGCAGCCAAAGACCCCTTTGTCTGTCCCCACCATGACATTGGCATTGTCACATCCGAGGGCCAGACAGTTTTCCCATGGAATGCTGTGGACCTCAAACTCCTTCCTGATGAGGTCAAAAATCTTCACACCTGAAAACAGCCAAGACCCAAACCAAATTCAATACCCCAGAATATGAGAGATGAAACACAAAATAAAAAATTACTATATTGTTACTACCACTGCTGCTACTTCAACTACCACCACCATCATGACCACTTACCATTAGGTTAATAATTCATTACATCTTATAGTTATACAGCACATTTGTGCTAGAAAAAACAGAGTTGGGAATACATATGGTGTGTAATAATGTATGGTATGGTATAGTACCACCACTATCATGACCACTAATCATTAGGTTAATAATTCATTACATCTTAATTCTTATATAGCGCATTTGTACCAGAGGAAACTGAGTTGGGAATATATGGAGTGGGATGAAAAACTTATACCGCTTAATATTATATGTGGTAAAACACTACATCACAGAGAGAGAGAGAGAGAGAGAGAGAGAGAGAGAGAGAGAGAAACTGTACACACACCCATTTAGATGTATACAAAAATGGCTAAATTAACACTACAGACTGGGTAATCTTTCAGAAAACATTAATATAACAGCACACCCCAGCAGATGTACTTATAAATTAGAAATAAGACATATTTATTGTAAGTACAAACATGTGCAAAAAGAAGTGTAAACAATAAACATAATTATAAGTGATGAATAATGAAATAATGAGACAGCAGATAAACAGCTTAAACGTATTTTTTTGTTGTTGTTGTTTTTAAAGTGTGCAATACTTTAGTTAAAACAACATATATTATATATATATTATATATATATATATTTAGTTTAAAACAACATATATATATATAGATATAGATATATACACACACACACACATTTTTTAAACTAAAGTATTGCTCACTTTAAAAAAAAAAAAAAAAGCAACAAAAAAACCCAGTCCTAAACAAATTTGAAGAAAAGTTACTAACCTGTTGCTGATCCTTCAATCGCTGGCACAGCTAGTGCATCTGATCGCACCTCCATAGTGTCTGGATCAACAGTCCTCACGATCAGTGGGAAAAGTTTCTGTCCTCCTTTGTCATTGCTTCCATCTGTTGAAATTGTGAAAGGCTGTTTTTTCATTCTTTCCCCGAGAGTAAGGGTAACTTGGGCAGCATTTTCTTTCAAAATCGCCGTGCCTTTGCTTCTTGCGCACTGAAACTTCTTTGCGATGTCCGAGTCAGGAAACACCAATTTAATGCCTTTGTTTAACTTGTCCAACGCGGCCATCGGCAAATTCAGTTCAGCTGCAAGGTCAACCATCATCGTTTCAGCTCTTATGACGTCAAAAGTTTCCTGACTGGTTGACGTCTGAGCGCGTTGAAAGAATCCCCTAATGTTACAAGATTTCTCGCTCTCACGGATTTTTGTGTTCTTCTTGTGCTTTTCAGTGGCGACATGACGGGTTATTTCGTCCCTACCTCCAGATCCGATGGAGAACTCACACACACAAATTTCACAAGACGCGTATGTCTCGATCTTGCCACGCTTGATGAACGGCCAGGTTTCCGTATATTTCGACAGGAACGTCTGCTGACGTTTCTTCTTCTTGAGAGAAGCCCCATTGTCGAGATCGCCATCGGCATTTTTACGTTTTCCCTGTTTCGTGTCCATTGCTCTAGCTTTCAAAACTCGGGAAGACGGTGTATGCGCATGCGCACTGGTCAGTTCGGCAATGTTCGGGTCTTTTCGACGGATTTGGTCAGGATGGCCACGACCGAAGTCAGTCAGTCGGTGATCGGCTAACGAACTCGACTCCGTTTTTTTTTTTTTTTTTTTTTTTCTCCCGGATTTTTTTTTTTCGCGGGACATCGAATAAAAAAGTGGATTCCAGGGACAGGCTGCATGATTTTATTATTTCGGGGGACAAATACGGATACTCCGGGACGGTAGGCAGCAACAACAACAATCAAAAACAAAGTCTTGTTAGATATGCTGATATCTGCGAAGTTGTCAGATCGGTCGCGGTTTCGGACTGGGTCTAATTCCTGCCATCAATGAGCACAATAAAGCAGTACATACTGTGGTGACGAGGAGAGGATGGGAGGAGGGGGGGGGGGGGTGGAGGGAGAGGGGAAGGAACGGGGGAGAACGGAGGCTATTCAGCCGCTGCACCGCGACGAACTGGTGTACACGTCCCAAACGTATGGCTAAGGACCCGGTTCAAACACTTTTCGAAGTGCGTACGATGTGACTCAGCTCAAACTCTTTTCGAAGTGCATACCATAGCTTTAGAAATATATGACAGATTCGAGTAAGGTGGACGAAAGTGCCGAGGACTGTTCCATCTTGGCGGAAGTCTGTGCTCTCCCGCGTGCCCTTCCGGCTACTATAGTGTGCTCGTTGTCTTACTCCTGGAAGTGGTGTGAAATAATGTAGCACTGACTTTGACTTGCAGCCTGAAGAACATGCTGAGGTTCCATGGTAGAACATGAATTGTCTAACAATGTACCATTGGTGTTCTTTGGAGTACAATGATTCTGTCCGGTTTCGACGGTGGGAATAGAAGAGAGAGAGAGAGAGAGAGAGAGAGAGAGAGAGAGAGAGAGAGGGGGGGGGGGACTACGGGGTCTGAGGGCATGTTCAACCAAATTTTCTTTCCCAACCTTGCACTTGATTTGCAGCCACAGATCGGCCCATCCCGCCGCAGCCCCGGCACCGGCAATCCACCGAGAGAAGTAATTGTCAAGATGCAACCCACCAGGGAAGACACTGCACTGCTGCCGAGTCACTTCGGTGGTGTTCAGTGGCGCCTGTTCTGATCCAACATACGTAGGACACCACCTACTAAGCCCCCGTACCGACGACAATAATCGCTTAATCGCGGAGCCGGAGTGAGTGAGCTCTCCCTCCGGAGGGCGCCACCACGTCTGTCCAACAAAAACACCCATGAAATTGCTGATAACGGTGACCCCGACAGAATCAAACCAAGGTCATAGCCGTGGAGAGGACATCGAACACTGAGGTCACCTTGAGAGCAGGGCATGAAAGGCCACAGAGTTTTTGAGACTTTTTTTTTTCAATGCTGATCAATGAGGATGAGGATGGTGATGGTGCAAAAGATTTCCATTCCGGTGTGAGACTGCATGACAGGGCTGTACTCTACCCTTACTTTCATAGGAGATGCTGGCGTTAACCCGACCCGAGAGATGCAGACACCTGCAGTGTTGGTCAGGAAATTTGAGCAACATTCTCAGAGACGCATCCATTAAGTAGATGAAACTCGACTGCGTGGTCCCAATCATCCCACCTGAGCCCGTAGCAAACTCAGCTCAGGGTAGGAGCCGGTCGGGGCAGAAACATCCCACAAAGAAATGGCTCTGATGGGAATCCACCCCACGACTTCCCAGCTGGGAGTCCGCGACAGCTGACCACTTCGCCACGGCGGCTGGCGTGACTGGGCATTCTTTGTAAATTGTCCCAAAAATGGACCTCAATCAAGAGAGGAGAGAGAGAGAGAGAGAGAGAGAGAGAGAGAGAGAGAGAGAGAGAGAGAGAGAAACAACTACATAAGTAAATATGAAATGAGGCAGGGAACAGTAAACATTAAACAACAAACAAACAAGTAGGGGATGTGTCCTTGTTCGTTCTGTGTGCTCTGTGCTGTCATATCTGCTAGGCGATTCGGTGTCGGAAGCAGCATTCCTTCGGAGTTATGGGCGTGTATTTGTTTTCTTGTGGGAGCAGGAGTTACCCTACTTGTTTGTTGTTTACACTAAAACATGTCAGGCTTCTCAGACGCACTGATATCTGCTATCCTGTCAGATTTGTTGCACATCCGACATCCGGCTTTACAGCCCAGATCCAGCCAGCAGCACGGACTGTTCCAGCCTAGTGGGGGTCTGCGCTCTCCCCCGGCGCCCTCCGAGCGGTTCCTGCTCACCGACCCTTCCTTCTTTCAGCGCCACGTCACACTTCCGTTACTAACATCCTGCTCACCGACCCTTCCTTCTTTCGGCGCCACGTCACACTTCCGTTACTAACATCCTGCTCACCGACCCTTCCTTCATTCGGCGCCACGTCACACTTCCGTTACTAACATCCTGCTCACCGACCCTTCCTTCTCTCAGCGCCACGTCACACTTCCGTTACTAACATCCTGCTCACCGACCCTTCCTTCTTTCGGCGCCACGTCACACTTCCGTTACTAACATCCTGCTCACCGACCCTTCCTTCTTTCGGCGCCACGTCACACTTCCGTTACTAACATCCTGCTCACCGACCCTTCCTTCTTTCGGCGCCACGTCACACTTCCGTTACTAACATCCTGCTCACCGACCCTTCCTTCTTTCGGCGCCACGTCACACTTCCGTTACTAACATCCTGCTCACCGACCCTTCCTTCATTCGGCGCCACGTCACACTTCCGTTACTAACATCCTGCTCACCGACCCTTCCTTCATTCGGCGCCACGTCACACTTCCGTTACTAACATCCTGCTCACCGACCCTTCCTTCTCTCAGCGCCACCTCACACTTCCGTTACTAACATCCTGCTCACCGACCCTTCCTTCTTTCGGCGCCACGTCACACTTCCGTTACTAACATCCTGCTCACCGACCCTTCCTTCTTTCGGCGCCACGTCACACTTCCGTTACTAACATCCTGCTCACCGACCCTTCCTTCTTTCGGCGCCACGTCACACTTCCGTTACTAACATCCTGCTCACCGACCCTTCCTTCTTTCGGCGCCACGTCACACTTCCGTTACTAACATCCACACGCAACCGGAAAGAAACGTAGCAGCCGGAAATAACCCTCGCGGTACAATGGGTGAGAGAGAGGGGACCTCGGCCTCCCTCACCCTGCTGAACCCACCAGAACAACAACGTGAGCGGCACAGAACGGCAGTTTTCATCGGGGGAGGGGGCGGAGGAGGAGGAGGAGGAGGAGGAGGTGGGGGGTGGGGGGGGGAGAGACAGTACGACTCGCAATGTTTGATTTCTATTTGCTCTCCTGCTGCTGCAGTTTATCCTGGATTCTGCCGATCGCCCAGACGAGAAAGGGGGCGTTGTTGTTGTTGGCGTTGTTGTTGTTGTTGTTGTCGTACCCTGGCTAAAAGACTCCAGGGATCATCCGAATAGCCAAAGTACTTGAACACTATGGTACGAATGCATCAGCTGGGGATGAGAACATTACGTGTGTGACCGTTTTTGATTACCCCACCACGTGGGCAGCCACACTCCGACTTCGGGGGATTTTGGAGACTGATAATGTTATGCTAGGAGCTTGTCACAACTGAAGACAATCCCTGCATAACTATGCAGAGCATAACAACATTTTGTACGGCGCCTGTTTCTCCTTGTCCTCACTTCCAGCTCCGTCTGAGACCCTGTGTACAGGAAGCTCCAATCGAGGGATGATGATGAAAATGATTGGTTGGGTACTTTAATTACTGGCATGGATAAGCCTCAGCTGAAAGAAATGTATGAATAAAGTCATAAATATAATCATAATGTAAACGCAATGAAATGCAATTGCAAACGACTGAGGTTGAACGAAATGAAATTAAGCAGTTCACATTCACACCACACACACACACACACACACACACACACACACACACACACAACACGACACGCACACAACAACAACACATAAAACGACGACGACGTCGACAACAACAACAACACCAAACAAAAACAACAAGCAAGAGAGCAAACAAACACAAAAACAGTTAGTACGGGGGGAAGGTTAAAAGACAAAAAGAAAGAAAAAAAATGAAAAACGAAACAAAAAACGATTGGGAGAAACGAGGGGGTGGGATGAGGGGGACGAGAGAAAAGGAGACCGCAACAAACCACCCACAGAGACGGCGATAGCAGGAGACTAAGGCCACAATGACCTTGGGGAGAGGACGGGATTCTCTCTCTCTCTCTCTCTCTCTCTCTCTCTCTCTCTCTCTCTCTGTGGGCCTGTGGCCTTAAAACTCAATGAAACATTCGCATTCTCTCTCTCTCTCTCTCTCTCTCTCTCTCTCTCTCTGGGCCTGTACGTGGCCTTAAAACTCAATAAAACATTCGCATTCACATTCGCTCTCTCTCTCCTCTCTCTCTCTCTCTCTCTCTCTCTCTCTCTCTCTCTCTCCTGCCCCGGAAAAACCAGACACTAAAAATCAACCACTCAATCAATAAACAAAAAGAAAAAGAAAGGAGGATAAAACAAAAGAGAAGAAAATGAATTAAAAAAAAAAACAAAAAATAAAGAGGGGAGATTTTAAAAAAAAAATGTTCTGTTCTAGTTCCATCGTCATAGCCCTGTTCACCATATGGGGCATTTTCTGCGCTGTCACAAAGTTGGGGGAGGCGGAGGGGCGTGAGTGGGGGCGGAGAGCGGAGGAGGGGGGGGGGGGGGGGAGCAGAGCGAATACTCCCGTCAGGTAAAGGAAACAGAGACCAAAGAGGATTTTCACACATGTACAACCAACAAATAACGACGGTAGCTACGGTACTGGCATCCCTAAGTATGATAAAACTAGGCTGTGCCAGTTTGTTAAAGAAGAAGAAGAAGAAGAAGAAGAAGAAGAAGAAGAAGGAGGAGGAGGAGGAGGAGGAGGAGGGTAGAAGAAGAAGAAGAAGCAAAAAAAAAAAAGAAAGGCACTCTCACACACGCGCACCCACTCAACCCCCCCCCCCCCCCCACACCACACACACACACACATACTTTCACACACACGCACACACAAACGCACACACACACACACACACACACACACGCACGCGCGCGAGCGCACACACACACATTTACTCGCTCTCTCTCGCTCTCTCTCTACACTCTCTCCTTCTCTCTCTCTCTACTCTCTCTCGCTCCCCTCCCCCCCCCCCCCTCTCTCTCTCTCTCTCTCTCTCCCTCTCCTGACAAACGGCAGACAAAAAAACGTAACAAACAACAGGAACACGTCCTTGACGCGACTCCAACGATAGCGGGCAGCCCTTGATAATAATAACGAACGAGCCACTGCATTCACAAAGGCACAACGGGAGGAAGGTTCAGTGACTGGGACACGTTCGAAGGGCGCTGGGGGAGAGCGCAGACCCTGTCAAGGCCAACCAGTCCTATACGTCCTCACTGGGTCCGGTGGTAAAGCCGGATCTGCACCAAAACTTACCAGGATGTCCTTCTGATGCCCCCCCCCCCCCCCTCCCCTTTTTTTGTTGCTTGTTTTGTTTTTTTGTTCGTTACAGAGAATCGGGTGAGGTCTGACTATAATGTACGTGTGTGTGTGTGTGTGTGTGTGTGTGTGTGTGTGTGTGTGTGTGTGCGTGCGTGCGTGCGTGTGTGTGTGTGTGTGTGTGTGTGTGTGTGTGTGTGTAAGTGTGTGTGTGTGTGTGTGTGAGAGAGAGAGAGAGAGGAAAGAGAGCGTGTGTTGTGTGTGTGTGTGTGTGTGTGTGCGTATGTGCGTGTGTGTGTGTGTGTGTGTGTGTGTGTGTGTGAGTGAGTGAGTGAGTGTGTGTGTGTGTGTGTGTGTGTGTGTGTGTGGTGCGTGCGTGCGTGCGTGCGTGCGTGCGTGCGTGCGTGCGTGCGTGCGTGGTTGTTGTTGCTGCTCTCGTTATTGATGTTGTTCTGTTTTGTGGTCGGAGGCTACTGGTCAGGACTTCACCACATTTCAGCGGGCTGTGCTCTTTGCAAGATGAAAACTGGGAGTGAGAGAACAGAAGGCTGTCCCAACCAATCAGAAGACACGCTGTTTCTACTTCACTGCCACACTTGCTCTCTTCACCTCCACGAGGCTGAGCAGGCAACCACGGCTATCATCAAGCTGGCAGACTGTAAAAAAAACAGAAAAGCCTTTCACATGGGGTTGTACTGGCGTCTTTCACATTGATTCCACTTTTGCGGTACATCAAGACTAAAATAATGATAAATCTGTCTTGCTCCGACATCAAATCCTTCTTCCACCTTCACGTTGGTGAACATGGGGCAAAACAAAGCTGGTTAACGGAAAGGGTTCCCCTGTCAAACTCCCCACCACCCTCCCACCACCCCCACCCCCGCCCCCGCGCTCCCTCTCATCCCCTGATGTATCTGGTGAAAGGAGCCGCGAAGTGTTCAGTCGCGGGAACAAAAATCCATTAGAAGTCGCGCAAATGAGTTGCGCCCCTTGACAGCAGCTCCACTGCAAGATCAAACTGTCCTACCCCCCCCCCCCCCCGCCCCCCCCCCCCCCCCCCCCCCCCCCCCCCCCAGCTCCCCCTCCGCCCCGCTCCCACCCGTTCACTGTTTCTGACCTGTCCTCTGCTAGCTGATCTGCCGTTCGCAGACCCGGGCACGCACAGCGTCTCAAGGACTGGTGTTCCAACGTGTTGGCGAAAGCCAGATAAAGATTAACGGTACCGAGTAGTGGCGGAACCTTGGTTGGGTGTGGGTGGTGAGAAACGGGTGGGACAATGGTACACGACTTTGCATGTACATAACGAACAATGAACAATACAAAAAAAATAAATAAATAAAAATAAAAAAAGGAAAGAAAAAAAAAGAAAAAAGAAAAAAAAGAAAAAGGTTACGTAATGAATTTTGTACCTTTGGAGACATGGAGGGAGGCGGGGGGGGGGGGGGGGGGGGGGTGATGGGAGGGGTAGGGACAAACAAAACTCGAGCAGCCAAAACAAGTCCAACAAATCCAACAATAACACACTACAGTAAAAACGCTCTGAAGTCGAGAAAAAAAAAAAACAAACAACACTAGACACTCACTCATCCATTCCACCTGTGTTCAAACGAAACAACTTTGGAGTTCTGTTTCGTTTGTTTGTTAGTTTGTTTGCTTTTTTTTTTATGTGCATCAGCATATAGTATCGTGTTTCTTTGGTCCGAATATTAATAGCCTCCACCGTATCATTTTTAGCGAGCAGTTTCACAGAGTCATCACCATAAATCATTTTTAGCACACCAACAATATCCTCATTGGTTTACATATGTCTCTTCAAAACAAAACCCGGATGTTACCCGCACGCTTTAAAGTGACACCTAACAATCAACCTAAAAGAAAAGAAAAAAAATGCGACTCATCCTCAATGGTGGGACAAATACACAGCGTGAACGGTTCAAGGTCGAGTTACAGAGAGAGAGAACTATAAAATAGGCATTCTGGCTCACCCACCTCCGCCAGCTCCAACCGGCTGAAGCCGGTTTCGCTGCTGCTCCGGCGGCTTACCCAGAATGCCTATTTTATAGTTCTCTAATAGTAAACACTTTACAAACATACATAATGTGTAGGATTATCTGTTTTTAACACTAATTTAGAAAACTTTTGAGACTTAAGTTTTTGCTTAATCCTTCGTTTTTCTTGATCGTCTTCAATAACATCATTTTCACGCATACATTCATCAAATGCGTCTCTGTCTTTCATGTGGAATAAAACCACTGTCTTTAATTGCTCTCTAAAGTCTTTTAAAACTGAGTTATATTTTTGACATAAAATCCACACACTTATCCCAGCATGTCTTCCACTGAAAGCCAGTTTTGACAAAGCGTTTCTTTTTTTGACTATGTCTCTTTCTGCCGAACAATCATCTATAATAAATAGTGTCTCAGTTCCTTCAAACTGTCTATAAAAGTGTTCTAAACACTCACTCAGTTTATTGCTAGGGTCAACTAAATAGATTTCATCATCCGTCCATATAAACCTTCTATCGTGATATGCTTTGTTCCATTTAAGTGTTGGACAGAAAATTACAATATGATCAAAATTATAACGATAAACTGTTTGTAATAGGTCGAGGACAAATATTGTTTTTCCACAACCAGTCTGTCCACAAATCAATGAACAATGAGGGGTTTTTATCATAAAGTTTAACATCGGCATTGACACCAAAGTCGTTTGCTCCATAGTTTTATAACAGAATTTAATTTACACCAGTTAGTGTTGTTATCATACTATCCGTCAAAATTTGATCAGTACAATAAAATCTTATAAGGTCTAAATGTGTCAGATTAATCCAACTCAGTTTTGTCAGATTGTTTCTATTAAGACTAACATTGATTTTGTTGCTTGTTGTTACGACCTTAAAATTTTCACCATCGTGACGAACCACAACAGTAACTTTAAGATTGTCAACGTCTAAGTTTTGCCAGCTAATAAGAATTCCTTCCATAAGGTTGTCACTGACACCCACAGCTCCATTCCTCCCCACATCTTTTAAGACAGAAATTTCAAATATCATTGTGAACGTGTCTCCTAATAACGTGCGTGGAAAGAACTGTACTTTTGTAGTAGCTTCCTTCAAAACTGATTCTCTTCTGTGGAGGATGTACTGTTTGCTCCCAAACTTCTTTATTTCGATCTCTTTTCGACTGTTGTCCTCTGGCATAAGACTTACATGTAAAGGGCCAGAGTTCAATGCTTTTCTGAAACTTTTTTGACGGTCAAAAAATGTAAATGGGCTTACGAATTCAAATTTTATGTCCCATTCTAAATATGGTTCTAAGTGCCATTTGTTGTCAGTTTTTCGAAACTATTTTATATTCATACTGACCTGTATTATTTGCTTCTAGATTGCGTAGTTGTTCTAGTTTAGGAAACCTTTTGTTGTCGTCAACCTCTTTGCGCTTATAATAACCATCTTTAGTGTACTCAAAACCATACAAAGTGCCTATCTCACCGTTTTGTTCAAAGTCCTCAACGTCTGCAAGGTCTTTTAATTCTAAAGTTACACACCTCTCAGGCGCTAATGTAACTCCTGATTCTTCTGGTCCACGTGACATTTTTTAAAACAACGTATTATTTTATTTCTAAAACAATGTGCAGGTTATTACATTTCACGACTTTCCCTGTTTGGTCTTTGATTTTTATATTAAATGATCCAAACCTCCCACAAGCTAATCTTTTAAACTGTAAATTAGGGAATTGTATAATTTCATAATCGCAATATGCAGCTTTCCCTGATGGAAGAGCTCTTAAAACAGTTGAGGGCCTTCCATCATATAAGTTTTCATCAGTGCTCAGCTCGTCCAAATGAACATAGAGTAATGAATGTAATGCAAGATCGAGCGGATATTCTCCCTCAAAAGTAGTTTCGTCTGGTGCAACTCTAAATCTATGATAGACTTGATTGGTTTTAAAGCCTAACATTTTAGCTAGCTCTACATAAAAAAAGTAATTGACTACTTCTTTTTCAGGTTTGAATGTCAACATTGTTTTCAGATTTGCATTGTTAAGTTTGAGAGTAATGTCGAAGTTACTCATTGCTTCTTTTAGCGAGCAAAACCCGTAATAACCATCAGGTATGGTTAACTGGCTAATTACGTCTCCTCTTCTGTCAAGTTTTTGAATTACATTATTCTTCTTGGATTGACTTATATTAAACCATACGACTTTGTAAAAAATTTCATGGAGTGCAACCCTTCGGGTTCCGCATTCATTATTAATAGCATATTCTAAAAACGAAGGACTGTCTTGAGTTGTTATTGTTACAAACATTTTTAAAACAATTTAAAAATGAGTGCATTCAAATATACTAATGCAAAATATTCTGTTGGGCCGCACTACAATCTTAAAAATATAACAACTGACACCCTTGACATTTCTGTGACTCAGACTGACGCCTTTCAAGTAAAGGTTAGTACTCCATTGGACAGATATCTTAACCCTCCTATTAAAAACGACTACATCCCGAAAGTGTGGTTCAGTCATCCGATGCAGTTTTATCAGAACCAGTTAAACTTTGCTGTGTTTTGTGCATCAACTGGGTGTGGAGTGTCGTATGCTGATCATTTAAATCATCCTGATCCTTTGGTGAGGTTAGTGTATAGATTTCATTTTTATTACACCTTCAGACGTATTTTATCTGAACTGCAAGCACCATTACCAAATGACAAAACGTTTAATCCATTCAGCAACAGAATAGATTACAAGGCTTTTGAAAGGATCTGTAACGAATTTGATATTGACCCAAAGACAGACTTTAGACAAAAGTTGGATCTTAATCATGGTTTAGGTACCCTTTATTTTTGGGGCGTGCACAGAAAGTATAACTATGATTGGAATCCTCCTTACACATCTTTCTCTTCAGGCACAACTGTTCACCTCGGGTCCATAGAGCAAGAGCATAAAACAGCATGGACAACATTTATTTTGGATACTTCTAAGGGCCTAACAAAAGCGGGAATAGAACGAATAAACGACTCTATTCGTACTTATGTTTGGTGTTTGCTAGGTTCGCAAGCACAAACGAGATCAAACATAATTGATCCTTCTACTGGCTTTGACGCCCAAAAACAGTATTTAGCAAATTTAGAGGACGCCATTAATTCTGCAATTGATTTGCCTTCAAGTATTAAAAGGTACCAAAATGTTTTACAATTTGCAAGATCGAAAGTAGACTTTGCTGTCGGCACTGGTTTATACATGCTACCTTCTGACCTCAGGCTCCAGGTAGGAACAATAATAAACTACAACAATGAAATCCTTGTTGCAGGAAATGAACAGAAGGTTGGACAAAACGACATAAATTCTGAGCCAGTACAAACAATAAAAAAAACACCCCCAAGATTAAGTCATCCAATCCCCAAGGCCCAAAGCCCAAAGGCCATTGAAGACGCGCGTGATGACCATGAATATGAAAAGACAGCACTTGTTATTGGATTAACTGCCCTAGGATTACTTGGTCTTTATCTTACTAAAGAGTAACCCAACTATTAAGACAACTAATGCCCATAAGTGCTCAGCCATAAAGCCAACTACTTTACTTGCGGCAGACAAAAGCCAGCTAACGATCCCACCTATTATACCAGGCAAAGAGTCTATGGCCTTAGTGGCTAATTTTTTTAATAAACTTGCAAGATGATCAAGTTGTTTTTTTACCCATGATTTATCTGATGGTGGTCCTGGTGGCACTGCTCCCCCACCACCGCCGCCTGTAATAGCCAACACCAGTGTACTTATTGCAAATCCTAAGGCAGTTATAACGCTCGCTAATGTGACACCTTGCTCTCTAAACAGTGTTCTTATTCGTTCTGCTAACGTTGTGTCTTCATATAAAATTCTTTGGATAGTTTCTCTTATTCTGCTCACTTGAGTTCGTAATTGTTCTCGGTTATTAGACAACACTTCTAGTCTTGCTGATCTCTCTTGTTCAAGATCTTTTAGTCTTTGTGTTATTCTTTCTTTAACACCAGGTCCTAAGTTGTGGTCATCAGCCTCAACTAGTTTTTCTTTTTCTCTTTTTATATGCTCATCTAGTTCACCCAGTTTTGCTAAATTGTTTGTTAATTCGCCTCTGATGCTTCTCAAAGCATGATCAAGGGCCGTTATTTCTCTCATAGGTAGCGGCGGATCGTGCATAGTTTTTAATGCTGTTTCTTCTGAAAAACTGGTTTCTATTATTTTGTCTGCTGTTGGGCTTAAATCTTTAAGGGGTATGTTTTGAATTTGGTTTTCTGTTGGGAGTTTCTGTAGTGTGTTTTGAAGTTTAGCAACTGCCTCACTGTCTAATCTTCGCGGTTTAGCAATGCCAAGGCGATTTTGATCGCTCACACTGAGCCTTTGTCTAATTGTAGTCTTTGCTAAAAACTTTGATGGGTCTGGTTTAGTTGTAAGCTGAACAAGTTGTCCTTGCTCGTTTTTCACAAACAAATGGTCATCTTTTGTTTCAAAATCATTAGGGTCTATAAAATCAGGAGGTTCTTGGCCTAAACTTTGATAAAATGATTTGACCTTACTTTCTGTTAATTCACGCCGCAATGATTGTAATGGATGTGTCAAAGGCGTCATTTCACTCATGTCGTCTCCAGGATCAAAAACATCATAATCTTCCATGTTTTTAAATAATTAACTTTTTATTTTGTTTTATAAAAAAATGTCACAAGCATATGGCTCGATTCTTGACCCGCATAGAAGACTGAAAGAGCCCTTTGGCGTGAAGGGAAATAAACAGAATATTATTGTTCCAAATAATCCATCTACTATTGATTCAGATCAAATTCTTACTGTTAAATTTCCAGACCTAGGAGCAGATGAAGTGATTGTGCCAGGATCTGCACGGCTTACTTTCAAAATAGAACTCGAATCAGCAACAGACGAAAACAGGACAGTAGTCCAGAATCTGGGACGGGCAATCGTTAAGAAAATTTCTATAAAACTTGAGGGGCAAGAAATATTTTCTTTACACAATGCAGACATATTTTTAATCTATTGTGATCTATGGCTAACCGATAATGAAAGGGCCGATCTTGCGTTTCAAGGAATCGAAAATAACGAAGCACTAAAACACAGAATAGACGCCGAAGATGCTAAAGACGGTAACAAGTATGAAGCTGTAAGTTTTGCTTATGGAAATCGCTTTTCCATACCCTTAGATTTTGAGTTGTTAAAAGCGCATGCGCCATACTTTCAAGGAGCATTAAAAGACAGATTGTCATATGAACTAACTTTTAATGAATACAAACGTGTCATTAAATCTACAGACTCTGAAGCAAAGTACAGCATTTTCGACATCTCGTTAGAGTTTGACATTGTTAGCAACCCTAACTTAGCAAGGCTGATTGAGCAACAATATCAGTCAAAATTAGCAATATATTACGAAAGAGTGATTCATCATACTAAATATCCTAAAAGCAGGGCAGACACTATATGGAACTTTAGTTTTAGTGCCGCAGCAAGATCCCTTAAAGGTATTTTATTGCTGTGTGAAGATGAAGAACCATTCAAAAGACAAAGTGAAAAGTTTATCAATCCTAAAATAACGAAAGTACAATGTTCAATTGAGGGTAGTCCTAACCAAGTCTACGGTAGCGGGCTTAAACCTTATCATCATTTTGATGAAATAAGAAAATTGTTTGGAGGCGGGAGGTGTAGAAATCCAACAGTAGACCTTGTGTCTAAAGATCTACACCTTCACAGTGTTAGACTTGATGAATATTTAACAACAAAATACGGTTTATGGATTGACCTAAGGTCAACAGAGGATAATCAGTTGCATGGGAGTGGGAGAACAGTTAAAGACGTAATAAACATTCAAATTGATAAAGAAAAAGAGAGTGATAAACCACTTAATGTACATTTGTTTTTAATATATGATGCGCAGCTGAATATTCAAGATAACAGATTGAAAGATATCCAATACTAAATTATTTTTATTTTAAAAAAGCATGTCTGTTACGACTTATCCAAAAGTGCCCAAAGAAGAGAACTCTGTTGCTGTAGACATAAAAACTTTCAGATTAACAAACATTACACAAATGCAAACCCAACTAGAGCAGGACCTTTCAAAATACAGTAAAACCAAACGAAGGTATTCTGCTGTCTTTAATGCTGTTACATATGTTAATACTGGAGCATCGGCAGTTAGTGCTTTAACAGCAGGAACAAGTGTAGGTCTCTTAGCAACAGGCGTAGGTGCACCGGTAGCTATACCTCTAGGTGGTGTGTCTTTAACTCTTGGCCTGTGTTCATTGGCTGTAAGTGCTGTCAGCAAAAAAATAAAAGCTAAACTCCAAAAGCACACAGCTATGGTTCAACTAATAACAGCTAAACTTAGTTCCTTCAAACTGATAATTGATAAAGCACTTGCCGACTCAAACATCACGGATGAAGAATTTAGTCGCCTACAGGCTGATTTTGAGGACTACAAAAGACAAAAGTTTGATCTTCAAAGAAAGGCAAGGGCAACTTTTTCTCAACAACCAGACACCGACCAGATAAAAAAGGAATGTTTAAAAAAAGTAAACGAAACATTAAACTCTGTTCTAAACAGCTCACATTAACAACCCCAAAGGGCGTTTATACTTTAGTTTATGAGTCCAAGCACAAAAAGACCGTTGATATTGATTCTGATTAAGTTTTTTTTTTTTATTTAAATAAATATTTTGAGTTAGAAAAGAAACTCAGCATGGATAAGATATATGAAGGTTCAGATGAATTGTTTGAAGCAATGCTCGAGGAAGAGCGTTTGTCAAAAGCTTTAAATGAGGTCGTTTTAGAAGTTATTGATCCAACAAACGTACAGGCAAGCGTTGTGCATGCAATTTCTCAAGTTCCAAGTAAACTAACAATAAACCCTCCAGTTAAAGTAAGGTTAGTTGTTTTAATCGACTATATAATAATAAACGAAGAAAATCTAGAAGTCTGGGTCTCGACTAAACAACAGACTATTCTTTCTCATAATGACTTAACACCCGGTTGGGTAGATCAACTTCTTACACAGTTTAATGAAGCCTCTGAAGCAGCTAAAATGAGAGGCTCTGGTTGGTCAGAGGGTGAAGTCTTAGAGATCAGATTAAAACAGGCTAAGTATGAGCCGATTGTAGGCAAGTCTTACATTCCACTGCCTCCAACATTAGTTGCAAAGAAAGCAGTTTGAACATAAAGAATTCAGACGACAAATGTTTTATGTGGTGCGTTCTTGCTAGGCTGCATCACGTTGCCAAAAATGCAGAGAGAGTATCTAACTATTTACAGTGGGCCAATGATCTTAACTTTAACGGTCTTGAATTTCCTATGGCTGTAGACAAAATTGATCAGTTTGAAAAACAAAATCCACCAATAACTGTTAATGTCTACACATGGTCTGAAGAAACCAACCTTCTGCCAATTAGAGTGTCAAAGAACAGTCCAACAATAGGCGAACCAACCAGGAGTCATGTAGACTTACTCCTAATGCAAAGCCTTAATGGGTTGCACTACACTCTAATACGCACAATG
>CM065727.1:72468928-72472389 GCA_033310375.1 Conus canariensis | reverse complement strand
CCCCCCCCCCCCCCCCCCCCCACACACACACACCATCCCTCAACCTGCCTCCACCCCTGTCCCTGGCTTCTTGTGTCCTCCCTGCTACCTTCCCCCCCCCCCCCCCCCCCACACACACACACCCATCCCTCAACCTGCCTCCACCCCTGTCCCTGGCTTCTCGTGTCCTCCCTGCTACCTCCCCCCCCCCCCCACACACACACACACACCATCCCTCAACCTGCCTCCACCCCTGTCCCTGGCTTCTCGTGTCCTCCCTCTACCTTCCCCCCCCCCCCCCCCACACACACACACACACCATCCCTCAACCTGCCTCCACCCCTGTCCCTGGCTTCTTGTGTCCTCCCTGCTACCTCCCCCCCCCCCCCCCACACACACACACCATCCCTCAACCTGCCTCCACCCCTGTCCCTGGCTTCTTGTGTCCTCCCTGCTACCTCCCCCCCACACACACACCACTCTGCCCTCACCCACCCACCCCCATGCACTCCAACCCCTTTCATGACGCTCAGTCAATCCGTCAATCCCCACCCGACCAAGTGATGTCAGATCATTGTCCATACATACATTGTCCATACATGCATTGTCCATACATGCATTGTCCATACACACATTGTCCATACATACATACATTGTCCATACATACATTGTCCATACATACATTGTCCATACATACATTGTCCATACATACATACATTGTCCATACATGCATTGTCCATACACACATTGTCCATACACGCATAGCCACATCGGGGGATGTCCGCCTTGTCGCAACCCCCTAGCACGTGACACCGGCATCCAGTGAACCATTGTCTAGTCAAGTCAAATGAAGTCAAAGTCAGAATCACTTACTGTTTCTTTCTGTCTTTCTTTCTGCGTACGCAGACTGATACTCCTGCGGACACTCCCTGTGTGGACAGGCAAGTATTAATCCCATCTACCCAACAAAGGGAGTGGAGTTTTGTGTGTATGACCGTTTTTTTTAATCCCGCCATTAAGGCAGCCATACTCCAACTTCGGGGAAGCTGCATGCTATGTGTAACGGGTCATCCATACCAACGGCCAAACTGGCCTTCACTTCCGAAAGTTGGTGATGGGATTTGACGTGTGTGCAAGAGGTTATGCGTGCGTTCACACACAGAATCTCGGTTTATAGTCTCATTCGAAGGACTGTATGAGCAATGGAGTCAGAACCAATGTTAACTCCGCGGGAAAAAAAAACTCTGTACCGAAACAGTCCGGCGGAGACTTACTGCTTCGAAAACAAGAAATTCAGAGCTGGTGCAATACGCGCAGGTACACTCAACAGGGGACATCGGTACATGGAATAATCAGTGAACAATTCTCTGAAAACGAAATGATGTCGCACGGCACCCACCCACATCACTCTACCTGCATACATATACACCCCATGAGATTTGACAGCATTAGGAGTTAGCATTATTTGTTTAAGAGAATGCTAAACATTTAGGGAAGGTTAAGGTAAGGTAATGTTGCTTACGGCCAGCCGACCGCAGAGGGCCATATCAGGGCTGTCGCCGAGTTTGAAGTCAACTCGCTGGTCGCTAAACGTTTAAGAATGAACAATACAACGAAAAGAGTTACAATAAACGCATAGTAAACACACACAAGATACGTAAGACAAATAGCTTTAAGAATCCTGAAAGTGACCGCACAGCGCAGGAATCGAAACATTTTTCTTTAAAAAAAAAAAAAAGGGAGAGAGAGAAAGAAAGCAAAAGATTACCAGGCGTTCAGTGCATACATACTATTTTACCTGAAAGTTTTAATACTCTGTCACACACACACACACACACACACACACACACACACACACACACACACACACACACATTCACACACACACACACACACACACACACACACACACACACACACACACACACACACGCACGCACGCACGCACACACACACACACATTTGCACGCCGGGCTGCAAACACATGCACACTCATGCACATGGTTGGATGGAGAGGGGAGGGGGGGGGGAGAAGCATTGAAGATCAGGTTGGCGTCGTGAGCCAACACACACACACTAAAGGAGACAGTTGTTGTTTGGGGCAGTTGGCTGTATGAAAGTTTTACGCCGTGACAGGCGCGCGCTGCGCGTAACAAACACGGTCAGTGTAGCAGCAACAATGAAAAGACGAGAGAGTATTATTTACGATAATCATGGTAGCTCACGACTCTAGATCTTTATCCGTCTAGAACAACAGTTTGTTTGTTTAGCAGACAGTGGCTCTGTATAGTATAGATTTTTTTCAAATGAACGCTGATATCCTTGACCTTCACTTCACCCCCACCCCTACTCCTTCCCCCTTCTTCCTTCCTCCCAACTCACCCCTCCCCCTCCACCCCTCCTCTCGCCCACGTCCTCTTCCAAAGTTTTTTGTTTTGTTTTGTTTTGGGTTTTTTTGCGTACTCAGCCAAGCCGTATTATATTGTCAGCATTCTGGCACGCTCGCAGAAAACAAAAGACGATCAGTATCTGGTCCAGACCCCCCCCCTCCCCCCCCCCCCCCCCCCCACCGCCCTCTGTCCTGACGTTGAGGACGAGCAGGGATTGTTATTGCCTGGCAACGCACACACACACACACACACACACACACACACACACACACACACACACACACCACTCACTCACTCACTCACTCACTTAACACACACACACACACACACACACACACACACAGCACGCACGCACGCACGCACGCACACACACACACACACACACACACACACACACACACACACACACACACACACACAGCGCAGCAGGCACATAGCGAATGTCAGGCAGTTCGTAATCACCAGACTAGTTCGTTCGGTTGGTCTCCGAGGGCGGACTGCATTATCCCTTGTTGGAAGTTCTGCTTTGTTTGCTTGTTTTGTTTGTTTGTGGTCAAACCTTCGCCAGGCTAGGTTCTTTTATTCTCTCCTAATCATTTCGAAGTTCTGTTGTATTTTGTTCTGCTTGTTTTAAAACTTACGCCAGGCTGGTTTTGGTTGTTGTTGTTGTTGTTTTTTCCCCGCGAGTTTGTGTGAGCAAGACTATACTCCGAAATTGGGGAACGACTTAACCTTTGCCGTAAGGGGCCGGAATAGCTTCAGTTAAAAAAAAAAAAGCGCCGGACACGTAATCCTGGTGCTCCTGGGATTGCGGGTTCGAATCTTCACTGGGCTGTTTTGGTGCACCGAATTATCATACAATGAGTATGGGTCGCTATGTAAAGAGCGGCGCAACGTAAAGGCATGGATTTAGTCCTTCAGAAACAGCATGGGTCCCCTGGAGTCCCATGGCGTACGGACGGCAAGGGCTTTATTCTTATATACAAGAAGCATGAGTTCTTAAAGACCCACAACGTATGGCGCGCAACATCTTTGACAATGCACGGCGAGGTTGAACCAAAACTGGGCAGAAAGACAGAACATGGCCCAGGG
>CM065727.1:72456428-72461428 GCA_033310375.1 Conus canariensis | reverse complement strand
ATATCAGGCACTTAGTTAGAGAGAGAGAGAAACACACACATACACGCACGCACACACACATACACACACGCACACACACACATACACACACACCAACCACACACACACACACACACACACACACACACACACACACACACAACACACACACACACGCTCGCGCGCACACACTCATGTTCGCACGTATGTACGGACAGAGAGATTGATTGATTGGTTGATAGTCTTTATTTCCAATGGTAATATAATTATAAGGAAATATTATATGCTTTTTTTTTCATCCGGCCCTTGTCCCACTGAGGTACCCGAGCGTGACTAGCGACTAAACCTTAAAAAAAGTGTTCACAAACAATCATATGGTTAGAAGATGCATAGAAAGGTGGATGAGTTGTTTCTCCAGTAAGGCTGATGCCTAGATGAACTTAAAGAAAGAAAAATATTGAAACAGCAAACAAGAATAAATAAATGAATTGTAAGGGGGGGGGGGGGGGGGAGGGGAGGCGCGCGCGCGCACACGCACACACAACACACACACACACACACACACACACACACACAACACACATATAGAAAGCGATTCTCCTTTTCGTTATCAAAGGCGCGAGACCGAAAAGAGAGAGAGAGAGAGAGATGGGGGGAGGGGGGGGGAGGGGGGGGGGATGCCTTTACATATTTTTTTCTTCCGATATTAGTACACCACCGATAACTATGTGTTTTGAGAGAGAGAGAGAGAGAGAGAGAGGAGAGAGAGAGAGAGGAGAGAGAGTGAGGGAGAAGAGAGAGGGAGGAGAGAGAGAGAGGGAGCTGCCTGCCGGAGTGATGGGGTGGTTTTCCGCATTCAGTCGCCCGCTCCGCAAAGCAAACATGACCAGCGCCATCACATGCAGTGTGTCTCCACGGGCACACAGCTGGTCATCAGCCGTCAAGGAGACCAACAATCAAGGAATATATTGCCGAGGATGGAGAAGGCCTGTCTGCTGGATGCAGTTCCGACGTTCTGAAAATAGTTTGAGTTTTACGTCCTCATAGCGAAAGCTTTTAGGGACATGTCTTTCATTCACGGTAGTCTTTGAAACTCTGGCGTTCTAATGGCACCAGGTATATATAGGCTATAATATCCAGCTTGTTCTGGGAGGAAGAAAGGGAGGCTAATACTCACCGGTAACAGAGCGCTAATCTGCAGTAATCAGGCGTGTGGGCGGCCAATAAGTTGGTGACGCACTCTGTATTTCAGGATTTCGGGGTTTCCGAGACGCGTTTCTTTACCACACGAAACAGCTAGCTACTGAGCCCGCGAGAGGACCGCGAGCGAGGGTGTTTGAAAGAAACTACCAAGACTCAAGACTCAAGACTCAAAAACTTTATTACTCAAGGATAGAGATTTTAGGCAGTGCCTATTCTTCCAATCTGTCCTTGCTATTCTACAACATTCAACTTAACAGACTGCACATACTAATAATGACAGAAACAATGAAGAATATAGCAACATTATAATATTAACAATAACAATAGTAATAAGAATAATAATTATAGAATTAAAAAAAAAAAAATTACAAAATTACACAACACAATCAGACACGATCCCTCAGGTAAAAATTAATGAAGGGATTTTCCGAACGCCAGTAGGCTGCCTCCAGAAGGTGGCGCACGGGGACAGAGTACTGGAACGCTGTGGAAGTGGCCAGTGCTCTGACCTCGTGGGCCCTGGGTGATAGGACAGGGAGATCCTTGTACGCCTGAGCGTAGGTAGATCTCACCGTCTTGGAGAGCCACCTGGAGATAGTTCCCGCCGAGATATCTCTAGTATTGTTGGGGTTGAGGGAGATAAGGAGTCGTCTCTGGGAGGAGCGCCTGGGGCGTGTGCGTTCCCAGTAGTACCTGAGACACCTGGAGGGGCAAAGGTCCATGTCTCCATCTTTTTCTCCCTTTCCCAAGATGTCCGTCAAGGAACGGATGACGAGGAAGGGAGAGGGGGTGCCCGGTTCCTGATTCTTTGCCAAGAACTCCGGAAGGAACTTGAGAGAGACTGAGCCGTCCCTGTGGAAGGCGATATCTCTGGGGTCACCGCTGAGGGCGTGAATCTCACTTCGTCTTCTGGCCGAGGCCAGGGCGAGGAGAAAGGTGGTCTTAAAGGAGAGGAGGTCAAAAGGAATAGAAGCAATGGGTTCAAAAGGGGGTTTTCTGAGGGCATCGAGGACCGTAAAAAGGTCCCAGAGGGGAATGCGCCTAGGGGACTGAGCTTCCCGTAGAGCAACTCCTCTAGACACCTCTCTGAGGAAAAAGTCATTGTCAAAAGAAGGGCCCCCCAGTTGACGAATGGTGGTGCAGATAGCTGATCTGTAGCCCCGAATGGAGCCAGCCGACAGCTTAAGGGAAGAGGATAGGTGGGAGAGGAAATTTCCTATTTGGATGTTGGAGGGGCAGTCATGGGGAACAGAGTTATCTGAGCACCAGGTTATCCATCTCTCCCAACGGTAGTTGTAGAGGGACTCGGTGCTGGCTCTGCGAGATGCCGAGGCTAAGTCCCGTAATCCCTGAGAGGCCCCTGCCCCGGCTAGTGTGTCTAGGACGGACTGGGGTCTGTCCGAGTGGGGGGTAGATGCAGATGTTCGCAGTTGGGCTGGCATAGAAGCCACGCGTGTAGGCGAAGCATCTTGGGATTGGAGTGAGGAAGACCTGACCGGGGTTGTCTCAGCATGTCCCAGCGAGGGCTGAGCCGGAGGGGGGGAACGTGGGTGAGGGACTTGAGGTCCGGGAACCAAGACTGGGTCGGCCACCATGGCGTTACGAGGATCAGCCTGGGTCTTTCCAGCCTCGCCTTCCTGATCACCTTGTGTAGGATGGGGAAGGGGGGAAAGGCATACGCCAGTAGGCCCGTCCAGGGGAGGGATAGCGCATCGACTGCATACGCCTGGGGATCTGGAACGGGGGAGACGTACAGGGGCAGGCGATGGTTGAACCTGGTGGCAAACAGGTCGATCATGGGCACAAACCAATGCTCCCATACACCCGACAGGGTATGTCTGTTGAGGGTCCACTCCGTGTGGAGGAGAGACTTCGACCTGCTGAGGGAATCCGCCAGGATGTTGCGTTTCCCTGCTATGTGTCTCGCGCGGAGGGTGATTCCCCGCGCGTGACACCAGCGAAGGAGGGCCTCTGTCCTGAGGGAGAGGCCTATGGAGCGGGCCCCTCCCCCTTTGTTGACATAGCAAGCTACCGACGTATTGTCCGTGAGGAGGAGAACAAGTCGGTGCGCGACCTTGTGCTGGAAGTGGAGAAGGGCTAGCCTGACCGCTTCCAGCTCCAAGATGTTGATGTGGAGGCGTGCAGTTTGTGAGTCCCACTCCCCCGAGGCATGACTGTCCTCCACGTGGGCCCCCCAGCCCAAGTTGGAGGCGTCTGTATAAAGTTCCAGTGGTTGGGTTGGGAGGGAGATGGGGACCCCGGTGGAGAGAGTGGCTGGAGTGAGCCACTCCTCCGTCGCCGAAATGAACCAGTGTCCGAGGGGAATGACCTGGTCCCAGCGGTCGGAGGTCTGCGACCAACGTCGGCGGAACTCCCTCTGAAGTTGGCGTTTGGGGACCCGCCCCAGGGGAATGAGGGGAGACAGGGACTCCATCATTCCTAGGAGGGAGGACAGGGTTCTGGCCGAGGTGTGGGGTGCCTGTGACAGGCGGGAGATGAGGTCCACTATGCGTGCAGACCTCTCCGGGGTCGGGGAGACTATCATGGAGATTGTGTCGCAACTCATTCCCAGGAAGGAGAACCTCTGGCTGGGAGTGAGTTCGCACTTGTTGGGGTTTGTGACAAACCCCAGTGTGGAGCACAGACTCAGGAGGCGGGTGGTGTGGGCTTGGCACTGGGCCCGGGAGGGGGCCAAGACGAGCCAGTCGTCCAGATACAGTAGGAGGCGGATGTCCTCCTGCCTGGCTAGGGAGCCCAAGAGTCATGCATGACCAGGTGGAAGCTGATTTCATTGGCTTTCTTTTCTTTCTTTCTTTTTTTTTTTTTTTCTCCAAAAACAGACGGGTATTTTAGTTTTTTTTTTTTTTTTAAAATGTGAACGTTTAGACGTGCCGTTTGCTGAAACTGACACCAGAACCATGACATTGCACACCACACACATACAGTAAACAAGACTTGGCAACATTTCATCGTAGGCACAGCTTTAGTTTCTCAACAAGTTCTATTGTGGGGTGGGGGTGGGACCATGGAGAGAGAGAGAGAGAGAGAGGAGGGGGGAGGGGGAGGAGAGAGAAAGAGAATGTGATGATGTCTTGGTAGCAAACTATGCGAGCGATGGAATGAGGTTTTTGGACAAGATTTCCCGTATGTTTGTATCTCACCACATCCTATTTTCCCTTTCCCCTCTCCCTAAAAAAAAAAAGTAATGATAATAATAGTTAGTAATGTTGTTACAAATTGTAGTAGTGGTAGTAGTAAGAGACACTTGGCGGATCATTTTTGGCAGTGCCACTTGGTGATAAGCAGCGTTTCTTCCAGAAAATTTCAGAAAGATTTGTATTTCAGTTCCAATCATATCCGCTTCGATCGCGGGTACGGATTTCTACAAGGCTTTCACGAAACCTCACCTGTTGCTCACCCGCGAGATGTGAAAAAGATAGAATAGATGAATGAAAAGAGAGATTAAAAACCCGCCCGATCTTGCTTTACTTGCGAGATTCTACTTAGTTGTCGCGCCTACACACACACCACACACCACACACACACACCGCAGACCGCCCACCGCGCGCGCGCGCGCGCGCGCACTATAGGTCACTTGGCAGACTGGGAGGGCAAACCAGGGGGTGGGAGCGGAAATCTTCCTAGAAGAGTGAGAGGAAAGGGGGGTGGCTACTTAACACCACATTCCACCACCAGAACGACAAGGCATCAAGCTGGGTAGTGCAGGGGCCAGTTTTTGCTAGGCGTTGGGCGCATGGATTCGAACTCTGCAGTGTTTTTTTGATCGCTTACTCGGCGCTTCAGCCCACAGAGCCAGC
>CM065727.1:72438928-72446428 GCA_033310375.1 Conus canariensis | reverse complement strand
GTGCTTCTCTGGGTCCTCCCAGCACCTTCGGGTGTTTCTTTTTCTTCTTTGCCTAAACTAGGCTGACCCTGGAGAAAGGTCCAGTGACGGTGAGGAAAGACCCACTGACCACAGGGAAAGTCCTGTTGACAGTGGGAAAGACTACAATTTTGGATTCTCTCTTGAGGGCACATAAGACCGTATGGCGAAAGCTTGGCTGTGTCTGGAGTGGCACTGTCTTCATCTGTCCGTGGGCAGGGGTGGTTGGGTCTGTGGGGTGTGCTCGGCAGCTGGAGGGTTTTTCGCCGGTGGGCTCTGCAGTCATGAAATACGGGCTGGTACACCCATGGGGATGCTACTTTAAGGCTGTTAAGAGCTGCATCCTGTAGTCTGATTTACCTCTGTTCAGGAGCAGTTATGTCCCTTGATGTCTTAATGGAGTGTCCTGCGCGTGCCTGTACCCATCGTCAACACAGCGCAGGCCTCCAAGGGTGGTACAGGACTGCTCTAAAGGCAGGTGAAGACAGTGCTTCTCTGGGTCCTCCCCAGCACCTTCGGGTGTTTCTTTTTCTTCTTTTTCTTCTGATCAGTGTCAGCGTGCCCTTTGACCCCACGTGCCGGGCCACGGGTCACAGAGGGCCGTTTCCTCGTCACTTTTGTTTTAAGCTTCCTCGGGATAAGTAGGCGCGGCAGTGAGGGGGAAGGGGGGGGGGGGGATGTAGGGGGGAGGGTTGCGGAGGAGTTGTTTATCAGCAAGTTACCGACCGAGTAAGCGATGCTCTCGCTCTCTCTCTCTCTTCTCTCTCTCTCTCTCTCTCTCTCTCTCTCTCTCTCAGTGTGTGTGTGTGTGTGTGGAGAGAGAGAGAGAGGAAATTGGGGGGGGGGGGGGGGTGCATGTGCAATGCAAGGTATTGAGCAATGAAGAGATAGGTGATAAGATGGTGGATGGTTATGCGTCTGTATACATACAACAACAATCACACTGCCAACGTTGTTATTAATAGTGTTGTTATTATTTTCATTATCACTGTTATTATTGATATGAATAGAATGAGCGACCCTCGTTGTAAAATGAGCATCTCTTCATGAACTAGAGAAGGATTTGTGAGTGTGGATTCGGTGAGTGATTATACCTTCAATCCGTCCGTTCAAACTGCTCGATTTTATGCCCTTTTTTTTTTCGGCGATTGTAGTACGCCAAAGCGTCTTTTCTTCCCACAGTGAAAAACTTTCCTGCCACCCTACATTGTAACCTTCGCTGTGATAAAGGTGCACACCCACCACGAGTGAATCTGAACGATTGAGGTCTGCAGCGATCTGCGCACGGCAGAATGGGAATGAGAGGGAGGGGGGGGGGGGTAATGAAAGGAAACCGAGGGGGGGGGGGGGGGAAAGGGTTGTTCACGATAGCAGACGATGCAGTTCTCAGTCTCGGCAGTTCAACAACTTTTGAAGCGAAACCAACGTGAGGCAGTTAAGAACAATCAAGGAGGGTAACTCTTGCTCCCATGATGAAATTATGGCAGGCCCGTGTTGTTTGTTTCACCATGGGAGCAAGAGTTACCTTACTTGTTTGTTATTTACTGTTGTCAAATCCAAGCCTCGTTTTAGATTTCCGTTCATACCAGTCAAACTGAGGTTGATTGAACGTGTTACTGTCGGTGTGTTTGACTGTATTCAAAATCCGCGATGCCAGTCTTGAATACATGTTAATTTGTATTTGGTCATATTTTCTTCAGTTGTTGTTGCTGTGTAGGTGTGTCAGATGTGGGGTATATTGGCAAGCTTGGGGCTGCCCCCCCCCCCCCCGCCCCCCCCCCGGCACTTTTTTTTCTTGTTTACTTGTTTGTTTGAGATGTCTCCTTGTTTGTTCTGTGTGCTGTGTTATCATTTCTGCTAGGCGATCTGTTGTCGTAAGGAGCATTCGTTTGGCGTTGTAGGCCTGCAATTATTTCAACATGGGAGCAAGAGTTGTTTGTTCATAACTTTTCGATTTTTATTTTATATTTTATTTAAGTGACGCTTACGAGTTTCATCGGAAACATCGTGGATAGGCCAATGTTGGCATGACTTTGATACCACAGTAGGTGGCGCGTCAGTCTCGTAATCACTGAAGTCTTGCGATTTCAAGGTTTAGACTTCGATCCATACTTGGCATATTAACCTTTTTTTTCTCCTTAATTTGGAAAGTGAGGGGGTTACTTACCGCCAAGGACACAGACAGAGTACAGGACTTTTTTTTCCTTAATTTGAAAAAATTATCAGATTCCCCACCCACCCACCCACCCACCGCCTTTTTTGTTTGTTTTTTTTTTGTTTTGTTTTGTTTTGTTTGTTAAGTAATCCACTTTTCCTATTTCAGACAATACAGTATACACCATTTGACAATCAACCTTTTGTCCGTTCCCGTATACCTTTGCCAGTCACGAAGTTATCATTTTACACTCTCGGCTGACAAGGCTGCGTGTAGCGCAGTGGACAGACAGCCGGACTTTGCGCTGTACAGTCGGGACAAGGGGGGTCATTCCATGTTTCTCACGTGTCTGTATATATGTTACAGTCAGTGTATCAGATCAGGAAATGTATGAATTTCCTAAACATTAATCAGGAAATTTATGAAATGTTAGGGTTAGGGTTAATTTACTGAAATTTTTAGGGTTGGGTTAATTTACTAATGTTTAGGAAATTTATAAATTATCCGATTTGGTAAATTTACTGTAACATATATATGGGGAGGGGGGGGGGGGGTTCTGCTGCTTCAAGATTTGATGCCAAGTGTCTTGTGTGGGGATAGGAGTTCTCCTTTTCCCGTATGGGTTATATATGTTATTATTGTTATTGATGTTGCTGTTTGGTATTGCTGTTGTTATGGTTGTTGTTACTATTATTATCATCTTTAGTGTTGTTGGTGCTGCTAGGTATACCTTTGTGTTTTATGGCCTTGTCACTAACAGGACCAGCTGCAAAAACAGCAAAAGAAACATACAGTAAACATTATAATGTGTCATGGCTGTTGCTGCTGCTGCCGCCACTGCTGTTGTTGACTTACCGCCGCCTGCCATCAACAGCCCCGTTCATACCTGGCGAAACAACAACAGTAACAACAACAACAACAACAACAACAACACACGTACACCCAGTATAGGTACCATTTATTCTTACATAACCGCTCCAGCTTTTAAGCGGGGGAGAGCGGTGTACTACGCACGTGCGCCGCTAATCCAGTCCACCAGCCAGTCCCTGGTTGTTAGGCAATCGCCCGCCCCCTTTTCCCCTCCCTCCCTTCTACCCCCTCCGCCACTCCCCCCCCCCCCCCCCCCCCCCCCCCCCCCCCCCCCCCCCCCCCCCCCCCCCCCCCCCCCCCCCCCCCCCCCCCCCCCCCCCCCCCCCCCCCCCGACGTCGTCACACACCTGTGATCGAGACCACCTGCGGAGAGAAAGGTGACCGCGCGTGCGATCACGAGCCTTGACGACCTCTGTCGCCTGATTTGATTGATGAAGGGTGGAGTGTGTGTGTGTGTGTGTGTGTGTGTGTGTGTGTGTGTGTGTGTGTGTGTGTGTTTGTGGTGTGTGTGTGTGTGTGTGAGAGAGAGAGAGAGACAGACAGACAGACAGACAGACAGACAGACAGAGACAGATTAGGGGGTGTGGTGGTGGTCGTCATGTTTGTCTGCGGGAGAACGTGTGCTGAAAATCGCTGAATGTGGTATTTGTGTTCCTTTGGTTTGGGGGGAGGGGGGGCTTAGGTTGTGTGCGTGAGAGAGAGAGAGAGAGAGAGAGAGAGAGAGCATGTTGACTTACCAGAAAGGATATGATGACTGGTCGAACTGTTGACTGATGTATAGATTGGCTGATCAGTCGGAACCGTGATGAATCCAGTGTTGGCAGTCCACTAATTGACCTTGCTATGGACTCTGAAATTACACTTCATTTTTTTTTTTTTTTTTTTAGGACAAGAATCGTTTCGACCGCAAGATGATTGCTAAATTTTGCCTCACGAAGAGACATTTCCAAACCCCTAAGATCTGAAATTCAAGTGTAAACCTGTCAGGATTTACATTCACAAATTTTCTTCATGCGCAGAAATTAATTTTCACCACACGAATTCTTAACTGCCCAAATATAATGTATAGACCCAAAGGCATCTAGGTAAAAAAAAAATGAATTGTACATTTTTTTCATCTCTGAGCCCACCATAAGCTGTTGCTTGTTGCCCCTTCAGTTTAATGTTTTGTTTATGTGCACATCATTGATCAGTGAAGAAGTGCTTAAAAGAAGGGGGGGGGGGAGGGGGTGGGGGGGGGGGGGAAGAAGCAATAAATATACTCAGTAGTGCTATGTTCCAAGCTCGGAAAATAGTCTTGCGCCGTAAACTGTTACACAACACGCAATGGGGTGATTGGGCTGAAACTGTTTTCAGGTGCTGAAAATTTCTTGTCCTGTTTTGTGTCGTGCATTAAAACTACGTTACTTCACACTTTGTTTTGTGTGCTTTTCTGCTTTTTTGTCGTGTTCCAGTAACGCTGCAGTTTGTTTCTGTTGCTATTTTCAGGTGCTCAGTGTACGTTTTAATCCCTGACAAAAGTTGTTTTATTTTAGAGCCACAGAGAAGAAAACTGTGTGTGACAGAGGTGTGTTGGGGGGGGGGGGGGGGGGGGGGAATAGAGAACGGAGGGGAGGGAAATAGAAACAGAGAGAGAGAGAGAGAGCAAATAGAAAATTTGATAGCGAAACGTTTTCGTCATAATAATTTATCTCGGCCAGAGGCCTTGTTTGCTGATTTCTCTCCCAAAGAGCCGAGTCGGTCAGTGGTTTTTTTTTTATTTTATTTTTTTCTTCTTTTTTACCTTCCTGCACAATGAGTTACTACTGTCGGTCATCATGATTCGCCCCCACGGTCATCACGTGCCTTCCTGCACAATGAGTCCCACGGTCATCACGTGCCTTCCTGCACAGTGAGTTACTACTGTCAGTCATCATGATTCGCCCCCACGGTCATCACGTGCCTTCCTGCACAATGAGTCCCACGGTCATCACGTGCCTTCCTGCACAGTGAGTTACTACTGTCAGTCATCATGATTCGCCCCCACGGTCATCACGTGCCTTCCTGCACAATGAGTCCCACGGTCATCATGTGCCTTCCTGCACAATGAGTCCCACGGTCATCACGTGCCTTCCTGCACAATGAGTCCCACGGTCATCACGTGCCTTCCTGCACAATGAGTCCCACGGTCATCATGTGCCTTCCTGCACAATGAGTCCCACGGTCATCATGTGCCTTCCTGCACAATGAGTCCCACGGTCATCATGTGCCTTCCTGCACAATGAGTCCCACGGTCATCACGTGCCTTCCTGCACAATGAGTCCCACGGTCATCATGTGCCTTCCTGCACAATGAGTCCCACGGTCATCACGTGCCTTCCTGCACAATGAGTCCCACGGTCATCACGTGCCTTCCTGCACAATGAGTTACTACTGTCGGTCATCATGATTCGCCCCCACGGTCATCACGTGCCTTCCTGCACAGTGAGTTACTACTGTCGGTCATCATGATTCGCCCCCACAGTCATCATGTGCCTTCCTGTACAATGAGTTACTACTGTCAGTCATCATGATTCGCCCCCACGGTCATCACGTGCCTTCCTGCACAGTGAGTTACTACTGTCAGTCATCATGATTCGCCCCCACGGTCATCACGTGCCTTCCTGTACAATGAGTTACTACTGTCAGTCATCATGATTCGCCCCCACGGTCATCACGTGCGAAGTCCGGGGTCACTGACCAGGAGACTGGTGTGGTTGTCCTTAATTCAGCCGTCACAAACAGCACTTGACCCATGGATTCAGTCCCCTGGTCAGTGCCGCCGGGGCTCAGTGGTTCCTCAGCAGCATCGAGAGTGCATCCAGGTGTTTGCGAGTTCAAGTCCCGCTGGCATCCAAAGAAACACACATATACACATAAGCGCGCGCACGCACGCACGCATGCGCGCACACACGCAAAAACACGCGCGCATGTGCTATAGTTATCTCCTATGATGGGATATAGGCGTTAAACCACAATGCAATTGTCCCATGTGCTGGTGACTAGAAACCAAAGGAAGTGTTCACAAGGGAGTTTACTACCTTTTATACAAACCCAAGGAAAATGTTTTTTTTCCGTTTTCCTGGGGAAAACGGTTATCGCCCTTGAAGGAAATGGGGGTAATACGGAAATCAGTCATTGTCTCCCCCCATCCTCCCAAGGAGGAAAACAGTTTCCTTCAAGAAGAAGGAGAAAAAAGAAATGAGGATAATATGATAATCAGTCATTGTCTCCCCCCATCCTCCCAAGGAGGAAAACAGTATCCTTCAAGAAGAAGGAGAAAAAAGAAATGAGGATAATATGATAATCAGTCATTGTCTCCCCCCATCCTCCCAAGGAGGAAAACAGTATCCTTCAAGAAGAAGGAGAAAAAAGAAATGAGGATAATATGATAATCAGTCATTGTCTCCCCCCATCCTCCCAAGGAGGAAAACAGTATCCTTCAAGAAGAAGGAGAAAAAAGAAATGAGGATAATATGATAATCAGTCATTGTCTCCCCCCATCCTCCCAAGGAGGAAAACAGTATCCTTCAAGAAGAAGGAGAAAAAAGAAATGAGGATAATATGATAATCAGTCATTGTCTCCCCCCATCCTCCCAAGGAGGAAAACAGTTTCCTTCAAGAAGAAGGAGAAAAAAGAAATGAGGATAATATGATAATCAGTCATTGTCTCCCCCCATCCTCCCAAGGAGGAAAACAGTATCCTTCAAGAAGAAGGAGAAAAAAGAAATGAGGATAATATGATAATCAGTCATTGTCTCCCCCCATCCTCCCAAGGAGGAAAACAGTATCCTTCAAGAAGAAGGAGAAAAAAGAAATGAGGATAATATGATAATCAGTCATTGTCTCCCCCCATCCTCCCAAGGAGGAAAACAGTATCCTTCAAGAAGAAGGAGAAAAAAGAAATGAGGATAATATGATAATCAGTCATTGTCTTCCCCCAAGTAGGAAAAGTTTCCTTCAAGAAGAAGGAGAAAAAAGAAATGAGGATAATATGATAATCAGTCATTGTCTTCCCCAAGTAGGAAAAGTTTCCTTCAAGAAGAAGGAGAAGAAGAAGAAAAAAACGAGGATAATATGATAATCAGTCATTCATTATCACTGTTCTTTTTCTTTTCTCCAGGAAAACAGTCTAGTTATCCTTCAAGAAGGTACTAATAATCATGATTTCCCGAGAAGACGAGTCTTGTCGGGTGTTTTCTGGGAGGAACAACTGTTGTCCTTGGAGAAACGGCAGAAGCAGTGAATTGTGGGATCATGAGGTTTATGTGCGCTGGTCTTGACCCATAACTTTTCGCCTGTTCTCCTGAGACCACTCCTTGCTCTGCTTCAAGAATTCGAATTATGATAGGGGAGTTAGCTATTGATCGCTGTTTTCCAGAGTCTGAGGGAAAACGGTTATTTATCCCTTCAAGAAAACGGTCATGACAAGTGATTCCC
>CM065727.1:72428928-72433928 GCA_033310375.1 Conus canariensis | reverse complement strand
CAGCTAATTGCTTTATTTTCAATACAGCGTTAACATTATATTTTGGTGTCATAATACCTGAGATAGGACTGTTTCTTATCTTTATTGCCAAAATCTCTACCGCTAAAATAAAGGCAAGGGGAGAGAATGGGCAGCCTTGCCTAATTCCACAGTTAACATCAAAAGCCTCAGAGATCCATCCACCATGGTTAATGCTACTCTGGCAATTGCTGGTTAAAACCGATATCCATGTCTGAAAGCAATTGCCAAAACCAAACACTTTAAAAGCATGCAAGATGAATTTTTTACATATGGAATCGAAAGCTTTGGAATAATCTAAAGCCACAAGGTATCCTGATTTACCCGTTATATTTAAATAATTTATCGCATCATCTATCGTTCTTACAACAGTTGCTATGTTTCTACCCTTTATGTACCCTACCTGATCCTCGTTAACCAATTTCGGTATCACCCTTCCTAATCTCACCGCTAAGGTTTTTGCCAGTATTTTGTAATCAGTGTTTGTTAACGTAATAGGTCGCCAGTTGTTTAACTTATCTCTATCTAAATCATTACCTTTGTGAAGTAATGTTATGACTCCTTGCTTTTGTGTAAAAGACAGCTCTTCTCTATTAAATGAATCATTAAACGAATCAGTTACTAGACGACCTACTTTGCTCCAGAAGAATTTATAAAATTCGGTGGTTATTCCATCGCTTCCCGGAGCGGAACCATTTTTCATCATCTTGAGAGCATCAGTCGTTTCTTTGAGTGTTACTGCACCTTCACATAATGCAGCATCTTCTTCTTCTAATCTCACCATGGTCTCTTCCTCTAAGAAACTATCAGTAGCTGCCTTTACATCTGCAACATTTGTTTTCTGATTATATAACGTTTTATAATATGACACTTGTTCCGTAGTAATTCTTTCTGGCCAGTGATAATTTCTCCTGAGTCCGTAACAAGCCGAGTGATTAAATTTTTTCTGCCTCTGGATTTTTCTATGCCTAAAAAGTATTTTGAATTCTTTTCACCTTCTTCAATCCATTTAATTCTAGCTCTTACTTGTGCGCCTTTTGTTTTTTCAATCTGTATTAATTCTAGTTTTTGTTTTACATTCAAGAGATCTGTCTGAAGCTGTTCATTTTGGGGGTCATCTATTATTATTCTCTCTGTTTGCTGAAGGCGACTCTGTAGTTGCAGAAGTTCGTTTTTTTTTCTTACAAGACAAATTTTTACCAAATTCAACGCACAGGTTCCGTATTTCTAATTTACATAACTCCCATTTCTCTACACTGTTAACATGATCATTCTCTAACCAAAAGGAATCTAACATATTGTTTATCTTCTGTATAAACTCTTCATTCCTCAAATAACTATTGTTGAAGCGCCAGTAACCAGGACCACGGATAAAATTTCCTTCATTAATATCCAGTACAATTGCCTTGTGATCCGAATTGGGAGAAAGCACATGTTGGCATGATACACATGAACTCAGAATGCTTTCGGAAGCAAGACAGTAGTCTAAACGGCGCGCAATAATGGCTTATATCGACACCACGTGTAGTCTTTGTCAAATGGGTGGTGATTTCTCCATACATCTGTTAAACTTAAACTGTCGATGATCTCATTTAATACCTTAACTTCTCTGATATCATGTGGTCTACCAGATATAATATCAAGTTCATTGTTCAAAACACAATTTAAATCTCCTAGGATAATGAGATCTTCTTCATTAAATTCACCAAAAATGTCATTCATGCTTTGAAAAAAGGAAATCTTATCATTTGGTTCATTAGGCGCGTACACATTTGCTATTACAATATTGCGTTCAAGGTATGCAACAGAAACAACAAGCAACCTCTCCCCCCTTGTCAAAAGACCTCTTTGGTAATGACAATAAAATATCAGTGTCAAAAGTGTCTGTCTCTCTCTGTCACTCTGTCTCTCTCTCTCTCTCTCTCTCACACACACACACACACACACACACACACACACACACACACACACACACACACACACACAACACGCACGCCCCCTCCCCTCCGTTCCTCCTGCTGTCATCACGTTCATCACCTCTGTCGCCGCTCCCCAACGTGACTGGCTGGCTGGACGTCGTCTGTCAGGGTCAGGGCGCAGCCACGCCTCCAGTCACTCGCTGGTCACTGCCTGCATGTCATCCTGACCTGGCCTGTCCACTGACTGACTCTCGCCCCGTGTGACCACCCAGTGGACAACAAGCAGTATGGGCGATTTGCGTGTCAAAAATGACAGGTCCAAAATATAAACATGAGGTCTTAATTAACATACGGAAGGAAGGCGAGAAAGGAGTGAAGGGGGGGGGGGGGGGGGGGGGGAGAGAAATCAATAAATGGATGAAAGGGGAAGGCAGAAAAGAAAGACAGAGAAAGCACGAAAGAAGTAAGGAGGGAAAGAGTTTAGAAAATGGATTGAAAGATTGAAGGAAAGTATACAATGCGGAAAGACAAAGAGTAACAGAAAACAGCATCGAAAGAAAAAACTTAGCAAGAAAGAATTGGTTAAAGAAGAAGGAAAAAAATAAGGGAGGTATGAAGAAACGAACAAAACAAAAAGAACGACTTTTAGAAGCGAAGGAAGAAGGAATGAAACGAATAGAACGATGGACAGAGAGAAAGAAGCAGAGAAAGAATGAAGGAATCGGCCTTTTATTCTTTTTTTTCTTTCTTTCTTTCTTTCTTTCTTTTTTTTTTTTTAAGGAGAAGGGTATTGTTAACGAGAGACAGAATGACAGAGGAGAAAAGAAAAAAACAAAAACAACGAAGAAAAAAAGAAAAAGACGTTATGAACACATCAGTAAGTAAGTTAAAGGTAAAAGAGTTTGACAGCGGACGGCAGAGTGCAAGATCGAAAAGAAGAATCAATGTCTAGAAGGGGGGGGGGGGGGGGGGGAGGGGGGGGGGGGGGACGTTTCCAAAGCCCCACAGGAGTACAAAAGGACGCAATTCCTGTCCTTTTTTTTTTTTTTTTTTTAATCTGGCGTCTTGCTAATGTTGGAAACAATAGAACAGGCACCACTAAACCGACTCTGCCGCGAAAGCTCGGTGTCTCCTCCGGCGGGTTTGCCGCAGGACGACCTGATACCAGCAGCTTCCTGTGTGTAGACTGCCTGTACGTGCTGGGGCTGCGTCAGGGCGAAGCCAGGTGTGGCTGTGCAGGAGGCAGCCGGAGGGGAAGAGCGGGCGCGAGGGAGGGTGATGAAGGACAGGGAAAGGGCGCTGTAAGTGAGACAACGACAACTGAGGGAGATAGAGCACAGGCAGCGAACGTTTGGTTTCCTTCTCACTTTGTGTTGTGTGTGTGTGTGTGTGTGTGTGTGTGTGTGTGTGTGTGGTGGGTTGGGTGGGTAGAGGGGGGATACGGAAAGAAGAGAAGGGGGGAAAGAGACAAAGGAGAGGGAGGGAGAGGAAAGAGGAAGGGGGGCAGACAAAAATAGACAGAACAGAGAGGGAGAAAGACAAAGGGAGGGAGGGAAGGAGAGAGACAGACGATAACAGAGAGGAGAAAGACAAGGAGGGAGAGAGACAGAGAAGAGAGAGGCAGACAAATAGACAGAGAGGGAGAAAGACAAAGGGAGGGAAGAGGAGAGAGAGAGGAGAGAGACAGACAGATAGACAGAGAGGGAGAAAGACAAAGGGAGGGAATGAGGGAGAGAGAGAGAGAGAGAGGCAGACAAATAGACAGAGAGGGAGAAAGACAAAGGGAGGGAAGGAGGGAGAGAGAGAGAGAGAGACAGACAGATAGACAGAGAGGGAGAAAGACAAAGGGAGGGAATGAGGGAAGAGAGAGAAGAGAGGCAGACAAATAGACAGAGAGGGAGAAAGACAAAGGGAGGGAAGGAGGAGGGAGGGAGAGAGAGAGACAGACAGATAGACAGAGAGGGAGAAAGACAAAGGGAGGGAATGAGGGAGAGAGAAAGAGAGAGAGGCAGACAGACAAATGGACAGAGAGGGAGGAAGACAAAGGGAGGGAGGGAGGGAGAGAAGACAGACAGACAGACAGAGAGGGAGAAAAGACAAAGGGAGGGAATGAGGGAGAGAGAAGAGAGAGAGAGCAGGAACAGACAGACAAATTGACAGAGAGGGAGAAGACAAAGGGAGGGAGGAGGGAGGAAGATGAGACAGAGAAACAGTAGAGGAGGGAGAAAGACAAAGGGAGGGAATGAGGGGGAGAGAGAGAGAGAGAGACGAGACATGACAGAGAGGCTGGTGAGTGCAGTTGGCTCGACTGTCTGAAGTTTGTGGGTGAACTGATTTTGATGGCAGCAAAAGATGGTTGTTTAGGTAAGAGATTGAGAGTGCCAGGGACAGAGGGCTGGGAGGTGGAGAAGGGCAGGAAGGGGGTGGGGAGGAAGGGAGGGGGACATTGAGGAATGGGGAGGGGGCAAGAAAACTGTGGGATGATGGAGAAGTTCCGTTGGGAGAGAGAGGGTTGAGGCAGGTGGGAAGGGGGGATTTAAATGTGCTGCCATGCTGCGACGGAAAATAAAATACGCTCTCTCAGTCTGCCTCTCTGTCTGTCTGTCTGTCTGTCTCTCTCTCTCTCTCTCTCTCTCTCTCTCTCTCTCTCTCTCTCTCTCTCTCTCTCTCTCACACACACACACACACACACACACACACACTACACACTGCGCGCGCGCACACACACAAACGCACACAATCACACGTACACACGCACATACTCACTCTCTCACACACACACACACTTGCACTCCTCTCTCTCTCTCTCTCTCTCTCTCTCTCTCTCTCTCTATCACTCACACACACACACACACACACACACACACACACACACACACACACTACGCTCTTCACACACAACACACACACACACACACACACACACTATACAGAGAGAGAGAGAGAGAGAAGAAGAAGAAGAAGAAGGACAACAACAACAAACGAAACAAAGAATTTCGCGTGCATTTCATTTTCAAGCGCCTTTGCGTCGGCAGGCAAAACAGCCAGCTGGGACTTCGCCGG
>CM065727.1:72421428-72426428 GCA_033310375.1 Conus canariensis | reverse complement strand
GGTTTCGCTTTCCCAACGTTGGTTGCCCCCAGGATGATCGTCCATATTTGCCTCATGTGATATGGCCAGGAGGGGGTGGGGGTGGGTGGGGGTGGTAACCAATTCAGAAGAGTGAAGGGAGGTAACCTGTCTAACACTGCAACTGACACCACCTGAACGCTATCGCCAAAAGACGGGTGGCGAAAACGTCAGTGTTGTGCGTCATTATCAGCAGTCCGCGAGATTCAAATTCTTCACGGCATATTATGCGACCCTTCGCGAATTCGTCTTTCGTCTGAAAGCCGCTCCCTGTAGTTTCTCTCATGACAAATGCCCCCCCCCCCCCCCCCCCCCCCCCCCACCCCCACCCCAACCCCCTTCTTTGTAGGATCATTCTAAAGGTCATGAAAAGTTTGGGTTTTTTTTTTCACACTGTTTCTGCAAGAAACAGTCATTTTCACCACAACAACTGTGATGATAGCTGATATGATTTGGAAGAGAGAAAAAAACATGTATAGGGTTGGGGATGGGGGTTAGGGTATGCGCTTTCAAACAACCGATTATCACCCCAAAACAATGATTTTTACACATGAAAACAGTCACGTTCACATGAGAAGCAGCTGTTACCACCCGAAAGCAGGTAATTTGGTAGTCACTTTCACATGAGAATCAGGTGTTACCACCCGAAAGCAGGTATTTTGGTAGTCACTTTCCACGTGAGAATCAGGTGTTACCACCCGAAAGCAGGTATTTTGGTAGTCACTTTCCACGTGAGAATCAGGTGTTACCACCCGAAAGCAGTATTTGGTAGTCACTTTCCACGTGAGAATCAGGTGTTACCACCCGAAAGCAGGTAATTTTGGGGTGCTATGTCATTGTTTTTCCACATGAAAATAACTTTTAGCATAGTGGCTAGCTTTTTTTTTTTTTTTTTTTTTTTTCCTGACGAACTTATCGCTCGTGTTTCCGTTTCAGTTTCATGAAGATGTTGAAGATGTCACTGTGTACGGACTAGTCCACGTCGCTCATCACTCATGGGGGCCGGAATAGTTCAGTTGGTAGAGCGCCGGACTCGTAACCCAAGGGTTGCGGGTTCGAATCTCCGCCGGGCCGTTTCGGCACAGGGGGATTTTCCCCTCGGAGTTAACATTGGTTCTGACTCCATTTCCCATACAGTCCTTCGAATGAGACTATAAACCGAGGTTCCGTGTGTGAACGCACGCATAACATCTTGCACACACGCACGTGAAATCCCATCACCAACTTTCGGAAGAGAAGGCCAGTTTGGCCGTTGGTATGGATGACACGTTACACATAGCATGCACCTTCCCCGAATATGGAGTATGGCTGCCTTAATGGCGGGATAGGTCATACACACAAAACTCCACTCCCTTTGTTGGGCAGATGGGATTGATCCTTGCCTGTCTATACAGGGAGTGTCCGCAGGAGTATCAGCCTGCGTACGCAGAAGAAGAAGAAGAGGCTCATCGCTGATGATAATATGTATTTAGTTTGTGTGAAAGCAGTCCAAACTATCCCCCTGCCCCCCCCCCCCCCCCCCCCTTCTTCCTCATGGGTGGGCCGTTGGCTCTTTCAATTCAAACGATATCCTCCCTCGCCTGCCGGCATTTCTGTGCTTGCGATTTCCTCTATTCTGTCACTGTCTTTACTTTGCAATTTTTTTTAAATTATTTTTATTTTTATCATTTTTTTTTTTTTTTTTTTTTTGGTAATGTTTGTCTCTCCATATTGTCGTCTGCTGTTTTTATGTCCGTCTTTGTGGCCCATTCTTCTTTGTTCGTGAAGGTAGTGTACACTTTTTTTTTTTTTTTTTTTTGATCTTATCACAATGTGTTACATGACAGGGTGGTGTTTTGGCTGTTAGGTGGTGGTGGTGGTGTGTTTACGTGAACATGTAGTTAGGGAGAGACTATACACTCGGTTCAAAGTGAACTCTCGTAGTCCATTCTTCAGAATGTCGTCGCCCATATGGCTTTTTTTTTTTTTTAATATGCTTTTTATTGTATTTGATTTTTTTTTCCAAAGGGAAGGGGGGAGGTGGGGGGGGGGGGGGGGGGGGTACAAATTCAGCGGAGTGGCTGGCGTCGCGCAACACGGCTTACTTTTGAAGCCGGTTTTCAAGACCTCAATGGATACCATGTTATGTCTTGGTTGGTCTTCTGTAAACAGGTCCACTCTTTTTTTGTTTTTTTTTCCCTTTCTTTCTTCCTCTCTTCTTCTGTCTCTTCTTCTTCTCTTCTTCTTCTTCTTCTTCTTCTTCTCTCTTCTCTCTCTCCCTTCCCCTCTCTTCCTCTCCCTTCTTCTTCTCTCTCCTCCTCTCCTCTTCCTTCTCCTCCTCTCTCTCCTCCTCCTCTCCTTCTTCTCTCCTCCTCCTCCTTCCTCCTTCCTTCCTTCCTTCTCCTCCTCCTCCTCCTCCTCCTCCTCCTCCTTCTCCTCCTCCTCCTCCTCCTCTTCCTCCCCTCCTCCTTCTCTTCTCCTCCCCCTCCTCCCTTCTCCTCCCCTCCTCCTTCTTCTCCCTCCCCTTCTCTCTTCTTCTCTTCTTCTTCTTCTTCTTTCTCTCTTCTTCTTCTTCTTCTTCTTCTTCTTCTTCTTCTTCTTCTTCTTCTTCCTCCTCTTCTTCTTCTTCTTCTCTCTTCTTCTTCTTCTTCTTCTTCTTCTTCTTCCAACTCGATGACAGTCCCTGAAAAAAAAAGAAGAAAAAAAAAAGACCTCCTTGTGGTGAACTGGGCAAGAACAGCGACACTGGAACACCAAACTACCAACTATTACTGAGCTTTTGTTCGTTCGTTCGTTCGTTCGTTCGTTCGTTCGTTTGCTTTTCGTTTTGTGTTGACATGACAACGGCTAATCAAAATCTTTCCTAGTAGCCTGTGCTCTATTTCACCAGCCTGTGTCTACCTCTCTTCTCCCATCCCTGTTTGTCTCAACCCCCCCCCCCCTCGCCCCCCTCCCCCTTTCACCCCCTCCCCCAGCTTTCATTCCTCCCTCTGTACCTGATCCATCACCCTCCTTTACTCCCCTCGACCTCTCCTCCTCCTTCCCGTGAAAAAACAAACAGCAGGGGCCTTTAGGCTGACCTTTTAGCCCCCCCCCCCCCCCCCCCCCCCCCCTTCCCCGTGTCTGTCTTTTCTCGGTGATATATATTGTGGATTTTCAGCCACTAGCTGTCTTCGTGTCTCTGTCTCTGGGAGAGAGAAATATAAATGCGGTCCTCTCTCTCTCTCTCTCTCTCTCTCTCTCTCTCTCTCACCCACCCCACCCCCCACCCCCTGCCTCCACCCTCCTCCTTGCCTTATCCCACTCACCCCCCTCTTCTTCCCCTCTCCTCCTTCTGCTCTATTTTCTGTCGTTGACAACATTCCTGTGTCTGAAGGACTCGACCGTGGAGGTTGAGAGCCGGTCCCAGCCGGTGCGTGAGAGACAGAGACAGAGAGGCCGGTGCGAGAGAGAGAAAGAGAGGCCGGATGGAGAGAGAGAGAGAGAGAGAGAGAGAGAGAGAGAGGCGGTGCGAGAGAGAGAGGGGAGGCCGGTGCGAGAGAGAGAGGCAGAGAGAGAGAGAGGCCGGTGCGAGAGAGAGAGAGAGAGGCCGATGCGAGAGAGAGAGAGGCCGATGCGAGAGAGAGAGAGAGAGAGAGGCCGGTGCGAGAGAGACAGACAGACAGACAGAGGCCGGTGCGAGAGAGAGAGAGAGAGAAGAGGCCGGTGCGAGAGAGAGAGGAGGGAAGAGGAGGGCCGGTGCGAGAGAGAGGACAGAGAGGAGAGAGAAGGCCGGTGCGGAGAGAGAGACAGAGAGAGAGAGAGAGGCCGGTGCGAGAGAGAGGAGAGAGAGAGACGTCAGTTGATAAGAACAATTAGGTTCTAGCCTGCTGGGTGTTCATACCTCTGACTATGGCCTCCCATCGTCCGTCCGTCCGTCTGTCCGTCTGTCTGTCCATGCGTCTGTTGCTGAAATGTGTGTGTGTGTGTGTGTGTGTGTGTGTGTACGTGCGCGCGCGCGCTTGTATGTGTGTGTGTGCGTGTGTTGGGGGGGAGGGGGGCGAGAGCCGAACGCTTTGTTGGAATGGAGGTGGATGTGTGGAGGACCATGTACTCGCCTAGGCAGGCGTGATAATCGCAGACCTGTGGTTTGAATCTCGCGTTCTTGAATGAGTGTGTGTGTGCGCGTGCGTGCTTTCGTGTGTTTGTGTATGCGTGTGTGTGTGTGTGTGTGGTTTTGGTTTTATTTTTCACGACAGATTTCAGTCAGGACCAACTATTCCATTGTCCAACACTCTTCTTTAACGTGTTGCACAAAGTAACAGGCTGAACGGCGGGACGTCCATTGTAACAACAATAATAACCCCCACCCCCACCCCACCCTTACCCCTTCCGCCCCCATCCCCACCCCCACTCCCCCACCGCCCCCCACTGTCACCTCTTTCCTTTTGAACTATAATTATTGGCCAGCTGTAATTACTACAGACCAGAGCCTCAGCAGTTATCGATCTCCACTAGCCTGATTAGGGATGGACAGGCCAGCTGCTGCTGCTGCTGTTGTTGTTGCTGCTGCTGCTGCTGCTGCATTAATTAAATAAGAACAGGTCGCAGCAGTGGCAGGTCGAGGGACTGACCAGTCAGTATTTCAAGAGTGTGAGAAAGGAACAATGTTGAGTTGTGGCAATTAGTCGACACGTGGTATGAAATGCAATCTGATGTACATAATTATGCCGAAAGATAAAAACTTAACTCTAACCTTAACCTGACTCAAACCTGACCCTTACTGCAAGTAACCATGAAGACAATCTGTAAGGTAGAGAGAGGGGGAGAGAGTCCGAGTCCGAGTGTTTATTGTACATCAGCCATAGGCCATAATACAAACACAAAAGAGGGGTGGCGGGGAGATGGAAAAGGAGAATGGGAGGGGGGGGGGAAGAGAGAGAGAGAGAGAGAGGAGAGAGAGAGAGAGAGAGAGAGAGCAAAGACAAAACAAAAAAAGACAGACAGAAACAAGGAAAGACAGA
>CM065727.1:72380385-72418828 GCA_033310375.1 Conus canariensis | reverse complement strand
TTTTGTTTTGTTTTGTTGTTTGTTTGTGTTTTGTTTTTTCATTCTCTCTCTCTCTCTCTCTCTCTCTCTCTCTCTCTCTCTCTCTCTCTCTTTTTATTTTTTTTTTTAAATTTTTTGTTTGTTTGATGTGAAGGCGTGCTCTATCTTTTTGCTGTTTGCTTTTCATTAGATGCTTCGACGAAAGAGAGAGAGAGGGGGGGGGGGGGGGGATGGGGGGGAGGGCTCAGAAAATTTTGTCCAGTTATGCATTGAGATTTTAGGCCTAACCTATTTTCTTCCTAGCTGTCTCTCTGCCACAGAAAATCATGCATAACTCATACGCTGAAGAGGAGGAGGAGGGAAAAGAAGAAGAAGAAGAAGAAGAGAGAGAGAGAGAGAGAGAGAGAGAGAGATGGACGGATGGATCAAAACATGACGTCATGTGTGCGGGAGGGAAAGGTCGGTGAAGGCCGCCCGCTGCGAGCTCGTCGAAGGTCGATCAATAATCAAAATGCAAAAACCCTTGACGTCATCCACCGGGGTTGTGGGGTCCTCGATAGCGCTGTTGGCAAGACGCCCACGATCGCTCCGGTTCGTTCTTTCCTTGGTGGCCCTCCGCCTACCTGGGGAATTGTGAGATGAGAGGGGGGGAGGGGTTGGAGAGATGAGGGGGCTGGGTGGGGGAGGCATTTTTTACTGTCAAGACACTTGGTTACAAAAACAGAAACAATCGCACAGATAAAACCTGGTCAGTGATTTGAATACCCGAGTACAAAATGTGTCTTGCTTGTTAGAATCATGATTATGTTATATCAGTTCGTCCATTGATCGTTCGTCCAACCTTTTTGGGTTTGCTTTTTTTCTGTAAGATTTATTGGGTAGTTTCTTCTTGAACTTCTTCTTCTTCTTTTCTTCTTCTTCTTCTTCTTCTTCTTCTTCTTCTTCTTCTTCTTTGTTTTTGTTTGGGTTTTTTTTGTTTTTTTTTTTCTTTCTTCTTCTGGTTGAAGGAGATGAGAGAGAGAGAGAGAGAGAGAGAGAGAGAGAGAGACGTATCAAACTCTCTTTCCTCTCTCTCTCTCTCTCTCTCTCTCTCTCTCTCTCTCTCTCTCTCTCGATGCGTGCCTTCGTTCACGCATACACACGCATATGCAGGCGATTGGGAATTTCTACTGTTCATACCCTAGATAAGGAATACGCACGACAGACATTGCTCTCTCTCTCTCTCTCTCTCTCTCTCTCTCTCTCTCTCTCTCTCTCTCTCTCTCTTCTGCGCGCCTGCCTGCGTGCATACACACGCATATGCGGGCATTTGCGAATTTCTACTATTCATACCTTAGATAAGGAATACGCACAATAGACATTGCATTCTCTCTCTCTCTCTCTCTCTCTCTCTCTCTCTCTCTCTCTCTCTTCTCTCTCTCTCTCTCTCTCTCTCTCCGATGCGTGCCTTCGTTCACGCATACACACGCATATGCAGGCGATTGGGAATTTCTACTGTTCATACCCTAGATAAGGAATACGCACGACAGACATTGCTCTTCTCTCTCTCTCTCTCTCTCTCTCCTCTTCTCTCTCTCTCTCTCTCTCTCTCTATGCGCGCCTGCCTGCGTGCATACACACGCATATGCGGGCATTTGCGAATTTCTACTATTCATACCTTAGATAAGGAATACGCACAATAGACATTGCATTATCTCTCTCTCTCTCTCTCTCTCTCTCTCTCTCTCTCTCTCTCTCTCTCTCTCATACACACGCGCTTGCGCGCGTACACACATACACACGCACGCACACAATACACACACAACACACCACACACACACACACACACACACACACACACACACTTGGTTTAACGGACATGCATGCACGCACGCATGCCAGCGGCTGTGAAAGATCCCGAATGCAGGGTTTCGCATTGCACGGTTGAGCCCTGTGGAAACGGCTGTTCGGAGTGGTGCAATCCAAGCCTGTATCACGGTGACAGGTTTTTGCGCAGTGGATTTTTCCTTTGAGGCGAGATGAGGTTTGGCTCAGTGAGTGGAAACAGCCGATACATGTCAAAATGCTTTTCGTTTTTTGTTTAACCTGCACGCACTTGTTGCTTGCAAAGTAGTTGCGCGCGCGCGCGCGCGCGTGTGTGTGTGTGTGTGTGTGTGCGTGCGTGCGTGTGCGTGTGTTGGCAAGGTAACTGAAGAACGGAGGAAGGTGTTGGGGTGAAGGGGTGGAATTTTATTGTTTAATTGCTGTTGACACTATTCACCGATACCGATACCATATAAAGCCAGACACATAGAAGGGGAAAAGATAGTAACGTTAATGATTACAAGAACAACGAGAACAACAGTAATCACCATCATCAAGATATAACTATCAACGACAACGAACAAAACAAACAACGAACAAAACAAACAACGAACAAAACAAACAACGAACAAAACAAACAAGAACAAAACAAACAACGAACAAAACAAACAACGAAATACACACAACACCTGGCTTTAATACCAAGGAAAAAGAAAAAGGCCGTACAGAAAAATCAAACAACAATCCAGGAAATGAAAGGCTCAGAAACAAACACAATCTGAAAGCCTGAAAAGAAAAGAAAAGAAAAAAAAAATGAATAGAAGGAAAAAGAAAGAAAACCTGCCAGGTAACTCACACGTTCGTGCGTTAAAGGGAGGTAAGGAGGGTGGCTCAGGATATAGTCAGGGGCGTCGATGACGGAAAGGCATTATCATTTTATTTTTGTCGTGGAGAGGGGGGTGGGTGGCCTGAATCGAGTCCTGGGTGAATGAGCTGAGGTGGGGAGGGGAAGGGAGGGGAGGGGGAGGTGGCGGAGGAGCAGGGTATAATCGGCACACGGGTTGCTAAATTTGTTGATGATTTGTTCCCTTTTTTTCTTTTTCCTTTTTTTTTTTTTTTTTTCTTTTTTTTTTCCCCAAGGGTTTCTTTCTTTATTCGCTTTCCCGAAACGCACTCTCAAAGGCGTTTTCTTTTCTTCTAGTGTTTTTCTCCCCTCCCTCCTCCCTTTCCCCCCCCCTCCCTTCCCCCCCCCCCCCCCCCCCCCCCCTCCCTCCCCCCCCAATAGGGAGGAGGAAATGTGCTTTCTGCAATGTCGTCTGCTCCCCACCCCCTCTTCTTAATCTTTCCCACTCCTCACTGCACAGTTCCCCTCTCCCCACCCCCCACCCCTGCCTCCCTTCCCCACTTGTCGACACCTGCTTGTGTTGTTTGGAAAGAGAAAAAAAAAATGAAACTGGAGGATCGTGAAAAGTTCTGATGTGGGTAGCTCAGCAGTTGAAGTGATTGTAGTGCTTAGTATTACCGAACGATGGAAGTGAGAGAAGCCAGTCGATCCTGTTCGACTACCACTCAGAGAATGTTACTCTATCTGGTGTCAGTGGGCGGGGGAGGGGGGGGGGGGGGAAGAAGAAGCAAGTTGTAGAAGACGAACGGCTGCACATTTGAGAAAAGTTTTCTTTTCGATGTCTGGCCCTCAAAGACAACTAACATCTTGTTTGTATGGAAGATGGAGTGGGTTTTGAAAGGGGGGAGGGGGGGGGGGGGGGGCCTGAGTCATAAACTAGTTGTTTCAAACTGCTTTCGTCCCTGAATCTTTTATAGATTGATTCAAGACCATGCATGTCGCTCTCACCACCTGATTCGCCAAGATTCGGTTAATTTTCTTGTGATTGGTCGGTGATTAGATCGTTTTTCACCTCGTGGAACACGGTGTGAGAGGTGTTTTGAAAGTGAGCGTTGACTTCATTGTAAAATGCGTGTCTTGCGTGCGGGGGGGGGGGGGGGGGGGGGGGGGTGCAGGGGAGTGTGTGTGTGTGTGGGGGGGGGGGGGGGGCATGTAACTATCGTAGCATTCCGAGGACCCGGGAAAGTATGATCGATCGAAAACCAACAAATCACTACAAAACAAGGTGCCATGCTCTTTGGTCTCCCAAACAATTTTATTTAAAACTGTGAACGCAGCAGCAGCTGCTGCTGCTCTCTTTCTCTGATATGATTAATTAAAATACTTATTTTGCAGCACGTCAGTGTCTGTGCGCGAGAATGTGTGTGTGTTGTGTGTGCGCGCGCGCCCGTTCTGTGTCTGTCAGTAAGCCTGTCTGTCTGTGTGTGTGTGTGTAGGTAGGTAGAGGGTGCGGGTGATTGCGCGAACGTGCGTGAGTGTGCGTGTATGCATGAATGTGTATGTGTGCGCGCGCGTGTGTCTCTCTGTGTGTGCCACTGTTGCGATCGACTCTGCATCACTAACACAGAGGCAGGTCGAGAAATTAGGCCTAACTGCCTCCAGCGAGAGACGTCGACTGCTGGCTGAATCGATGGCGACTTGGAGAGAGCTGAGAAACCCATTGCTACCCTAGAGCACACAGCACAGCGACAGACAGCGTGTAGTAAGTAGGCTAGTACTACTGACTGATAGAGTCCACAACTTTTTTTTTCCTTTTTTTTTTTTTTTTTTTTTTAATACCCCAGCAGTTGCTGTGCGCCAACGACTAGAAACGAGACTTACTGTGCAACGAGAGGGAGGGGAGAGCACTGACAATGGCAGGAGGCACGCAAGCAGACGGAGATCGAACAGAAGTGAACTAGCTCCAGTCTCCTAGCTGAGTACCCTTTTACTTTCTCTGGTACTACTAAGTAATGCGGGTTTGATTAATGCTGGCAGGTACCAACCACCCTGCGGGTAAGCCACCGCATAGTAACAACCATTGGCAGGGTCTGTTTGCTTCTCAATGTTTTATTGCCCATGCTCGGCCCGCCTCCGAGTGCCAGCTAGTGACGGAAGTCTCGGAAATGATGGTCGTCTGCTGCGGTTGCTGTTGCTGCTGCTGCTGCTGCTGCGGGTCCCCCTCCCCATCCTCCACGCCTCCCCATCATTAGTCCCAGAGTAGAGTTGTTGGGGGGGGGGGGGGGGGGGCGGGAAGGAGGGCGAGGTGGAGGGAGTGTTTCAGTGGTTCGGATGTAGTGGGGGAAGAATGAGAGTTGGGAGTGGGTATGGTTTGTGTGTGGGTTTGCGTGCGTGCGTGTGTGTGTGTGTGTGAGAAAGAGAGAGTGCGCGCGCGCGCATGTGTGTATGTGGTAGTGGTGGTGGTGATTGAATTGTTTATCTTTTTCTTGCGACATGTGGTTAGTCGGTGAGCGATTAAAGTGTGTGAGAAGAACCACACGGGTTAGAACGTGTGTTCGCACGCGACTGTATATATGTATGCGTGTGTGTGTGAGAGAGAAAGAGAGAGAGAGGGGGGGGGAGGTACTAGGGAGGTGGGGGTTGAAATGGACACGGAGTGGAGAAGCGTCACATTATCACACCACAAGAAAACCATTGAATCGATTTTCAGATGGGGGCCGGAATAGCTCAGTTGGTAGAGCGCCGGACGTGTAATCTAAGGGTAGCGGGTTCGAATCTCCGTCGGGTCGTTTCGGTACAGGGGGATTTTTCCCTCGGAGTTAATATTGGTTCTGACTCCATTTCCCTTACAATCCTTCGAATGAGACTATAAACCGAGGTTCCGTGTGTGAACGCACGCATAACATCTAGCACACACGTCAAATCCCATCACTAACTTTCGGAAGAAAAGGCCAGTTTGGCCGTTGGTATGGATGACACGTTACACATAGCATGCACCTTCCCCGAAGTGGAGTATGGCTGCCTTAATGCCTTGATAGGTCATGCACACAAAACTCCACTCCCTTTGTTGGGTAGATGGGATTGATCCTTGTCTGTCTATACAGGGAGTGTCCGCAGGAGTATCAGCCTGCGTACGCAGATTTTCAGTTAACAATTGTGGACCTCTGAGAGATCAAGAAATGTATTCTATTCTAATGTTTTAGAAGCAAAGTGTTTGGATGTGTTCTTAATTTGCCTCTTTGTATTGGATTCTCTCTCTCTCTCTCTCTCTCTCTCTCTCTCTCTCTCTCTCTCTCTCTCTCTCTCTCTCTCTCTCTCTCTCTCAGTGTGTGAGTGTGTGCATGCGTGATATGGTCAGATGTGATGTTCTCACGAAGGAATAGCTTGAACTGTGACGCATCTATATAAACTGCAATTCGTTATCTTTAATTGAACCGGATACTTGGGATGTTTTGATGAGTCGACCGCAGTGGAAATTTTACAATGTTAGGCGCCGCGGAAAAGAGAGAGGGGGGAAGAGATGGTAGAGGAAAAGGGGGAGAAGGAGGGGATGGGGAAAGAGAGAGAGGCTAGGGGGAGGAGGGAGGGGAGAGGGCGGGGAGGGGGGGGAGAGGAGGGAAGAAGGAAGAAGAGAGAGAGGGCGAGGAGGAAGACAGGGGAAGGGGGGTGGGAAGTGTGTGTGGTGGGGGGGGGGGGGGTAGTGGAGAGGTGTGTAGGCTGTGAAGAAGAAGAAAAAAGCCAAAGATGACATTTTGCTTGTGTGTGTGACGAAAATCTCTCAATCTCTCTCTCTCTCTCCCCCCCCCCCCCCCCCCCCCCCCCCACCCCCCCCCCCCCCCCTCCACCCCCTCACCTCCCACACGCACTCTCCCACCCCTTCTTCACACAGTGACTTCTATCACGCTCTACCCAACCAGAACCACTCGCACTCCCGATCCGAGGCTTAATTTGAAAGTGCGATTGTGACCCCTTCGTTTCTCAAGGTCCTGTCCTCCTCGCTTACCTCCCTTCATCCTCTCGTGTTTTCACGGTAAGTTTTTTTTTTTTTCTGTTTTTTTCTTAGGCGCTAGAAAAGGATTGATAGGCGACCAACCTGAAATACTATAGCACAAGAAAAGATAAATGCAAGGAAAGGATTGATAAGTGAACCAAATGAAATGTTATAATACCAGTAAAGAAGTAACGTAACAGCTGGAGCGTGTGATATATCGTTTGCCCCTGACCTACCGGAACTAAACGTTTATCTGGAAAAGAGCAGCAGCCAATGTATTCTGACGGCATTCAGCTTTGGCTGTGACTTGTTGGCAAAATTGATGCTTACTTGGGATATTCTCGTCAAATAAAATGTTGAGGGGGGAGGGGACACGATTGAAGCTGTGTAAGATGTCACCAACACCATCCGAACAATAGTTTTCGTTTGGATTTATGGTGGTTGCCTCTGTGTGTGTGTGTGTGTGTGTGTGTGTGTGTGTGTTTTCAATTCACTCAGCTTTGTACAACAATAATCAAATATGTACCGTCGAAAGTATTGAGCGTGGTGCACAGACTTAATTTAATTTTGAAAGAAAGAATTATCCAACCAACAACGTTCATTGTGATTTTGTTGAAACGTGAATCGATTGCTAATCGCGGGAAACACGAGAGAGAGAGAGAGAGAGAGAGAGAGAGAGAGAGAGAGAGAGGAGAGAGTTGTAAATGCCATATAAACCCCCATAGATATGGGATATACAATAAAAGAAAAATGTCAGAAGTGTGTAGAAATATTTACATTAATCTTTATGTGTGTGTGTGTGTGTGTGAGAGAGAGAGAGAGAGAGAGAGAGAGGTCAGCGAACAATATGTGTTTTTCCCCCCATGGGGAAACACGCGGAGTAGACAGCAGTTGGCCTTTTTCACATCTGGCCCTAAGTGGAGGGAAATATATAGGACGTGTGTCAACACGAGAGAACAGATTTAAAGACACGTCATAGGAATGACTAATTGATATGCCCACAAGAAAAAAAACTGGTTGTTTGTTTTTTTAATGCAGAATAGATTGCCAAACAGATATGGAGTGTTCTCGATTTTTTTTTTTTTTTTTTTTTTTTTTTTGGTGGGGGGGGGGGGGGGGGGGGGGGGTGGGGGGCAGGGCTTTTTTTTTTCAACGATGAAGATGCGAAGGCCTTGCACATAATAGAATATACAAAACCATTCTGTCCTCTCTCTCTCTCTCTCTCTTCTCTCTCTCTCTCTCTCTCTCTCTCTCTCTCTGTGTGTGTTGTGTGTGTGTGTGTGTGTGTGTGTGTGTGTGTGTGAACGTACATGCAGTGCGTCCACGCATTCGTGCGTGCTTGCTTGTATGTGCCAGCATGCGTGAGTGCGTTCGCGTGTGTGTGCCCACAACCCCCCCCCCCCTCTCTCTCTCTCTCTCTCTCTCTCTCTCTCTCTCTCTCTCTCTCTCTCTGTTTGTGTGTGTCTGCGCGCGCGCGTCTACATGCGTGTGTTGACGTGTGTGCATGTGTGTGTGTGAGAGGGTGCAGGTGTGTGTGAGGGAGGAGAGGGACTATACAGATGAGTCACTGGGGTCACCCGTGCAGGAACTTGATTATTTGTGATATTGTTCGGCTGGACAACAGTGAAAGCAGTTTGCGAGGGCAGGAAGTGGGGGAATGCAGGTGGATGGGGATGGGGCAGGAGGGTTGTTTATCTGCTCTCCACCCGACCTCTCTCTCTCTCTCTCTCTCTCTCTCTCTCTCTCTCTCTCTCTTTTTTTTTTTTTTTTTTTTTTTTTTTTTTTTTAATTCAAATAAGTCGACACAGTACAACACATTAGAATATAAAATAAGAAAGAACAAATCCAAACAAACGATAGATAAAGAGGAAATCAACATACTAAGCACAGCTACAATACCATTCTACATTTTTAAGGCACGGTTACAGCCTCTTTACGTGGTAGAGAGAGAGAGAGAGCGAGAGAGAGAGAGCTCTCTCTCTCTGTGCTGTGTAGTCTCTCTCTCTCTCTCTCTCTCTCTCTCTCTCTCTCTCTCTCTCTCTCTCTGTGCTGTGTAGAACAGATAGAAAGGCATTGCCTTGCTGATTGTGTGTGTGTGTGTGTCTGTGTGTGCGTGCGTGCGCGCGTGTTTGTGTGTGTGGAGGGGGATTTTTTGAAGGGGCAATCGCAAATACTAGCATGCATATGCGTGGGAGTCGGTGCCAGGTTGGTTGGCTCAGTGTATAATAGCAATGATACATAATGATGATGAGGATGATGATGAGTATGATGGAAAGAAAGAAAGAAGACTCATTTTCGCCATCATGCATGTGTTGTGGTTTTGGTGGTGCTTACCCTCACCCCCACCCCCACCCCACCTCTCATCATAACCCCTACTGCGCTCGTGTTCCCTGTCTTCCCTTCCTTCCCCTCCCGTCCTGGCGTGATTAGGCTATTGTCAGCAGCAATAGTTTTGGAGAGCGTGTCATATACGTTGAAGCTGAACGCAACCCGCCAGCAGTAGATGAGAACCGCACGCGAGCAAATACAACATTCGCACGACTGGTGCATTGCGCACATGCACTTGAAATGAAAGCAATAGAATAGGAAGACAGGATGGTGATAATAATGATAATAAAGATAAAAATGATAACATTGTTGATACTATTAATTATCATTATTATTATTATTATTGTCATAATAACAATTATTACTATTGATTATTATCAATATTATTGATTTTTCAGCGGTTATTTCCTGTATTTTATTTCCTGTTTTCAACGCGGTGACAGCCCTGATATGGCCCTAGGCGGTCGGCTGGGCCATAAGCAACATTGTCTCACCACCTTATTTCTTGTTTTGATATTAGTTCTAAATTTAGGATCACTCCCATGTTGGTGATTTTCACACGGAGAGCTTAGCTCCTGCAGAATCGAACGGTTCTTGACGGCATTGTTGAGTGACGTCTTCCAGCTTTTACGTCATCATCTGCGATCTTGTTAGTTCGCTTCCCAGGCCGGGAAAATGTACCAAGGAGCCTGCTGTGTGTAAAAGATGGCGTGGATGATTGTGCACCAATGAATAAACAAGCTGACCATGACAGAAACAAGCTATGCATCAGTATCATTTTTCTTTAAAATTGCAGTTTGGCGAAATGCCCATTAGAATAAATCCCCAAACATTGTACACTGAAATTAGAAATTGCCAACGACTCGAAGAACTAAAGGCAGAATGCCGTTTTCTTCGCACAGCGAATAATTATCGTCAGTCTTCTACTGGTTGAAAAATGGGCCCAACTGACTATACACGCATCATATACAATGTAGCAAACAGCTGAATTCAACCAAAAATATTTTCACTGTGATATACTAAGAAACCAGAATAACGTCGCGACGTTTTGTGTGTGTGTGTGTGTGTGCGCGCGCGCGCGCGTATGTATTTTAATTTTCTTATCTTCCCTTGTTTTGTGTGTGTGTGTGTGGTGTGTGTACATACTGTTCATGTAATTACTTGATTTGAATATTATGTGTATTGCATACATGTAGTATTATTTTTTTGTAAAGCATCTAGAGCAGTTTTCTGGATTGTGTGCTTTACATAGGTAAGGTAAGGTAATGTTGCGTACAGCCCAGCCGACCGCAAAGGGTCATATCAGGGCTGTCACCACGTCAGAGTCAACCCACAAGTCATTCGTTCACACAACCCTTTAAAATACACCTTCTAACAATGCGCCGGAAATTTTGTTCAAAATTTTTAAAACTATAAAACTCAGATCAGATGAAAAAATGTTAATCTGTTTCAGAAATTCAAAAATCGCATCAAGTGGAATATCTCTGAACAAGGTTTTCGTGGAGTCTGCTGTAAAATGTTTGTCTCACATCATACAAGTCCCAACACTCTAAAATATTATGTTTCATAGTGTGCTTTACTTGTATCCACAATCATCATCATTATTATTATTATTATTGTTGTTGTTGTTGCTGTTGTGATGATGATGTGTTATTGATAATATTATAAATGCTGATAACAAATGAATCATTCATAACGATAATATACTACGCCTTCAGATATTATTGGGTTCGATTTTTTCCCTCCTTGTCAAAGTAACAGCGTGCATGTGCCTATGAACGTGACACACAAATCAGCTGACACAGCCCCCAGCCCAGCAACAACGAACTCGGTGAGGCCACCGGCTTGACCTCTCAAGGCCGGCTGGTTGGGCAAACCCCCCTTCCCCCTTCCAGGGAGGTGTGCGCCTATCGGCCAATCGCGCGGCAGCAAGCTGAGATGTTGGCCAATCGGCGAGCTCGGAGATTTCCGCCTCTTGACAGCTCGGCTCCTGAATGCGGCGGCCTGGGCCTTCGCCCCGAAAAAGCTGGAGACTCGGGGGGGGGGGGGGGGGGGGGGGGGATAGAAGTGAGGAGAGGCAGAGGGAATGGGAGAAGAAAAAATATGAAGAAGAAAAGAAAAAAAAGAAATTTTGATAATGAAAGTTTAAGGGGAGAAAAAAGATAAAAGGGGGGGGGGGGGGGGGGGGGGGGGGGAGGGAGAGAGAAACGAAAGCTGAATGATAGGTGTAGAAACCCGTCTTTAAAAACTGGAGATTTTTTTTTTCTTGAAAGAAAAGAAAAAATTGCATTTGGGAAGTCAGGGATTTTTCTTTCTTCAGGTTGTGCTTGACCCAAATCCTCGTGCCCTTCCCCTTCCCCGTCCACCCTTTAGCCCACCCTCATGCCCCTCCCACCCCGCCCCCCACCCCCAGTTCTTCTTCAGTAGGCGAAACACTGTAGGTTCTCCTGAGAAGGCGCTGGGGGTGGTGTGGGGGTTGAGAGTGGGGGGGGGGGGGGGACGGGGGGAGGGAGAGGAGGATGGGTGAAGAATGAGAGGAAGAGAGTTCGGAAATCAGTGATTGATTTTTTAAAATGTGTTGGCAGAGAGAGAAAGCGATAAGGGAAAGAAGTCTGTCGAGTTATGTGGACTGGTCTTTGTTCAGACGTATGTAGGGACCCTAGTTTAGTATCATGCATACAAATTTCAACGCACGTTTGTGTGTGTGTGCGTGCGTGCGCGCGCGCGCGCGCGCGCGCGCGCGCGTGTGTGTGTGTGTAGTTTCAAGTTGTGTCTATCCCAACCGTCTAAAGGTAAGCGGTATATGTAAAAATCGAGTCCGTATGTATTTTAAAACCGAAGATCATTCCAACCATGTTACAAAGGTTTAATTCTTTATTTTAAGAAGAAAAAAAATAAATCAGGTAAGAAACATATTTACCCCGTTACAAAAAAAAAAAAAGTTAAAAAAGAACGTGGTGAAACAATTCTATCAACTGTACGTATACACTAAAGTGAGTGCGTGTCCGAGTGTGTGCGCGCGCGCACGTCTTCTTCATCACTTTTCTGCACTTCGCCTTTTTTTTTTTTTTTTCTTTTCTTTTTTTTTTTTTTTAATCTCTATTGTCGTTTTCACAGTGATGAATTGTTTACCTGCACGCGTTTTTTTCCACCGGACTAAACTTTAGTTCCATCGATAAAACAGGAGCAAACAATGAAGTGGATGAATACGCAGAGGTGATAAATGAAGAAAGAAAGAGAGAAAGGTATGTCGAAACAAACAAACAAACCCAAAAAATCAAACAAATTAATGAATGAATCAACAATGATGTTCGTAACCACAGCATTTTTGGATAGATTAATCATGAAATGGTTGTCAGTTACTCTTCGACATGACCGATTAATTGGATGATTAATTACAGGACATAAACACACGTCATAGCATAGCACGACTCGGTCTGCACACTGCGAGAAGTTGAGAAAGAGACCGACCAGACAGCCGGCTTAAAAAAAAAAAAAAGAAAAAAAAAAAGGTCAGGCTGCCATGTGCAAAGTAACTTTCCACCGTGCGCGCGCATCTCATTGGGCATGCGTGGGTCGGAGGTCAACCGCAAGTCAGCTGTTTGGGACAAAGCACCGGCGTGCGGTGTGCAGACGATCTTTTGGTGTCAGTGCGGGCCGGCTCTTGCGGCGCTATCAAGCGAATTTAGTGTGTGCTTATGAGAAGCCCTATTATCTTTGGATATGTTACTTATGGAAGACTTCATGAATGCTAATGAAGCTGATGTAAGTATGACTGTAGAAAAGCGATTGGTTTTGTGCGTTGTCTTTCCTTTCCTTTCGAAGCGCTAACTGCGATACTGGGTCGTGGGTGATGATCACGTCCGCACGATCTAAAAATAACGCTTCTTCCCTTACCTCATCGTAACTGAATAAATTTTAACCATTTCCTGTTGTTGTTTTTTATTTAAGTTACCTGTATTTTGCGTTAGTATTTATACCCGTTTTATTGGTACTCATTTCTTCTAACAAAGAAGTTAGTTCAGGGAAATTACAGTTTCGTGAGTGCAAAGTAGAAATTAATGCGTTGCTTTTTGTCGTCTGCACTGTCGGTTGCGCAGCCTTTCCCCCCAAGCCCAGCCGTTCGATGCGATTGCATAGTCAGCTGAATGGACGAAACAATTTTTTATTTATGATTTCAAGTCATATTTTCAGACTACCTTTGACAAAAAAAATTCCCAAAGAACTTCTTTTAACCGATTTTCAATGATCTGTTAGTGTGGGCTCGGTGGTGGTTTTTTTTGTTTTGTTTTGTTTTTTTAAATCAAACTTACAGTAATATTCAGAATTTGCGAGGTTGTGTGTGGGGTGGGATGGGGGTTCTTTTTCTTATCCGTCTTTTTCAAGTATTTATTGAATCCAAATCATTTCTTTAAAATCATTTACATGAAGTGATATACAGACATTTCTTCATTTATTTCTTGCTGTGAATTATTTCTTGCTGTGAATAGTTTAAACGTGACTTTTTCTGTTGTGCACTAACATTTATGTATTTTCAAATGTGTTACAGATTGTACCTGTAGATACCACAAACGAACATGTGAGTATGCTCAAGTTGTCTGATAAATGCTCCGTCTCTCTCTCTCTCTCTCTTCTCCTCTCTCTCTCTCTCTCTCTCTCTCTCTCTCTCTCTCTCTCTCTCTTGTGTGTGTGTGTGTGTGTGTCGGCAGGCTCTCTTCTCTCTCTCTCTCTCTCTCTCTCTCTCTCTTCTCTCTCTCTCTCTCTCTCTCTCTTCTCGTGTGTGTGTGTGTATGGGCAGGTAGGCATGTGTGTTTAATAGAGTAACTGGTATAGGTGGTGTTAGTTGTGATCCTACTTAATTGGGGAAAAAATTCTTAATTGATTGAACAATGATTTTTTTAAACCTTCATGGTAAATATAAAATTGTTTTAGTGTGATACTGCTTTTGATACATCACTGAACTGATGTACTAAGAGACATGGTAGTTCATCATTTGATAAATTTTCTATTGGATATAATTATTATAGCATCAGTTATTTTCTGGGGAACAAAAAAAAAAAAAAATGAAACTAGTGATACTGAAAATGATTGTCTCTTCTAGTTTTACTCTGCTGATAAAGCTTTCTGTTATTGATAAAGTTTTCCATTTTCAGAGTGATTGTGACCACAAAAAAAATCTGTGAATGTGTTGATTATTCAGCATGTCCATGTTATATAGCCACGTTGTTTATCAAATATCATGTGATAACAGAGCATTGACGAAGCAGTTCGATGACTATATTTTTCAGTTTTACTTTTTTGTTGTGACTCAGATAATCATCCACCACAAGCCTTGAATAAATACCTATTTAATGTAGATCTTTATATGTGCATCCGAATGAATGAATTTCACTGCTGCTGTTAACAGCTGCTGCCCTGAATTTGTCATCAGTTTGCATCCGCGTAAAATACAGTGACAGAGGGAGGAAATGTAGTGTGTGCAAGTGAAGTGATTCATTTGTGTCTTCTTGAGTTCTTCACTTTTAAATCATAGACGTTTATTAAGTTAATCTGTTCACTGCTTGGATGTCATGGTTTATTTTATAGGGAGTGCAATAATCAGTGTTACGAACATGTTTTTATGTTGTTGAACATTTGTTCTGTATTATGACTTTAATTGATATGGACTGTTAATTTAAATGAAAAATGAAAATTAACCCCCAAACAGAATTGAGGGACAGGCATAACTCGTGTATACTTAATGAAATATTTGTTATTAATAGTAGTGTGTGATTTTTTTTTTATTTAGTGTTAGTAGAAAATAATTGATAGAACAGAAGGAAAGATGTGAAATATTTTGGCGCCAAGTTTAGGCCCTCAGTGTCTTTCTGCTGTTTATCTTTGTAGTTCATTATTATTGTGGGATAGAGGTAATTGTGGAAAATGCAAGTCATAGCACACATTTGTGTGCATGGAAGGTGAACAACTGATATGTTCACACAGGAACGTGAATGATTCGGCTTTGGTTTCAATCTTGTCTGTCTTTAGTATTTCATTGTATGCTCTGTGTGTGTGTGTGTGTTTACGAGTTCAAATTCTTTCTTCTTCTTTTTTGTTTGTTTGTTTTGTTTGTTTGTTTTTTTAAAGAATATCACCCGTCTTTAGACCGTGTGGTTATCTGTGCAGTCTAATATAAAACTCGGGAGGGAAAAGTCGTACCACAGGTCAAACGAAGACTGATTTAAATGCAGCTTGAATGTGTAAGTTAGAGAGGATTGGCGAGGAAGGCACCCAGCTGCGAGTCTACATGTCTGCCAGTGTAGGTTGTTGATCTTGTCTGCCAGTTCAATCTAGAGCGAGTGTGTGTGTGGAGGTGTTGGAAGGGGGGGGGGGGGGGGGGGGGCGTGATCAGATCACCTATTTGCGCTGTTGAACAGCCATCGTGTCAAGGGGCACGTGTATTAATTTGCTTTCCCCTCAGGCTACAGATAAGTATTCTTCAGCTTGGTCGCGAGAATTCTCGACTAATTATTATATCGGGAATAATAGGCCAGCCGAGCCTGAAGCAGTGCCTCGCTGTCTTTTCAGTGCTCTCAGCAGCATTTTGTGCAGACTCTAAACGAAAATGAATTTTTTAACAATTTAAAAAACTGAAAGCAAACAAAAGTCCGAAAGGTCTCTCGTTTTTTGATGGTTCGTGAAAAGAGGGGAGTGCTCTTTCGCCGAACACGTTTACACAGAATAGGGGCATCTCTATTCGTCGCAGAACGAACCAACCTACCGGACCCATTATGTGATTACGTTTCCGCTGCGAACTGAATGACCTGAAGCGGCCTCTCCGATCTCTCTCTCTCTCTCTCTGTGCGCCCTCCAAAAACACTGACGTCAGCACGGCGTAGGCTGCTGGGTGTGCAGGGTTGGTGACACACGGGAAATAAAGGGAGACGGTCTGTCCTTTGGTCTGTTCCGTGTCGTCGTGGTTTCAGTCTGTTCAGGTTTGTGTGTTGGGTTGGGTTATTGTGTGGACTGTGGCCCTCCGGGTTCCTCGTGTGAGCCGAGGTGAATTCCTGCAGGCGTTTGCTTCCTGTTCGGCTGACTGTGCATACATTAGCATGTTGTGCCCAGCACGCAACACCCCCTCCCCCCCACCCTCTCTCTCTCTCTCTCTCTCTCTCTCTCTCTCACCATCCTACACACACACACACACACACACACACAACACACACAACACAGAACGTGTATTTACATGCACATCTGTTCGCTCCCTGTTTAGAACTATCAAGCGTCAGGTTTAAAAAAATATTCTCTCTCTCTCTCCACACACACACACACACACACACACACACACATACATGCGCACACGTACGCACGCACGCGCGCACACAGCAAGTGTGTACATACACGTCTTTTCGTCGCTCCCTGTTGTTCACTTTTTTTTCGGGGGGGGGGGGGGGGGGGGGGGGGTTATAATTGTAAAATAGGTCCACGTTAGAATTATGAAGCGTTAAGGTTTTTCTTTTTAACTCTCTCTCTCTCTCTCTCTTCTCTCTCTCTCTCTCTCTCTCTCTCTCTCTCTCGGGCACGCGCGCGCGCACGCACAACCACACTCACAACACCACACACACACACACACACACACAACAGGGAGGGATGCAGTCAGTGGAGCCTGCAGGAATAGTTGTGGACAGTTTTGACCTGTTTGACCAGTCCCAGTGGAACCCCCCCCCCCCCCCCCCCCTCCCGCCACCACTAGAGAAATAACAAACCAGGTTTGAGTCTGGCGTTTGATCGTGATAGGTCAGTGACCTTTTCTCTCTCCATGCCGTCTCCCGCCATACCAACCCCCCCCCCCCCCTCACCCTCCACCCCCATCACTTCTCTGCCCACACACCTCACCCACCCCACCCCTATCCCCTTTCCGAGCTCCATTTCAGTTTTGTTTTACGGACGTCCTTTTTGGAGCCAGTCGGCAAATCAGGAACTGCAGCAGTTGCAGCTGGTCTTGTAGCGTTAGTGCCGGAATCACAAGCGTGTAGACGTCGTCTACGAGTGTCCTGCAGGCCACGTTCGGAGTGTCCGTTTTATATCGGTTTGATGAAGGATTGTGTTAAATACTGATGGAGCTTTGCTGGGGAGCAGGTAATGTGCATTTGCTTCGCTATGAATGACGTGAACAGTGTATAATCAAACAAGATTCCATGAGTAAAACTGGGTGTGTGGTTGTTTCTTGCTCCTCCCCGCCCCGCCTTGGAAAGTTTGAAATCAACTGCGACGGCACGTCGTCAACATGAATTCCAGTCGGCGTGCTCCGGGTTTTTTTTCAGCTATTAGTCTGGACTGCCTTTGTGTCTTCCAGTTCACAATGCTCCGACTCTTTTAAGACATGCATGTGTTTCACGTAATCCAGGTACCGGCACAGCTTATTTAAGTCCAGCGCCAAACTTTGCGTAACGTGGGGATTAGGTTGAGATAAAGCTACGAATTGTCAAGAGTTCTTTCCAGTTTTTTTGTTGTTGTTGTTTAATTTTTCAATTCACGTGGTAAGTAAGTTTAGCGCTGTGCGTGAAAAGTCCAAGAACGTGGATTACTCGCACACACAATGCGTGCAGGCTCGACTACGGAGAGAGAGGGGTGGTGGGGGATGGGCAGGGTGAGAGATGTGATTTCACATAGATCACCACGCTGATATACCATAGATCGTCACGATCCACATAAATGAAGTTTCACAAGCATCGGAAGATTGTCGTCATAGGACAAATTAAGGACAGTATTTTAGTGTACACATATTGAACCTCAAATACATTTCGAAAACGTTGCAGAGCAGTATATTTTCTTAGGCAGCATGGGTCCTTCGGTTTTTGCTGTTTTGAAACCTTGAAAGATAGAAAGATCGACTCAGCGGTCCCCCCCTCCCCCAGGCTACCGTCATTTTTGTGCAGTGGGATACAGAGTTGGCAGCGCGAGCGGCGGGCGATGGCCGAGATAAAGAATGGAGTTGGAGACTGGAGAGAGAGGAGAGAGGGGAGAGGCGGCGCGTTCTGACGGGAAGTTGAAGGCCTCGGCACGTGGAAACGGGGCATCTGCTGGCGCTATTTTTAGACACAAGGCCCAGAGTCCGGGGCAGAAACGCAGCTGGCCCTGGTAGTCTATCGCCACTTCAAACGGGTCAGGGACTGACTAAAAGATCGTGTGCGGCCGCGCGTGCCGCTTTCTCTTTGTGTTCAGCAGTTCATACACAAGGATTGTTTTTTTTTCCTCCAGGAACGCTTTTTCGCCGCACGGGAAATGGAGGAGGGAGGGTCTCCATTTTTTTCCCTTCCTTTGTCCCACAACCTCCCTCCCCCCCCCCCCCCCCCCCCCTCGTTGTCTTCATTCGGCCTTTGTGAATCAGCTGGCTGAATTAAGTTGCAGCTGGCTGTCTTTTATTTTGGGGGGGGGGGGGGTGGTAGGGGGGGGTATTTGTTGTCAGCCGCCTGCATGCGTGGTGTCAGTACAAACTGAAAATGGGGAGGGGAAAAACCGAAATAGATAGTGAAACTTATGAGATTATTTCAAAGCTGCGTTGTTCTGATGTAGTCTGCATTCTCGGCTGGGTTTTAAAACATGACTTGGGTTGATCTCGGCAAGTGTAGAAAAGAAAAAAAAAAGGGGGGGGGGGCGGGGGGGGGGGGGGTAGGTGTTGACTTTCGCATCACAGATACTGTTTGTGCGGCAGCTATTATTCCAGTAACTGTTACGATGGGGGGGGGGGGGGGGGGGGGAGGAATTATGTGAAAAAGTGTAAAGAATGGATTTCGTAGCAGTGGGGAGACGGGCCACATGTTTCTCCTGGCGCCAAGGAAAGGTGTAAATTTAGAGACAACACCATGGGATTTTCCATCCCTAACAGAAGAGATAGAGAGAAGTAGAACACGCGCGCGCGCGCGCGCGGAGAGGAGAGAGAGAGAGAGAGAGAGAGATCTTGTGCTCCTGATCAAACTGAAGAGGAAAAACGGTTTATCAAACGAACGGAAAGTGTCGGGCTGAGAGCTGGCTTCTTACTGGATTCTTGGAGGAAAAAAGAAACTAGCGCGAGAGCTAAATCTTTGTCAGAATACAGTCTGGGGATAAAAAGCCCGGGGGGGGGGGGGGGGGGGGGGGCTTATCTACCTCTGTTATAAACTACCAGAACGACAAGGTGTTGAAGAAGGGCTGTGTTGAACATCACTGAATTCTTATGCTGGGCGCTGCCGGGATTCGAACCGGCGACGTGGCTAGAATTCAAAATCGGCCACCTACCGCCTAGGCAGCCTTCCTCTTTGTAACAGTATCAGGTGTCCGTTAAGCGAGTGTATTGCCTGTCATTTACGTCAGCAGTAAACCTGGCGCTTTTTTTTTTCTTTTTTTTTTTTTTTTTAAATGGGGAGGGGGTGGGTGGGGAGGGGAGTTGCCATTGGTTTCGTTGCACTGCCGGTGAAGCCTAGACATGAATCCTCCATGAGACGACGACCCCCCCCTCCCCCCCCCCCCCCCCCCCCCCCCCCCCCCCCCCCCACACACACACACACACGCACACGCACACCTCCTCTGCTTTTTCCGTTGAGGTTCAACCAGAGAAAGTGAAAGGGGCCCCCTTTCACTTTCTCTGAGCAAAGATACTCGCCCTACAGAGGGCGAGTATCTTTGCTCTGAGTTAACCCTCTTCTCCCCCCCCCCTTCCACATACACACACACACACACACACACACACACATTCTAACCTCCTCCTACGCGAGGAGCTCTTCTTTTTTTTTTTTTTTTTTTCCCTTCCCCAAACAACGTGCTATCTGACTTTTTGTCTTGTCTTGTCGGCTCCCTGCCCTTTCTGCCCTGGCCTTGACAGACGCACGGTAAAAACCGTCAGCAGAGACAGGCGGGCGGGATGGAGAGACGTGATAAAAATAGCCTTGATGACAGAGGCATCTTTGGTACTGGTACTGCTCTGCTCTACCAGGCCTCACCTTGCAACCTAGACTTCGCTTTTTGTGTAGTTTTATGGGGGAAGAAAAACAAGCGATGACTTCAGCGCTTTCAGTTTCGTACGATTGATAACAAGAATAGACGGTACATGGCTTGGTTAGAGAGAGATTGCACTGCATACTGCTTTGGTAATCATACAGCAGTATGTGGGGGCGTGCGCCCCCCCCCCCCCCCCCCCCACACACACACACCACAGAGCCTAAGCAGACAGATTTTTTTTTTTTTTTGAGGAATAGATGAATGTAAATTTCATAAACAGTTCGGTTTGAAACTGGCTGTTGAGTCTGTATGAAATTCACTTTGTGTTAACGGCTCTTTTGTTATGCTCTACAGTAAAAAGAAATGTTTTTAAAAAGTTGGTAAGTATGTGTGTGTGTGATTTTATACACATGCAAGCACAGGTCCAGTTCTTTCCCCTTGTGGGTACACCGATATATCCTTTCTGTTCAAAGCATGGCTTGTTTTTCTCTGTGTGCATGTGATCAGAAGCAGATGGTGTTTATCGAGTCGTTCCTGCAGAACAACCGCCTGGAGCACCTGCACCAGGTGATGGGCTGCCACCCCAGCTACCTGGAGGCCTTCATGAAGACCCAGAACTACCTGCTGAGGGAGGACGGCCCTCTGCCCTTCTCCTACCGCCACTACATCGCCATCATGGTCAGTCAGTCACCCATTTGGATCAACTGTTTCTTCGCTGTGTGCCATGTTTAGATGACAGTAAGGCAGCTAGGTAGCTGGTCCTATTGGCCATGCTGAGACTAGGTGACAGCAGTCTAAACAACAAGAATTCTCATCTTTTTGCCCTTTACCAGTGAATAATCATCTTTTTTCCATTTACCAGTGAATATAGAAACCAAGAATTCTCTTCTTTTTGCCCTTTACCAGTTAGTATAAAACCCAAGAATTCTCTTCTTTTTCCCTTTATCAGTTAGTGTAAAAACCAAGAATTCTCTTCTTTTTCCCTTTACCAGTGAATAAAGAAACCAAAGATTCTCTTCTTTTTCCCTTTGCCAATGAATATGAAAACCAAGAATTGTCTTCTTTTTCCCTTTACCAGTGAATATAAAAACTAAGGATTGTCTTCTTTTTCCCTTGACCAGTGAATATAAAAACTAAGGATTGTCTTCTTTTTCCCTTTGACAGTGAATGTAAAAACAAAGAATTCTCTTCTTTTTCCTTTTACCAGTGAATATAAAGCCCAAGAATTCTCTTCTTTTTCCCTTTACCAGTGAATATAAAAACCAAGAATTCTCTTCTTTCTCCCTTTATGATTGAATATAAAAACCAAGAATTCTCTTCTTTTTCTTTTACCAGTGAGTATGGTGTACCATGTCAAACTTTGGCAAGGTACTCTAAATTTGCCTGCTGCGCTTGACCCATTTTCATGGCTAGAGCAGTGGGCAGGTGCTGTCAAGACCATCTCTTGTTTCCATGGTACAACAAGGAGCCACTTCTTTCTCCCTGCATTTTATGGCCAGACACTTTTTACAGGAGGAAGTGTCAGGTTTTTCCTCTTTCTGGCCTTTCAGCTTTTAGCAACACGCACAGCCTTGCATGCTGTTCCGTTTGATGGCTTGTGCTAAGCTCCTCCAGGCAGTTGCTGGTTTCAGTGACCAGAACCCTTCAGTTCGTTTTGATCATCTTGTCTCCATGCTTTCATGCGTCTTTGCCCAACTGTGACCCACCATTTTGATCGATCATATCTCGTTTACCTCAGACTGATGTTTGGGCTGGTGCCCACTCTATTTCTCCCCCTTTGCAAGACTGGGTCCTTTTCACCCCCAAGGAGCAGGCATCTGGACTGTTTTCCTCGAGGGAACCTGGCTCCTCAGAATGGCAGTCCAACATGACCTCCTGTTCCCCGGTTAATGCCCTTACTTCAGGCCAGTCTGGTTGTCTGGTTGAAATTCAGCGGTGAAAAATGGATATTAAACAAGTTAGTCGCATTTTATCTTCTTTTTTTTCCATGGCACAACTGTGTCGTTTATAAGCAGCCACAAACCAAGCAAGGCTCTTGCCTACATATTTAAGATAATTCCTTCAGTTCAGCATGGCCACAGGTAAACATAATTTGGTGTAGTTAGTCTCGTTCTTATTTTTGTTGCTGTTCTGTTGCTTTTTGCCTACCATGTCTCTCTCTCTCTTTCTCTCCCCCCCCCCTCTCTGTCTTGCTCTTCTTCCCTCCCTCCCTCCCCCCCCCTTCCCCAGCCTCCCCCCCTCCCCCCTCCCCTTCCGCCCGTCTTCATTTTTTCCTGCTTTCATCCTTGTTCCCTGCTTTTATTCATTTTTTCCTGCTTTCATCCTTGTTCCCTGTTTTTATTCATTTTTTCCTGCTTTCATCCTTGTTCCCTGCTTTTATTCATTTTTTCCTGCTTTCATCCTTGTTCCCTGTTTTTATTCATTTTTTCCTGCTTTCATCCTTGTTCCCTGTTCAAATTCTGTTGCTAAATGCCATTACCCTGCTTTTAATTCCAGGCGGCAGCGCGCCACCAGTGCCTGTACCTGGTGCGGCTCCATGCCCACGACTTCCTGCTGCAAGGCGGGGACCCCCAGTGGCTGAAGGGCCTGGACAGCGCCCCGCCAAGCTGCGCAGCCTGTGTGAGATCAACAACATCCTGGCCCACCGCCCATGGCTGCTGAAGAAGGAGAACATCGAGGTGAGCCTTGGGTGGATGGAGAGAGAGAAAAACGATTGTATTTCTATTTAGGTCTTTGGTTGATGGAGAGAGAAAAACGATTGTATTTCTATTTAGGTCTTTGGATGGAGATAGAAAAATTATATTTCTGATTACACTGTCAGTATTTCATATGCTTGAACTCATATTAACCAGAGAGAGAAAAACAGTTATGTTTCTAATCCCACTGTCAGTATTTTTTACGCTTGAACTCGGATTAACCAGAGAGAGATCAATGATAGTATTTCTAAATACACTGTCAGTATTTTATACGCATAAATTCAGATTAACCAGAGAGGGAAAAATGATTATGTTTCCAATTACACTGTCAATATTTTATATGCTTGAACTCAGATTAACCAGAGGGAGAAAAAGGATTACATTTCTAATTATGCTGTCAGGATTTTATACACTCAAACTCAGATTAACCGGAGAGAGAAAAATTGTAATATTTCTAATTACGCTGTCAGTATTTTATGCACTTGAACTCCAATTAATCAGAGAGAGGAAAATGATATTTAATTACGCTGTCGCTATTTTATAGTTCAAACTCCAACCAACCTGAGAGAGAAAAATGATTAATTACACTGTCAGTATTTTAATACGCTTGAAACTGGATTAACCACCGAGAGAAAACTGATAATATTTCTTATTATGCTGTCGGTATTTTATATGCTTTAAACCTGATTAACCAGAGAGAGAAAAATGATATTTCTATTTACACTGTCGTTATTTTATACCCTTGAACTCCGATTAACCAGGAGAGAAAAACGATTATATTTCTAATGATGCTGTCATATTTTATACACTTGAACTCATATTAACCAGACAATGCAGGATAAAGAAATGTAAGGAGGTAAGTGGGGGGGGGGGGGGGGGGGGGGGGGGGAGTGTAAAACCCCTGCACCGCCATCACAATTCAGCCTACTCCAGTTTATTTTCATGAGAGTTTGAATTTAATGGATGATAAACTGCGCTTTTTTTTTGCTTTTTTTTTTGCAGTGGAAAGCAGTTAAAGAAATATTTTATTTGCGTTTGTACTTGATTTAAGCAGAGCAAAAATATTCAGTTGACCAGAATGGAGTGATTGGTTGGTCCCAGAAGGATTATTTAGCTGACTCCAACTTTGGTTAACACAAAATTTGGTTAATTAACTGAAAAGAAACTTCATTCTCTTTAGTTTCAGCTTGAACAAACTTGACTGTATGGGGATGGGGGAGACAAATAAACCTTTTTTATTGGTAACCATTTATCATGTCGGAATAAAAGAGAGAAAGGAAAAAATCCCACCACAAATATAGATGTTTTTTTAAACATTTCCTGCTTAATTTACTTACTTTATATTTACCTTTTTATTTCTGTATCAGATTTGAGGGGAAGAAGATGGGGGTAGAACCACCAAATGATTCATTGTGTATTTGTCATGGCAAGAAACTGGCCAAAGGCAACGACCCATGGTCGTTGTCGGAGATGATGCAGGCGCTGATCATCATTGCCCACTTCCACAGCCTGTGCTCCTTCATCTACGGCTGTGGCATCGCCCCGGAGATCGACCAGGGAGGCTGCACCATGCGACCCACCTCATCTAGCGGGGACGAGGAGTCTGAAGATTACGCCAGCGACTCCTCCAATGGAGGGGAACTGAACGCCAATGTGAGTGGCCTGTGGGAGTTTGTGTATTGTTTCTTAGCTGCTTGCAAGCATTGTATTGAATGGTTGTGGGATTTTTTTTTTAATGATGATCAGTGTGTGAGCAGGATGAAGATGATGATGCTATTGAATTCCGGTCTGATTCAAGACTTGATGAAAGGCTGTACTCTGTCTGTCCCAGTGCTTCTTTTCATCGTGTATTCTAGGGTATGTCGGGCCTAGGAGATGCAAATCAGCTGCTGTGTTGGTCAGAAAATTGAAACGACACTCTGATCCATCAAATGGATGAAACTGGACTTGTGGGTCCAACTGAGCCCCCAGCAAACTGACCAGTGGCTAGGAGCCACTCCTGGGACTTGAAATCCTGCAGAGAGATACAGGATTGGAAACCCCAAGCTCCGAGCGCTCGGGTCAGATGCTGACCGCTGCAGCACGGCAGCTGGTTTATGGGCATTACTGCAGTGACACGGCACAGGGCATACCTAGTGGACAGTTTGCATGTAGATTGCCACAGCGTGAGTTCCCTTGAGTACAGGTGTGTTCAGGTGGACAGTGGTGAGCTGGGCAGCACAAGAACTTTTTTATGTCAGAAGCATGATGTTTTTATGAATCATTAGTCTGTGAGCTGAGTTTCTCAGATCTTGAAAGCAGTTGTTTTGGTTTTGTGAGTTTAAAAACAATGTGCGTTTTCTTTTGACCTCAGTAGTCTTAAAAGCAGTTTTCCTAAAAAGACAAGTAAAACTGGATAAAAATCATCACCTTTCTCGAAAGCCAGACATAGTTACCTACCAGATGAACTCCAAAAGCCAGAAGTGGCCAGTTTTGTAAGACAGAAAAAAAAGTTTGGGTGTATATAAATTCAACAAACCCTAAATTTCTTTTCTTAGCAAGAAAGAAAACAACAAAAACAAATGCAAGCAAAACAAACAAAAACAAAAACAACAAAACGTAATGTTATTATGAAGAATGAATTACTGGCCGTTGAATCTCTTTTACGAGCTTTTGAAACCCAAGAGGTCTGGTAATTGGGTAGCTTAATTTCCTCAGTTGAACTGGCAGAAAATGGCATCTGTTGCTTTAAGATTAGTGTAGAATGCTGCACACATGTAAAAATGCAAACTGGATGTGTTAGACTAAGTTTGAGGGTAAAGGTTCAGACATAAAGTGAACTTTGTGCTGTATGGGAATGTCATTTGTCACTGGTGTTGGACTTCACAAAGGGAGAAGAAAAAAAAGATCTGAAAGTACCTGCTGACCCTGTTTGATTCAGTAGTGTTACCATAACCACAATGTTTTTTCCTTGTGGCCTAATTTAGCATTGGCCCACTTGGTCTGAAGCCTACAGTAGATGCAGAGTGGTGGTGTGTGTGGGTGGTGATGTCTGAAGCCTACAAGAGATGCAGAGTGGTGATGGTGTGTGTGGGTGGTAATGTCTGAAGCCTACAAGAGATGCAGAGTGGTGATGGTGTGTGTGGGTGGTGATGTCTGAAGCCTACAAGAGATGCAGAGTGGTGATGGTGTGTGTGGGTGGTGATGTCTGAAGCCTACAAGAGATGCAGAGTGGTGGTGGTGTGTGTGGGTGGTGATGTCTGAAGCCTACAAGAGATGCAGAGTGTGGTGGTGTGTGTGTGGGTGGTGATGTCTGAAGCCTACAAGAGATGCAGAGTGGTGGTGGTGTGTGTGGGTGGTGATGTCTGAAGCCTACAAGAGATGCAGAGTGGTGGTGGTGTGTGTGTGGGTGGTGATGTCTGAAGCCTACAAGAGATGCAGAGTGGTGGTGTGTGTGGGTGGTGATGTCTGAAGCCTACAAGAGATGCAGAGTGGTGGTGGTGTGTGTGGGTGGTGATGTCTGAAGCCTACAAGAGATGCAGAGTGGTGATGGTGTGTGTGGGTGGTGATGTCTGAAGCCTACAGTAGATGCAGAGTGGTGATGGTGTGTGTGGGTGGTGATGTCTGAAGCCTACAAGAGATGCAGAGTGGTGATGGTGTGTGTGGGTGGTGATGTCTGAAGCCTACAGTAGATGCAGAGTGGTGGTGGTGTGTGTGGGTGGTGATGTCTGAAGCCTACAAGAGATGCAGAGTGGTGGTGGTATGTGTGGGTGGTGATGTCTGAAGCCTACAAGAGATGCAGAGTGGTGATGGTGTGTGTGGGTGGTGATGTCTGAAGCCTACAAGAGATGCAGAGTGATGGTGTGTGTGGGTGGTGATGTCTGAAGCCTACAAGAGATGCAGAGTGGTGGTGTGTGTGGGTGGTGATGTCTGAAGCCTACAAGAGATGCAGAGTGGTGATGGTGTGTGTGGGTGGTGATGTCTGAAGCCTACAAGAGATGCAGAGTGGTGGTGGTGTGTGTGGGTGGTGATGTCTGAAGCCTACAGTAGATGCAGAGTGGTGGTGGTGTGTGTGGGTGGTGATGTCTGAAGCCTACAGTAGATGCAGAGTGGTGGTGGTGTGTGTGGGTGGTGATGTCTGAAGCCTACAAGAGATGCAGAGTGGTGATGTGTGTGGGTGGTGATGTCTGAAGCCTACAAGAGATGCAGAGTGGTGGTGGTGTGTGTGGGTGGTGATGTCTGAAGCCTACAAGAGATGCAGAGTGGTGGTGGTGTGTGTGGGTGGTGATGTCTGAAGCCTACAAGAGATGCAGAGTGGTGATGTGTGTGGGTGGTGATGTCTGAAGCCTACAAGAGATGCAGAGTGGTGGTGGTGTGTGAGGGTGGTGATGTCTGAAGCCTACAAGAGATGCAGAGTGGTGATGGTGTGTGTGTGGGTGGTGATGTCTGAAGCCTACAAGAGATGCAGAGTGGTGGTGTGTGTGGGTGGTGATGTCTGAAGCCTACAAGAGATGCAGAGTGGTGGTGGTGTGTGTGGGTGGTGATGTCTGAAGCCTACAAGAGATGCAGAGTGGTGATGGTGTGTGTGGGTGGTGATGTCTGAAGCCTACAGTAGATGCAGAGTGGTGGTGGTGTGTGTGGGTGGTGATGTCTGAAGCCTACAAGAGATGCAGAGTGGTGATGTGTGTGGGTGGTGATGTCTGAAGCCTACAAGAGATGCAGAGTGGTGATGGTGTGTGTGGGTGGTGATGTCTGAAGCCTACAAGAGATGCAGAGTGGTGATGGTGTGTGTGGGTGGTGTTGTCTGAAGCCTACAAGAGATGCAGAGTGGTGATGGTGTGTGCTGGTGGTGACAGGTGCTGGAGGACACCAGTCTGGAGTCGCTGATGGAGAGGATGCGGATGCTGACGGAGAGCACGCATGAGGAGGGCCCCAGCCAGGAGGAAATGCTCAAGAGGTTCCAGTCCGTAGAGAACCAGAGTGCAGAAAGTAAGTTCTGTGGCCATTTGTGAGTCTGTGGTCCTGCTTTTTCTGTGTTGTTCTTCTTTTTAGTTGGCAGTCCACACATCTACATTTGGCATGTCTTCAACTGGCTGCCTGGAAATTTTGAATTCTAGTGATGAAAGATGAAATAACAAATAACTGCACTGCTGTAATCAATTTTTTCCCCCTTTTTTGGTTTGGGGTAAAACGAGCAACAACCAGGGGGTTAGAGTTGTCCACAAATGTGTTAAAACAAGCAACAACCAGGGGGTTAGAGTTGTCCACAAATGTGTTAAAACGAGCAACAACCAGGGGGTTAGAGTTGTCCACAAATGTGTTAAAACGAGCAACAACCAGGGGGTTAGAGTTGTCCACAAATGTGTTAAAACGAGCAACAACCAGGGGGTTAGAGTTGTCCACAAATGTGTTAAAACGAGCAACAACCAGGGGGTTAGAGTTGTCCACAAATGTGTTAAAACGAGCAACAACCAGGGGGTTAGAGTTGTCCACAAATGTGTTAAAACGAGCAACAACCAGGGGGTTAGAGTTGTCCACAAATGTGTTAAAACGAGCAACAACCAGGGGGTTAGAGTTGTCCACAAATGTGTTAAAACGAGCAACAACCAGGGGGTTAGAGTTGTCCACAAATGTGTTAAAACGAGCAACAACCAGGGGGTTAGAGTTGTCCACAAATGTGTTAAAACGAGCAACAACCAGGTTGCAGGTTGACAGAAGGAAAAGGAGATGGAGTGAAACCATATAGATGTTCTTTTACTTTTGTGTACCATCAGCCATTAATAAGGAAGCGGATGTGGCTTGACTTTTCAGCCTGAACCGTAGGGCTTGCCATGGAACATCTCAGCTATGTGTTATCTTAAAAATTTGACCAAATAGCTGGCACACTGACCATAACTTGCAATAGTTCAGATGATAAGTATACTCAACCAGACAGAGAGTAGAGTAAAAAAAAAACTTTTGTTTTTGTTTGCAGTCTCTGTTCCAACCAAAGAGAAGACATCAAGGAAGGAAGTGGTACGGTTTGTGACCAATAGCGATTTCACGTACTCCGACTTCGCCAAGAGAGCGCCTGGATTGGATATCCCCACGTTCAGAGTCCAGGACTACTCGTGGGAAGACCATGGCTTCTCCTTGGCCAATCGGCTGTACAGTGACATAGGCAACCTTCTGGAGGAACGCTTCAACATCGCTTTCAACCTGACCTATTACACGTCAGTATTTTCATAAAACCAAGTTCTTAATGCAGTGAAATGTTTTATCATGGCTTGGCTAAAGAATTCTGAAATTTGTTGAATCTTCAATCAGCTAAGGCAAAGATGAGAACATAAAAGATACTGAATGAATTGTTCGAATCATATCTGCTGTAATTCACTAAGACTTGAAATGATCCGTGATGGAAGTTTCACAATTCAGAAAGGTAGATGTTTTTCACCATCTTCTAACAAACGAGATTGGCTTTGATCCTCTGTGATTGCACTACAAGCTTTTTCTTTGTCTGTCTCTCTCTCTCAGTCTCTCTCTCTCACACACACACAAACACACAACTGCATGCACAATAGTCATCATCATTGTTATTTTGCTACATGAATTTCATACAGTGAAAATATAAAGATCTTTCAATGCTTGGATTACAGAATGGGCGACAACTGTGAGGTGGACACGTCTGCGTTCCGACAAGCCATCTGGTATTACATACATTGTATGTACGGCATCAGGCACGACGACTACGACTATGCCCAAGTCAACCAGATGCTGGAACGTAACCTGAAGACTTACATCAAAACTGTGACCTGCTACCCTGAACGCATTACCAAGAAAGACTATGAGAGTGTTATGAGGGAGTTCAAGCACTCAGAAAAGGTAAAAGACTATGAGAGTGTTATGAGGGAGTTCAAGCACTCTGAAAAGGTAAAAGACTATGAGAGTGTTATGAGGGAGTTCAAGCACTCAGAAAAGGTCAGCTGTGAAAGAGTAGAAAACTTGTAACAAATTGGTAGGAATGAACACATCATCTCAGAATATGAAGCAGAGTTCAAAATGAAATGATTGATAGTTCTGCATAAGTTTGCTGCTGTTTTAACCATTTTGGTGGTGGTGGTGATCATATGCAATCTGTGCATCCATAGCTACATGTTTCTGTGTATGTGTGTTTATCTTTTTGGTGCACAGTTTCTTCTGTGTACCTCAAAGGCATGTATAGGAAAAGAGAGAGAGGTATTGCTAACCATATTGTGAAGTCTGGGCCGGTGAGAAAAAAATTGTATTCTTTATCTCGCATGGCAAAATATAAGTAAAAACGCAAAACAAGGCTTTAAAAAAAAGTAATTCTTATTGAATACACAATAGTCGAGTGATTTTTTTTTTCAGCAAGTGTGTCTCCTTCAGACATCCCAAATGAAAATGCACAAAACGATACTCCCCAGATGCTGTCAGCAGTGGAATGGCTTGTAGCCACAGGGAGAAAAATGTGAAGTTGGAAAAGAAAATGGACAAACAAAAAATGTCCAGTGTTTTAGCCTTCAGCCTTCTTTAGGCTAAATGACCTAGGTTATGGGCTGCCTCAGGAAAAAGGTGAAGAATTGTTATGAAGTTGTACTGTAAATGTGCATAAACAGTGTTTAAAAAGTGAGAAACAAGCAGCCACTCAGTTAGATGCTGATGTGCTGTGTTTGTCTAAACACAGACCTATGAACACTGTCAAAGCTACAAAGCCGCCTCTCCCTGACCAACTTCTTGTGCCTGCCCAACTGATCGTGTATGTGTGTGTGTGTGTAGGCATGGGGGGGGGGGGGGGGGGATATTACCATATATGAAGATCAGACAAATACACACTTTGGCAACTCCCAACCTTTCACCCCTTTCATTCTTTATCCTGCTCTCTCCTTTCGCTGTTCAGTCAAACATTAAATGTAAACCAAGTAAAAGCATCTCCTCTCTTTGTTCCAACAGCTGTTGCAGAGGACTGAAGGGAAACACTTTCAACTGTATTAGATGGCATCGCATTCATGTTTCAGTGGCCTAATCAGCAAACAAGAAAGAAAGGATATTTGTGTGTGTGTGTGTGTGTGTGAGATAGAGAACTGTGAACTTCAAAAAGCTTGTAGAACAAAAACAGTTGTGCAGAGGTGCAGTCACTGTATCCCATGGTATCCAGAATTACACAGCTCACCCCCTTGCTGCTGTCCTCACCCTTGTCTTCTGCCCTCAGACTGCCTCTCCTCCACTGGCCCTCTCCCTCCCCTGCCCACACCTGCATGCACTTGCGCACGCTCATGCACACATACACACACACATGCGCGCACATACACACACACACACACACACACATGCGCGCACGCACACAGGCACGCACACACACACGCACACACTTTCCCACTTGGCCAAAAGTTCTGTGTTGAACTCGCTCCGTGCCTGACATTATATAATTTTCACTAAGGAAATGTCTTCCACTACTTCCTCTTCCCGTAGTGATCTTCATTCAGGGGAATTACGTTCATGTCCACATGATGGACATGTGTTCAGACACTTTTCTTGTGTAATGCGTTTTCTGCATGAGAAATTTCTGAATGTTCTTTTGCACATCATGGGGGGAGGGTGTAGCAGATGAAACAGAAAGCCAGTACTCTGACAGGTGGTAAGAGCAGATGAAACAGAAAGCCAGTACTGTGACAGAGGTGGTAAGAGCAGATGAAACAGAAAGCCAGTACTGTGACAGAGGTGGTAAGAGCAGATGAAACAGAAAGCTAGTACTGTGACAGAGGTGGTAAGAGCAGATGAAACAGAAAGCTAGTACTGTGACAGAGGTGGTAAGAGCAGATGAAACAGAAAGCTAGTACTGTGACAGAGGTGGTAAGAGCAGGTGTTGACTGTTTCAGATCCACGTCAACTTGATGATGACGGAGGCCCGCATGCAGGCAGAACTGCTGTACGCACTGCGTGCCGTCAACCGCTACATGACGTAGTAGTAGCCACTGCAGCGGAGGTCCATTCTGGCATTCTGTGATGTTTTTTCCCCCTTCAGTATCTGCTTCTACTTCTTCAACCAAGTGTCCATGCCACCTGTACATAACAGACTGGCAGCCTCAGAGAAGGGACTGTGGCCGAGGATTCACGCACTTTGTGATATCTTGAGAAGAGTTGTGACTGGACCTACTGACAGGACAAGGGCAGACGAAGGATTTGCTGACCAACCGGGAAACGTGTTCTGTTTGACAGTGAGACGGAGCAAGCGTCTGTCAGGAGCGACACATGACGTTTTCCACCCTGGTGCTGAACATTCTCAAGATCTTTTGAAAAAGACGAGACGTGGGATCCTTGAGTGCTTCTGTGACGATTTATATGGTAAGGAGCAGCTTGGTTGAGATTAAAAGGACAAGTGTGTATGGGAGAGGGTGGTGAGAGAGAGGCGGCCAGAGAGGTGGTGAGGCTGTGGCAGGCAGGAGACAACCAGGCAGGGGGGAGCACTGGAACCTGCCAACAATCTGTGATAACTCCCATCTTGTGTCCATGCCAGTCACATGGCGGGCTGGGTTGCTTGCTTGGTTGGTTGGTTTTTTGGTCTGTGTGTGTTGCCTGTCCACTGTTTGTTTGTTTGTTTTAGTTGGTTTTGTTGTTTTTTTTCCATCCCATTTATAAGCAAGTTAGTTGGATGAAGTGACGCGAAAACACTTTTTCAGGGCTAAAGAGCGCGACTGAAACAGGTTTCGTTGTTCTTTTTTATTGTTTACTTTTTAACGGCTGCCAATGATGAGTGTCAACAAAAATGTACGAGAGAGAGAGGCTGAAGGTTGGTACAGTCCCCAGTGACCGAGTTTACAAAAGCCGGGCGTCAAGTGAAGTTGAGCGTGGGGAAAGAGCTGGCCAACTTTGAACTAGTAGTATTTTTTTGTAGCTGGTGAGACTTGCAGTGTATGGCATTTGTGGCACCCATTGTCTTTCATTCACCAGGGGTGGTGCTTTGTTGTAATTTTGAGTTCTGAAATATGGATATTTGGTTGATGAGATACACTAGTGTCACACTAGACGGAACCATTCTGAAATATGGATATTTGGTTGATGAGATACACTAGTGTCACACTAGACGGAACCATTCTGAAATATGGATATTTGGTTGATGAGATACGCTAGTGTCACACTAGACGGAAACCGTTCTGAAATATGGATATTTGGTTGATGAGATACGCTAGTGTCACACTAGACGGAACCGTGTCTGGTTTCTGAAGGATGTCCCGGCATGAAAGGTAACAGCATGTGGTGGATTATTCAGTCCTGTTTTCCCATGTGTCCCCCTGTTTTGGACCCAGTGTGTTTGCTGTTTGTATCGAACCATCCATCCAGTGTGGGCTTTTCAAATGATATCATTCCATCATACATTACAAGTGGTGATCGATATGCTTTTTTTCTTCCCATTGGTGATAGCACTGGCATTTCAGCTTGAGGACTTCATTGCGTGTTCTAGTCTTCTGATCGTTTCATTGGCCTGGCCCCAGGTGATGCATGGACGAGAGGAGAGGAAGGCAGGAAGGAAGCGCGGCTGTGTCAACAAGAAAACTTGTTGACCTGCAAGTTGAGAATGTGACTGAAGTGTCAAACCTGGTGCCGCTGTAGTAACGGGGAATGAAGCCTGTTACCACCAGGTGATCTTGGATTTCCTATTTCCCCAGCACCGGCTGTTGTTTTTAATCACTCTCTGTGAAAGCTTATAATTTTGTCACTATTGAAGTAAATATTTGGCTACTTCGAGTAAATTAAAGAAAAATGAAGTAAAAAGTAACTTTAATTTTGTTATGTGCTTTTGTTAGGTTCCAGCATCTTCCATGATTTAAGAACGGTACTACAGCAGCATGACATGAATTGATGCGGAAATTGGAACTTTGACGGCGAGCTTTATCATGACACTTTCTTGAACTATTGGCACTGACCATCTGATAACCCATTCCCCCAACCCTTAGAATTAGATAGAGTGGAAAAAGAAAGGCTACCTGGGCTTACTCGTGGGAAATGTTGCTTGCTTGACCTTTTTTTTGTTGTTTTTTAAGCTTGCAGCCACCAGGCTGGCACTTCCTTCACCCCCCAGGACAACCTTCCTTCAAATATCAGACTCCATTTTTGTGTCCTGGAGGTTTTTGTTGAGAGTTGTAATGTACTTTGTTTGTAAAGACTGTGCAACCTGGGTTGAAGTCAAGGGGAATCATTCTGTATATCCATTGCTTGAACTAGTATTAATGTACCATGGTTTTGGAGAGAAGAAATATCTATACAATGTTCCCTTTAACTTTTGAAGACAAGGCTCCTTTGGACCCTTGGTTAAAGAATCAGAGGATCCTTTGGTAAAATCTTGGGTTCCCTACCAAAAGCTCAAATCGGAAGGGATTCCTGTGTATAAAAGAAATACTAAACCAACAGTTGTTGTAGCTTTTTTTTTTCTTTTTTTGGCCTGCCCAGACTCTGACTCACAAGCACCAGTCTCTCGATTTTTGATCGCTACTTCTCAGCCATGATGGTTCATTTTCGGTGGCATTGGGCAGATCAACAGCTCTGTAATAGGTAAGGGCATTTATACTATCCATGTCATTGTCTCCAGTGATGATCAGGCCTGACTCTTTCCTTCAGCATATTTTTGTGGAAGAAAGGCACAGGGGAAAGAGCCATGATTACTACTCTATGAAGCACTGTGAAGACTTGGATTGGAAACAGACTTCAACTCTCAAAGTTTTGCTTTCAATCTTTTTTGTCAGCAAAGGTGAGTAGCCACATCTCTTGACAGATTGCAAATTCTGAATTTGAGCTAAGTGGCAGAAAAATGATCGTATTCGCAAGCATAAAAATGTGCATTTTTTGGACTTTATTTGTAAAGCTCTGTACTTCAGGCAGTGAAATATGTCCGTAAAGTGCCTCTCATTGTGAGTTATGAAGTGCATTGATGCATGCATTGTTTGTTACAATAAATGACATGAAATGGCTTCAGCCAGAGAAAAGATAGTGCTGTGGAACCTCTCTGTAATGATGTCCTAAAACCCTTTAAAACTGGGTCTTGAAAGGGGGGGGAGGGGGGGGGCGTCTTGATCAGGAGTGAATCTAACGTGTAGTAACAAAGATGAAAACCCTGTTCAGAGATCTCCCACCTGACGTGATCTTTGAGTTTCTGAAAGAGATTAACATTTTGCATCTGATCTAAGAGTTTACGGAAGAAAGATTTTTAACAAAGTTTCTGGTATGTTTTTAGAAGATGTATTTTAAATTAAAGAGATGTCTGAAGTTTTTTGGTTTTTGTTTTTTTGATGACTTGTGAACTGACTTCAACGCAGTGACAGCCCTGATATGGCCCTTCACAGTTGGCTGGCCTATAAGCAACATTACTTTACCTTTCCTTCCTCTACCCACTTCTCCCGACAACCTCTCCCTTTCCTCTCCTATAAAATATCAAGTCATTGACAGGAGGGAGTTATCATTCAGAGGAGTTTTATTAGGAGGTTTGACTTTAACTCAGTTCAGTTGAAGTATGCTACAGCCAGCTTCCACCTGTTTCAACTGCAATAAGGTTGAATACGGCTCTTGTGTTTTCCTGATGTAAGTAACCAAAGATAATTATCTATGTCTATGATTAGTGGTTACGTCCTCGTTAGATTTGTTTTCAGCTTTTAAGGCTCAAACAGATTATAAGGGAGAGGAGAGGAAAACAGATTTGAACAAACGAATAGATGGAAGAAAAGAAAAAGCCGATGGTCTGAGTTTGAAAAGTGGTCAGTGTTGGGTCACCGTGCTTCACAGCTGGTCTCTCTCCCCTGCCCCTTCCCTCCACATCTCCCCGTTGTCCATACCCTGGTCAACCTATGCCGTATCAGGTTTCAACGACCTGTGGTTTTGTCAGGTCACTGTGTAACCTTTACATGGGGTCATTTTGCGTTGCCTGGCAGCTCTTAAACACAGATCATTGTCAGCGGAGTGTTGCTAAACAGACAATCATTTCTGGACGGTATCGCCCTTGTCCAGTGGATTCCCCACCCTTTCCATTTTCACTTTTTTTTGTTGTAGTTGTTTTGTTGAATTTTTGTTTGGTTGTTTTTTTTTTTAGTTCTCATGATAAAAGCCTCTTTGTGGTTCATGTGCCAACTTGTGCATGCCAGTGTGAATGGTGACAGTGTTGGTGATACGCTGTCCATTGCGAGTTGAAGTGGTCATCATGTGATGGGCCTCACCTGCATTCAGACAGATCAAAATTCCCACCACCCCTTTCACAGCGTCCAGTCGATCAAGTATTTTGATGTTGTCGACATTTTTATTATATATGGGTCCTGTGTTTGTTTATTGTGTCATCCTGTTGCTGCTTAGATTTTGTTCCTGCTTTAACTTTTTTTTTTTTTTTTCATTTTCTTAGTTTGTCACAATTTGTGTTCATATTGAAATGTCAGCCAGTAATTTAAAAAAAATGAAAATAAAAAGAGTAACTTTGCACTTGTGTTCTACTCTCATTTAGTCATTTGCACTTTGTGAATTAGACTGTATCTTTTTTCTTTTTTTTTTTACTTAATATGGCACCTGTTTGCACAGTAATGTGTTCTTTTTCGGTTTTTTTTTGTTGTCAGAATTTTGCTGGGTGTTAACAGATCATTCCTAGCGGCATTACCCACCACTGGTTGAAGTTGTTTGACTTGTGTACTCCTTTTAAAAAGAAATGCTTTATTACATTGCTTACACAAGGGCTGAAAAAAGCACATTTTTCGTCTGTCATGTTAGTGGTTAGCATCAGGATTAAATATAATGGCTTCTCTATATTTCTGGCAAGCTAAAATGAAGGAGAATGTTTCCACCATTGTGTGATATGAATTATTGAAATAATGAAAATGCACAGAAAAAATATTACCTTCATCTGACATGGAGCCAGGATTTAGAAAATAGTTATCCTGTTTTTGACATATGGCATGGTAGGCAGGGAAGAATACTCTGAAACACTTTTAACTTTTTTTTTCTGCTATAGTAAGGCTGTAGCTTGTGGGCAAGTTCAAAGAATTCTTACTCCAGCTTGTTTGTGTTTCCAGATTCCAGATGATTATTGTGGCTGATTCTTTCATGTGATCCGCTTAAATTTTGTTGAAAAGCCAGGTGTACATAGTTAGTTGTCTGTTTCTTTTGTTTGTTTGTTTGCTGGTAGTGATACGTAAACACATGGCTTCAAGTGATGATTCCCTGTTGCTCCCTGAATCTGAGGCAAAGGAGTAAGATGCAAGATAGCAAAATGAAAGTAAGGTAGATGCATGGATTTGTTATCAGTTAAAGACTTTGAAACAGACATGCAGAATGTAAAGTGTTCAAATTGACACATGCCGAAACTAATGCCAACTTAACATGAACAAAAAATGAGAGGTGAAGCATTCAAGAAGAGGTCTCACAGTATGTGTGCCGCGTTGATGTTTTCCAGAGCCATACAAATCTGCATCCAGTGCTCAAAGTGAACAAGACTTTCAAAGCTTTATCCACCCAGTTCAAAGTGTAGGGTTTTGTTTTTGTTGGGGTTTGTTTGGGTTCCCAAACCTCCACCATTGAACATCCCTGCTACCTCTCAAGAGAAGAAGTTGGGGAAAGCCTGCGCTGACACCAGCATAAGGCTGTCAGCAAGGCAGCTCACACGATGTAACAGCAGATGTCGGCTTTCTGTTCTTGAAATTGAGGGATCCGGTCCTTCTCCAAGTCCAGCCTGCTTCTGACCCCACCACCCCCACCCCACCACCCCCTCCCTCCTCCCTTTACTGAATTGATAGTCTTTGGTCACTTCACTAGTTCGAAGCATTCCATTTGAAAAGAAAAATACAGTTAAATGAGAATCAAGATCAGTTGTAGAATGGAATCAAACTAGTTGTGTGCTCTCACTGATCTTAAAATTCTGTCATGTGTTCGTTTTCCTCCCCCCCATATGTATGATGATTTGATTGAGGTCACGTTGCTGTATACATGACTGCTTTTACATCATTCGAAGACAGATTGTGTCTACTTGCATGGTGATGTGATCCCAAACGGTCATACACAGTCTGCTCACCCTACAGGGTGAATAGATCGAGTAACTGCAGAATGTATGATGGTTTTCACACAACTCCTGTACCAACCGCTTGCCCTTAAGACTAAGAGCTAAAGGCTAAAAACAGGCTAGGATGGTGTGTTAGGCAATATCACAAGTTTGAGAAGTTACATTTGGGAACCAAACTAAAAACTGCACTCTTTGCAAGTATCTGCTTTTTCATCCAATCTGCCACTCAAGAGGTATCCATCCATTGTCATGTGAGCTTTCTCAAAACGCATTTCCCCGGCACAAACAACGCAGCAGTGAAGAAAATACACTGGCGCTCAAGTTTTTGATGGCCAAAGCGTGCACAGAAATCTTTAGCAACCATGACCTCTCTTAAATCCTGTAGCATTTGAAAATGTTGAGAAACTTTTCCAAAGATTTTCATTGCTTTCAAGCGGACGTAGCACAGTGGCGGTGGTGACAAGATTAGCACCATTCTCTCATTGGTCTGACCTTGTCGTGAACAGGAGGCTTCGTTGACTATGGACATGAACAAGCCAGAGCTGAATGTGACAATGAAAAACTCCCAACAGGCCGGAGTCCAGGGCAGTGGTCCACAGCAGGTGCAGATCAATACCAGGGATTTCCAGTCAGCAGGTTATGTCAGGAAGAGATATAATAACAGGGTTAAATGAATGCACAGTTCAGTTTCAAAAAGACCACACACGTATACTGAGAATAACTGGTATGGGTACACGGTTACACACACAAAAAGTGCAGATTCAACAGCTGCCATAGCTTTCCTGCTTGGTGGTCATGGGTTCGATTCCCATCAGAGCCATTTCTATATCTGGGATTTGTCGGCC
>CM065727.1:72365385-72370385 GCA_033310375.1 Conus canariensis | reverse complement strand
ATGATAATGGTAATGATGAAAATATAATAATAATGATGATGATGATAATAATAATAATAATAATAATAATAACAATAATAATATAATAGTAACGGTAATGGTAATAATAGTAATAATAATAAAAGTAAAGGTACAAAAATATAAGAAATAATAGAAATGACGATAGTACTAATACTAATAATAGTGGGAGAAGGGAGGAAGAAAAAGGAGGAGGGGGAGGACAGGAAAAACAAAGAGAAGGAGGGTACAAATTATGGGAAGGATGGAACCTAATAGGTAAATTGCTATATTAGGTATACCAATAGTTTTAGTAATAATTATGATTGCAACGATAGAGTAATGATAGTGATGATATAGGAGGCTGGAGAAGTGGTAGGTTGGAACGTCAGAAATATTGTAAAGTATAATTATAATATTAATAATAGTAGTTAATACAATAGTCGTAACTGTTGTGAAGTTGTAACACCAGTTATGGTGATGGTGATAAGGGAAAATAGAATTGTAATAATAACAATAATGATAATGATTATTATTACTATTATTATTGTTATTATTATTATCAATATTATTACAAAAATCTGTTTTTATAATAATCTGCGGTCAAAAATCTGTTTTAATAATAATGATAATAACAATAATAGTAATAGTGATCATAATAGTTTTAGTGATCATGATAGTGTAGTACTGCTGATGATAATGGTGATGTTGATACTAATTCATGTAGTAAGAATGATAGTTGGTCTCTCTCTCTCTCTCTCTCCTCTCTCTCTCTCTCTCTCTCTTTTTTTTTTTTTTTTTTTTAGCAATGATGATAACAGTAATATTGGTAATAGTATTGGTTGATGGGAAGGAACAGAGATGGTCAGTGAGCGAAAGTTAGCAGTGCTCCTGGAGCAGGGAGAAGGTGGTGAGGATGAATATAGTGATGTTAATGATGGTAGGTGAAAGGGAACAGCGATGATCAATGAGTGAAAGGGTAACAGTATTGGTGGAGCAGGGAGAAGGTGTGAGGATGAATATAGTGATGTTAATGATGGTAGGTGGAAGGGAACAGCGATGATCAATGAGTGAAAGGTAACAGTATTGGTGGAGCAGGGAGAAGGTGGTGAGGATGAATATAGTGATGTTAATGATGGTAGGTGAAAGGGAACAGCGATGATCAATGAGTGAAAGGGTAACAGTATTGGTGGAGCAGGGAGAAGGTGGTGAGGATGAATATAGTAATGTTAATCATGGTAGGTGGAAGGGAACAGCGATGATCAATGAGTGAAAGGGTAACAGTATTGGTGGAGCAGGGTAGAAGGGGAGGGGTTAAAAAAAAGGGGTGGGTGGGTGGACCACACACACGCGCACATACACGCACACGCACACGTACACGCACACGTACACACACACTCGCACTTTTTTCTCTCTAATTTAGTTGTATATAAGTATTATTACTATTACTACTACAACTTTCTTCTACCATTATTGCTATCTTTACAGTTATCATCATATCAATACTATCATTACTGTCCTCATCATCATTATCATCATTACTGATGTTGTTGTTGTTGCTATTACTATCGTTATTATCACTACCATTATGCTTGTAATTACTAGGTCCTATTCTCACTAATCCCATCACCATAAGAAAGTTGAAGTTGTTGCAATAATAATACTTATATACAATAACTAAATTAGAGAGAAAAAAAAGGTGTGAATGTGTGTCTGTGTGTGGATGTGGGTGTGTAGCCTCCCCCCCCCCCTCCCTCTTTTATTTTTAACCCTCCCCTATCAATATCATTATTATCATCATTACTATTTCAGCTCGCCCTGTCTCCTTCCCGACAGCCTCGTTTTCATTCAACGCCCATCTTGCGCCGAATTTCTGACGAAGACAAGTGATGGCTCGTTCTTCATGCACCAACTGTATCGCTGTGAGGGCGTGAAACTCAATCTCACTTCATTTTCGTTGTCCTGAGTGCTGTTTATCATGCCGGCACAAGACCTAAGAGGTCGAAACGCGTCTTTCGTCTTTTGATTCGTTTGTCCATGTTGCTCGGCCGAGTGGATGTTAAACGCTTTTTAAGATTTTGTTTAGAATTTCTGCCTGCAGTGCCTCACTTTGCGACTGATTGCGTTGTTAAACGGAGAGAAACGAAACCGTTAAAAAAAAAAAAAAACTATAGGAATGGTGTTGCAATCCAAAGATAGCCCCCCCCCCCCCCCCCCCCCCCCCCCCCCCCCGCACACACATGCACATACCAGGGAGGCGGGGTGGGAGAGGGGATTAGGTTGGAGAGAAAAGGGGCTGTTGGATGGTGTGGAGGTGGAAAAAATGGAGGGAGGGATCAGAAACATCTGAAGTACCTGTAGTGAGTGAGAGTGTAGAAGTAGTAGTAGTAGTAGTTGCAGTGGTAGTAGTAGTAGTAGTGGTAGTAGTAGTAGTAGTTGCAGTGGTAGTAGTAGTAGTAGTTGCAGTGGTAGTAGTAGTATAGTAGTACATTCATTTTAGTCTTTCAACAAAATGATGTGATATTAGACGAACATGTGAGGTGTGTGTGTGTGTGTAGGAGTAAGTAGTAGTGTAGTAGTAGTAGTAGTTTCATTGAAGTCTGTCAACAAAATGATGTGATATTAGACGAACATGTGAGTGTGTGTGTGTGTGTTTGTGTTGTTGTTTCTGGAATTTAGCATTTATCTCTAAGATAGATAAGACAGACTGGGGGAGGGGGGGGGAGGGGGATGCGCACGCATATGTGTGCTTGTGCACGGTGATTCCACGGAGTTAACTTTGCCGATTTCAGTACGAGATAAGCAATCGATTCTTTCCTTGGTTTAAGGAAAACTGTTCATCAGTCAAATCAATGTCAAGACCGATAGATAACGAATAGGTAAATAAAAAAAAATCAGTCGGAGCAGTCAGTCGAGCAGTTTAATAGTCAGTCACTTGGAAACCCGTTCACTCACCCTGTAATGTAATGTAAAACCTGTGCGTGGTTTCTCTTGCAGCGGCGAAATAGTGAACTGATGGCTCTTTATTTATGATCAGCCGCTGGTAGTGAACAAACAGGCTCGCAAACTGTAAGATCCCCTTTTGGCAAGATTTCCGCCCCGTCCCCTCTGTCAGACAATTGCCTCCAAAGGCAGGAAAGCTGAATTAGATTGGGAAGAGAAAAGAAACATGTTGGAAATGATTCGTTTTATACCATCTTCATCTGTACAAGAGCTTCTTCCTGTGACATGTTAAAGCTGTTGTGGTGAATTCTCATGGCACTGTATGCACCCAAAGCAGTTAAAATCTTTGTCGACATTTACTGCATCTGTATATGCTCCATAAGTCTTTGACGCCACGAAGCTCTTTACTGCAGAGAGCAGAGGGGAACGAAGGAAAATCTTCCCCTTTATTCATCCTTTCCTTTCCGGATTTCGTCCTTTATTTTCTGAAAATGTCATCGATATGGCGTCTCTGCCTTTCTTTTCTCATGTTCTCTTCTTCCATCTTTCTCTGCTCATGACATTGTTTGTTTTGTTTGTTTACTATTATTGTCAGGATCCATGTTTCTTTTCTCAACATGTCCTCGTCTGTGTTTCTTTACTTCACATGAACTCGGTGACATTGTGTTCATCATGCACTCGTACATCTATCCTTTTTCATAATGTCCTTACCCGTCCTCTCTCATGATATCTTCATCCATCTTTCCATAACATCCTTATCAGCCTTTGGGGTAATATCTACAACCATCATTCCTTTCTCATGATGTCCACACCCATCATTACTTTCTCGTGATGTCCACACCCAATTGTCCGCACTCATGATCTACTCACTCGTTTTTCCATTTTCATAATGCCATCTTCCATCATTTCTTTCTCATGACGTCCGCACCCATCATTCTTTTCTCATGGTGGCCACACTCATCGTTCCTTTCCCTACACTCAGTTATTGCTTTCTCATGATGCCTGCACTCATTATTCCTTTCTTATGATGCCTACACTCATTATTCCTTTCTCGTTATGTCCACACACATCATTTTTTTTCTCGTAATGTCCCCGTTTTCTACACCCATGATCTACTCACTCATGTGTCCATTCTCATAATGTCATCATCCATCTTTCCTTTTACATCATGTTCACACTTCTCATTCTTTTCTTATGATGTCCACACCCATCTTTCCTATCTCACAATGTCTACACCCATCTTTCCTATCTCACAATGTCTACACCCATCTTTCCTATCTCACAATGTCTACACCCACCTTTCCTTTCTCATGATGTTCACGCTCATATCAATCTTTTTTTTTCACGATGTCTCCACCCATCTTTCATTTCTGATGATGTCCTAATCTTATCTTTACTTTCCCGTGATGCCCAGACCCAGTTTTCCGCTGTCAGTGTGTCCTCATCCGTCTTTACGTTTCATAATGTCATAACCCGTCTTTTTATTTCAGGGTGTCCATATCCATCTTTCCTTTCTCGTGATGTCCACACTCATCTCCCCGTACTCTTGATGCCCACACCAGTCTTTCCTTTCTCATGATGTCTACTTCCATCTGTCCTTTCTCATGATGTCTACTTCCATCTGTCCTTTCTCATGATGTCTACTTCCATCTGTCCTTTCTCACGATGTCCATGTCCATCTTTGCTTCTTATGATGTCCACACCGATTCTTTGTATGTTACTTTCTCTGTAAGAGGCACGTTCGGGTGTATCTTTCTCTTTTCTTTCCTTTATCATGATGTCATCATCTGTCTTAACAAACTCATGATGACCACACCCATCTTTCCATTTGTTATGGCTTCATAGTCCATTTTCCTTGTTTTCGCTTTCCTTATTGTCTATCGTTTCTTCCATGGCCTCTTCTATGTTCCTTTTTCATGATGTCCTTATCCTTCTGTTGTTTGTTGTTGTTGTTTTTTATCTTGATGTTGTCATCGCCTTCCACATGATGTCATTTATCTTCCTTGCAGTTAGCGATGTCAGGGCTGTCTACTGTGTACACTTGTTTGGATAGTTGCACT
>CM065727.1:72347885-72360385 GCA_033310375.1 Conus canariensis | reverse complement strand
ACTCACGCACACACACATGCATGCACACGCACACAAACATGTGCATACATACAAACACATGCACACATTTTCACACACAGACACACGCACAGACACGCACACGGCGCACACACACACGCGCGCGCGCGCACACACAAACACACACACACGCGCGCACCGCAGCCGCGCCACTGTTGCACACACCCCTATACAGAGTATACAGGAGAGAATGAGAGGTGGACAGACCGTGATAGAGAGACGGGCATGCCGCACTTGCACTGCAAGTCACACAGAGTAATTTCCCCCTTCTCTTCCCCTCCCCTTCCACTCACCCTGTACCCCCCTCCCATTCTCTCCCTTCCCATCCACTACACACATAAACACGCCCGCGCGCGCGCACACGCACGCACGCTCGCACGCACGCACACATGAACGCACATTCGACGTTCGTTCGTGCATACACACACACACACACCCCACACACACACACACAACACCATGAACGCACGTTCGTACATACATGTACACACACACGCGCACGCGCGCTTGACCGCACACACAGACACACAACACACACACACACACACACACACACACACACACACACACACACAAAAATTGCAGGACCTGCATTTGCGACGGTGAATCAGGCAAAACATTTCTGTGCTAACTTGATTCCCTCCCTCACTCCACTTCATCTAGTCTTCATTGATAACTTCAGCTATAAAGCGGCTTCCTGCTCAACACCCCCCACCCCACCCCCATTATCCAACCTCTCCGCCAGTCCCTTGCTTCAGATGTCCTTTTAAGTTTGAGCACCTTGAACTCTTTATGCACGAGTGACCAAAACACTGTGGGCTTTTTTTTCAGCTGTTCTGCCTATTGTTTAAAACTGATGTTATTAGTGTTTATCATCTCTGATTATCTTACATGTAGAGGCCACTTAATCCCTTCCGAACGTCTGTTCCCTCCCTCCCCCCTCCCCCCTTCCCCTCAGTGCCTTCATGGTTCCTCATTCATTGATGCCCCCCCCCCCCCCCCCCCCCCCCCATCCTCTCTTTCTCTGAGTGAAACGGACATTAGAGGTCCCACGAAACGCATTCCTGCACTAGTATACATTCTCCAATGTTGCCAACATGTGAACACAGTTTCTCTGTAATGGCCGTCTGTTTGATGTTTTTTTCTAAACCTGCTGGACCGTTCCTTTAGTGAGTTTGTTTGTTCACCTCGGTCATCTTGGTCAGCCTGTGAGCCAATCTGCAGCACACCTCGCATACCTCCCGCCTGGAACTTACATTGTACAGTGGGAGCTCCATGCCAAAAGAAGGGGTGGGTGGGGTAGGGGTAGGGCTCTTTCAGTAATAAACTGTTTCAGGCTTTTTGCGATATTGTGCTCGTAATTTGCTTTGTCTTTTTTTTTCTTTCGCTCTTTTTTTTTTTTTTTTTTTTGTCTCCTTTTCTTAGCTCTCTTTTTTTCTGCCGCTGTGACCCATTCTTTAAGTTGTCTTTTGAACACTGTGCTTACCTTTTTTTTTAAAATACGCCCCATAGGAATGTTGGGGAGGTGGGGGGGATCTTTCAGTGTAAATGTGCCCCCTGTCTTCTAGAAATCCGGTGCCAATAATTTCTTCTGTCACTCTCATTGATTTTGCTTTCTCTTTAAATTAGGATTTATATCTTTTTCTCTATGCTGTTTCCAACCGCTTTTCTGTATTTGTAGTGTGTTCATCTTCCTGCGGTCGGCAGAGCATTTTGTTTTTTTCTTGATAAACTTTGTAAGATGCGAGTTCTTTCTTGTAATGTGGAGACTAAACAGAGTTAACCACTGGAACAGGCAGTTGCTGTCCATTCTGCGGTGCTGTTCATGAATTAGGCATTTGGATGTCACTTTGTTCCGTTGGAATCATCTTAAAAGGATTTTTTCCCCAGAATTTTAAAAAGAAAAATCGGAGCGACATGATCAGGGTGGTCGGTGCACTTAACATGGCTCAGTTTTATCCGTCTAAAGGACTGCAGTATGGAATGTTACGGAGAAGTATACCTGTACACCATATGTAAATCTGAGTTTTTCCCTCGACGGAAGTGACTTCTTGGTTTTCTTGTTTGTCTTGTTTGTTTGTATGTGTTTTGCTTGTTTGCTTGCGTTTTGTTTGCTTTTCGTTGTTGTTTTGTACGTGTTGACAGCCCTGGAAATGCTCTGTGGTCTGCTCGAGCTGTTTTGAAACATTGTCCTTGCCCATCTCCGATACTGCCATGTCAGTTTTGTTTCTGACAATGCTGTCAGCTTTGAGTAATGTATTTCCCCTCAAAGCATTGGCACTCTTCGCTTGGTGATCCTGGAGTCGGAATGCCAAGACTTTGTTGTTTTTCACCACTTATCCGGACGAGCTCGATCCGACAAGATCTTTCTTCGTTTGTATCCAGCCATCCAAAGTCCGATGATGTCTGGAGCCGTTGTTTTACTTTTGTAAAAGACGCTTTCCTCTTGAACTGAACTTTATCACATACGCCACACACACACACACACACACACACACACACACCACACCCACTCACCACCCACCCACCGCACTGCACCGCACCGCACCGCACCGCACCGCACCGCACACCGCACCCACAGACACACACACACAACACACACACACACACACCACACACACACACACACAGAGTCCTGGCCGCTTTCTCCGTTCTACGTGCTACGTTCACTTCTTGCGTGACATTCTTTTCTTACGGGTTAACTTCCGTCTATCTCCCTGTGCCACAGGTCAACGGAGAGGCCACCATATAAGTGCCCCTTGATTCACCGATTCCTCTCTGGAGGTGGTCAACGCCGTACACTTTTCTTTTGAAGTGACCCATTTCTGCACCTGGTTGAGGTAGCCTTTGTTTCTGGGTTCTCCAGGCTTTGTGCTGCTCACTCTCTCCGAGTGTAACCAAGGTGCTGCTCAGAGTTATTTCGTTGCCGTTCCGTGAAACACTTTGCTTGCGATACCGCTCATAGTATTCAACATTTCATCATTGCTGCGATTTCTTTTGGGATACCGCTAGTAGCATCGCATCCAATAATATTTCATCGCTGAGATTTCTTGCGCATCCCGTCAGACTATACTGTGCACAAAAAGAAACGCATATTTTTTCGCAGAAAATATTAAGGAAAATTTTGACAGAAACATGCCCTGTATAGCAGGGAACTCTGTCCAGTGTGAATAGTCAGACATAATGAATAGACATAACAGTAGATTGATGTCTTATTTCTTCTGTGGTTGTAATATTTTGAATGCTACATGACGCATGAAATGACTGATATAAAAATATGCGTTTCTTTTTGTGCACAGCATTAAAGCCGATGATTCGGTATAGACCCTGTGCAGAGAAGTGACACCCGAGCCAGGTTTGGTGTGAGGTCATGTTCAGGCTGAGCGTCGACACTCACCAAAGTGGTAGGGCAGACGGGATAACCAGCAACAGAAAGGCCGGATGGAGGGGGGGAGGGGGGGGAGGGATGGAGGGGAAGAGAGGGATGGTAGAGGGTTTATGCAACACTAGACCGATACCATTAGAAGATGAAGACACGAAGCCCCAGGCTTTATGTGAACTCATCTTACGACGGCCTGGGTGTTTTACACTGAGCTTACTGTTTATTGGGATGGGTATGGGTATTGATGGGAAAGGGTGGGGGTAGGGTTCCTGAAGCAAGTATGCTGAATCAGTTGATTAAAGAAATTTTGGCCTTCTTTTTTTTTTTTTTTCTACAAAATTGTTTTGATCCGTGCGAGTTTTGAGTCTCGGTCTCGACATCAACTGGCTTTTCTTTTTTCCAGTAAATGCTTATGGCCCTGATATGGTTTACGTTTGATCCACTCAAAGTGTATTAATTTAGAGAGATACCGCATATAACTCTTTATAAGTATGCCGCTTTTTGCCCCCATTCCCACTCACGTATGATTTTCTGATGCTCATCACAACACTTTTTGTACTTACTTTCCTTTGCTTCTCATTTGCATTCCTGCACACCAGGATATTTGTACTTTTCAGTCCAGTTTTCTCTCCACTCCCTGCTTTTTAAAGTTCACTGCTTGATGTTCCCCAGAGACCCTTCACTTCATCATACAAACATGTTGTGCACATGCTGAGAGGATGGAACACACCACCACCAGTTTCCATCTCCGTCCAGGGGCAGTGTCTCGCTTTTCCACTGCAGTTGTATTCTTTAAATACTTCATGGATTTGAACCTGAGGCCCTTCAGTTTCTCCTCTCTCCTTTCATTTTTTTAGGCCTTCCATTACCGCCCGTACCCCCAGTTGAATATTATTCATGTTTTTTTTTTTTTTTTATTCCCCATTCTCATGTCGTGTTTGGTCTTTTCCCACTACACCTCCAACCTTTGAAGTCCTGCAGTCTCTCCTCCCCCACCCCACCCCCACCCCTTCCCCTTTCATTCTTCTCTGCCACAGTTCCTTTTATACACTGCTGACGAATTATTCTGCATTGCCACGAACTTATGACACAGTCATTTCCATTGCTACCCCCTTTACTTCTCTTTCAGCGGTATTGAACAGCAGGATGGACATACCATATTCAACTCCATCCAGTTCTCCCCTTCCTATCCCGCCCGTCATTTATCATTCTTATTGTTCTTCTCCCATCCATCATCCATGCTCTAAAACTCCTTTCCTCCTCCAGAGCATCGTTCATCAGTTTCACGTTGTCTTCTCCTCACATCCATTGATCTTTGTTCTACTTTTCCTCACTCGTCCATCATTCGTCCTTCTCACGTTCCCCAGTGGCGTTTCGTCTCTCAGGTATCATTCTCATGTCCTCTTCTTCTCATCTTGTTCTTCTTTTACTGTTGTCATGTTCTGCTCCGGTCCTACAATCAGCATTGTTCTCTTTGTCTCATCGTGTCCACCATCCATTATTAACGCGTTCCGTCTCATTCTGTGCTAATTGTGCCCACTACTTCTCTGTCGCTGTCCTGTTTTCATTAAGGCCATCATTCTGATGCTGTTCTCTTTCCTTCACTTTCCTCATCCGTCTTGCGTTCATCAGTGTCGTCCCCCCGCCCCCCGCCTTCCATCTGTTATTCATCTGTCCTGTGTTCTTCTCTTCCCCACCAGTCCAATATTCATCATGCTCACAGTCTCCTCCCGTCCAGCATTCACCATTCTCGCATCACCCCCCCCCCCCCCCCCCCCCCCCTCAGTCCCCGCCAGTCCAATATTCATTCTCACATTTTACCCCAGTCTAACATTCAGAATTTTCACGTTTCTGTCGTCCAACATTCATTATTCTCATGTTTCTCTCGTCCAACATTCATTATCTCATGTTTCTCTCCGTCCAACATTCATTATTCTCACGTTTCTCTCGTCCAACATTCATTATTCTCACGTTTCTCTCGTCCAACATTCATTATTCTCATGTTTCTCTCGTCCAACATTCATCATTCTCACGTTTTCTCTCGTCCAACATTCATCATTCTCACGTTTCTCTCGTCCAACATTCATCATTCTCATGTTTCTCTCGTCCAACATTCATTATTCTCGCGTTTCTCTCGTTCAACGTTCATCATTCCCACGTTTTTCCGCCACTCCAGAATGCTTCGTTTCCTCTGTTCAACATTCATCATTCTTATGCTTGCTTCGGTCCAAAATTGATCATTTTCACCCTTTCCCCCCCATCCAACATTCATTATTTTCACCTTTCCCCCGGTCAAACATTCATTATTCGCACGTTTTCCCCTGATTAAACATTTAAAATTCTCACGTTTTCCCCCATCCAAGATTCATCATTCTCACGTTTCCCTCTTTTCCTAAAATTGATGCTTTATTCTCACGTTTTCCCTCTCCAACATTCATCATTTACAACTTTCCCCTAAGTCCAACATTCATCATTGTCACGTTTCCCTCCCTCCAGCATTCATCATTGTCACGTTTCCCTCCCTCCAACATTCATCATTGTCACGTTTCCCTCCCTCCAGCATTCATCATTGTCACGTTTCCCTCCTTCCAGCATTCATCATTGTCACGTTTCCCTCCCCCCAGCATTCATCATTTTGGCGTCATTCTCTTCATCACGTTCGTCGTTCACCATTCCCACTTTCTCTTCTCTAGTTTCGTCTGTCATTCGTCATTCTCTTCATCACGTTCGTCGTTCACCATTCCCACTTTCTCTTCTCTAGTTTCGTCTGTCATTCGTCATTCTCTTCATCACGTTCGTCATTCACCATTCCCACTTTCTTTTCTCTAGTTCCCACTTTCTTTTCTCTAGTTTCGTCTATCATTCGTCATTCTCTTCATCACGTTCGTCGTTCACCATTCCCACTTTCTTTTCTATCATTCGTCATTCTCTTCATCACGTTCGTCGTTCACCATTCCCACTTTCTCTTCTCTAGTTTAGTCTGTCATTCGTCATTCTCTTCATCACGTTCGTCATTCACCATTCCCACTTTCTTTTCTCTAGTTTCGTCTGTCATTCGTCATTCTCTTCATCACGTTCGTCATTCACCATTCCCACTTTCTTTTCTCTAGTTTCGTCTATCATTCGTCATTCTCTTCATCACGTTCGTCATTCACCATTCCCACTTTCTTTTCTCTAGTTTCGTCTATCATTCGTCATTCTCTTCATCACGTTCGTCATTCTCTTCATCACGTTCGTCATTCACCATTCCCACTTTCTCTTCTCTAGTTTCGTCTCTCATTCGTCATTCTCTCTCATCACATTCGTCATTCACCATTCCCACTTTCTCTTCTCTAGTTTCGTCTCTCATTCGTCATTCTCTTCATCACGTTCGTCATTCACCATTCCCACTTTCTCTTCTCTAGTTTCGTCTGTCATTCGTCATTCTCTTCATCACGTTCGTCGTTCACCATTCCCACTTTCTCTTCTCTAGTTTCGTCTGTCATTCGTCATTCTCTTCATCACGTTCGTCGTTCACCATTCCCACTTTCTCTTCTCTAGTTTCGTCTGTCATTCGTCATTCTCTTCATCACGTTCGTCATTCACCATTCCCACTTTCTCTTCTCTAGTTTCGTTTGTCATTCGTCATTCTCTTCATCACGTTCGTCATTCACCATTCCCACTTTCTTTTCTCTAGTTTCGTTTGTCATTCGTCATTCTCTTCATCACGTTCGTCATTCACCATTCCCACTTTCTCTTCTCTAGTTTCGTTTGTCATTCGTCGTTCTCTTCATCACGTTCGTCATTCACCATTCCCACTTTCTCTTCTCTAGTTTCGTTTGTCATTCGTCGTTCTCTTCATCACGTTCATCATTCACCATTCCCACTTTCTCTTCTCTAGTTTCGTTTGTCATTCGTCATTCTCTTCATCACGTTCGTCATTCACCATTCCCACTTTCTCTTCTCTAGTTTCGTTTGTCATTCATCGTTCTCTTCATCACGTTCGTCATTCACCATTCCCACTTTCTCTTCTCTAGTTTCGTTTGTCATTCGTCATTCTCTTCATCACGTTCGTCATTCACCATTCCCACTTTCTCTTCTCTAGTTTCGTTTGTCATTCGTCATTCTCTTCATCACGTTCGTCATTCACTGTTCCCACTTTCTCTTCTCTAGTTTCGTTTGTCATTCGTCATTTCTCTTCATCACGTTCGTCATTCACCGTTCCCACTTTCTCTTCTCTAGTTTCGTTTGTCATTCGTCATTCTCTTCATCACGTTCGTCATTCACCATTCCCACTTTCTCTTCTCTATTTCGTTTGTCATTCGTCATTCTCTTCATCACGTTCGTCATTCACCATTCCCACTTTCTCTTCTCTAGTTTCGTTTGTCATTCGTCGTTCTCTTCATCACGTTCGTCATTCCCATTCCACTTTCTCTTCTCTAGTTTCGTTTGTCATTCGTCGTTCTCTCTCATCACGTTCGTCATTCACCATTCCCACTTTCTCTTCTCTAGTTTCGTTTGTCATTCGTCTTCTCTTCATCACGTTCGTCATTCACCGTTCCCACTTTCTCTTCTCAGTTTCGTTTGTCATTCGTCTTCTCTTCATCACGTTCGTCATTCACCTTCCCACTTTGTCTTCTCTAGTTTCGTTTGTCATTCGTCGTTCTCTTCATCACGTTCGTCATTCACCGTTCCCACTTTCTCTTAGTTTCGTTTGTCATTCGTCATTTCTTCATCACGTTCGTCATTCACCATTCCCACTTTCTCTTCTCTAGTTTCGTTTGTCATTCGTCGTTCTCTTCATCACGTTCGTCATTCACCATTCCCACTTTTCTTCTCTAGTTTCGTTTGTCATTCGTCGTTCTCTCATCACGCGTTTCGTTCCATATTCACCTTCCACTTTCTCTCTCTAGTTTCGTTTGTCATTCGTCGTTGTCTTCATCACGTTCGTCATTCACCATTCCCACTTTCTCTTCTCTAGTTTCGTTTGTCATTCGTCATTCTCTTCATCACGTTCGTCATTCACCGTTCCCACTTTTCTCTTCTCTAGTTTCGTTTGTCATTCGTCGTTCTCTTCATCACGTTCGTCATTCACCATTCCCACTTCTCTTCTCTAGTTTCGTTTGTCATTCGTCTTCTCTTCATCACGTTCGTCATTCACCATTCCCACTTTCTCTTCTCTAGTTTCGTTTGTCATTCGTCATTCTCTTCATCACGTTCGTCATTCACCATTCCCACTTTCTCTTCTCTAGTTTCGTTTGTCATTCGTCGTTCTCTTCATCACGTTCGTCATTCACCGTTCCCACTTTCTCTTCTCTAGTTTCGTTTGTCATTCGTCGTTCTCTTCATCATGTTCGTCATTCACCATTCCCACTTTCTCTTTAGTTTCGTTTGTCATTCGTCATTCTCTTCATCACGTTCGTCATTCACCGTTCCCACTTTCTCTTCTCTAGTTTCGTTGTCATTCGTCTTCTCTTCATCACGTTCGTCATTCACCATTCCCACTTTTCTTCTCTAGTTTCGTCTGTCATTCGTCGTTCTCTTCATCACGTTCGTCATTCACCGTTCCCACTTTCTCTTCTCTAGTTTCGTTTGTCATTCGTCGTTCTCTTCATCACGTTGTCATTCGTCGTTCCCACTTTCTCTTCTCTAGTTTCGTTTGTCATTCGTCGTTCTCTTCATCACGTTCGTCATTCACCATTCCCACTTTCTCTTCTCTAGTTTCGTTTGTCATTCGTCGTTCTCTTCATCACGTTCGTCATTCCTTATCCCACTTTCTTCATCACCGTTCCCACTTTCTCTTCTCTAGTTTCGTTTGTCATTCGTCATTTCTCATCACGTTCGTCATTCACCATTCCCACTTTCTCTTCTCTAGTTTCGTTTGTCATTCGTCATTCTCTTCATCACGTTCGTCTTCAATTCCCATTCTCTTCATCTAGTTCGTTTGTCATTCGTCATTCTCTTCATCACGTTTGTCATTCGTCATTCTCTCATCACGTTTGTCATTCGTCGTTCTCTTCATCACGTTCGTCATTCATCATTCTCTTCATCACGTTGTCATTCGTCATTCTCTTCATCACGTTTGTCATTCATCGTTCTCTTCATCACGTTCGCATTCGTCATTTTCATCACGTTGTCATTCATCGTTCATCTTATCACGTTCGTCATTCGTCGTTCTCTTCATCACGTTCTGTCATTCGTCGTTCTCTTCATCACGTTTGTCATTCGTCGTTCTCTTCATCACGTTTGTCATTCGTCGTTCTCTTCATCACGTTGTCATTCGTCTTTCTTCATTCAGTTCGTCATTCGTCGTCCTTCATCACGTTTGTCATTCGTCGTTCTCTTCATCACGTTCGTCATTCGTCGTTCTCTTCATCACGTTTGTCATTCGTCATTCTCTTCATCACGTTTGTCATTCGTCGTTCTCTCATCACGTTTGTCATTCGTCGTTCTCTTCATCACGTTTGTCATTCGTCGTTCTCTTCATCACGTTTGTCATTCGTCGTTCTCTTCATCACGTTTTGTCATTCGTCGTTCTCTTCATCACGTTTGTCATTCGTCGTTCTCTTCATCACGTTTGTCATTCGTCGTTCTCTTCATCACGTTTGTCATCGTCGTTCTCTTCATCACGTTTTGTCATTCGTCGTTCTCTTCATCACGTTTGTCATTCGTCGTTCTCTTCATCACGTTTTGTCATTCGTCGTTCTCTTCATCACGTTTGTCATTCGTCGTTCTCTCATCACGTTTGTCATTCGTCGTTCTCTTCATCACGTTTGTCATTCGTTATTCTCTTCATCACGTTTGTCATTCGTCGTTCTCTCGTCGTTCTTTTCTGATCGCGTCCCTTGTCATTGCAGTCATCACCGGATGACTCTGACGATGTCCCTTGTCATTGCAGTCATCACCGATGACTCTGACGATGTCCCTTGTCATTGCAGTCATCACCGGATGACTCTGACGATGTCCCTTGTCATTGCAGTCATCACCGGATGACTCTGACGATGTCCCTTGTCATTGCAGTCATCACCGGATGACTCTGACGATGTCCCTTGTCATTGCAGTCATCACCGGATGACTCTGACGATGTCCCTTGTCATTGCAGTCATCACCGGATGACTCTGACGATGTCCCTTGTCATTGCAGTCATCACCGGATGACTCTGACGATGTCCCTTGTCATTGCAGTCATCACCGGATGACTCTGACGATGTCCCTTGTCATTGCAGTCATCACCGGATGACTCTGACGATGTCCGGTTTTCATGTACTCCATGATTCCCACGTTCTTCCCTCTTACCTCCCTTCTCTCATCCAGTTTCCCAGTCATCATTCTCACCTTCTGCTTTCCTCTGTTTGCAAACACTCATCATCCCTTTGTTTCCTTTGTTTTCTTCTGGCCATCACTGCGCCATTCCCACGCTGTCCAGTGGTCAGTAACACATTGGTCTCACACTCCTCTCTTCTTTTCCTTCTTATCTTCATCGTTCTCACGTTATTTTCCCGTTTACAATTCTGTCCGTCACCTTTCATACATCATTTATCGTATCACGTAAGACCTCGAGGCGAAAGCTTGGCCGTGTCTGGATTTGTGCTGTCATCACCTGTCAGCGGAACAGCAACGAGTGAGGCTACGGGATGCACACGGCAGTTGCTTGACGGGGGCGGTTTTTGTTAGTGGGCTCTGCAGTCATGAAATATGGGCTGGTACACCCATGGGAACGCTCCCGTGAACATTCTGTCGTGTCACATCCCGTGGCCATTACACAATAGTATATGCCAGGAAGCAGTTATGTCCCATCACGTGTTAATGGAATGCCCTGTGTGTGCCTGCAGCCTATGTGAACATAGCGCAGGCTTCCAAGGGTGGTGCAGGGTTGCTCCCAGCTGGTTTGTTGGGCAACTGAGGACAGTACTTCTCTGGGTCCTACCCGCACCTTCGGGTGAATGTTTTTCTTAATCTTTCTTCTTCTTAAATCGGGAAGCATTGTTGTCATAAGAACTTTTGACAAAGCACAGGTGTTTGTAAAGCATTCTCGGAGAACAGTTGACCGTCAAGCCTCACTTCTGACATCAAAAGTTGAAGAGAAACATGAGACTACATCTGTTTATCAAAAACTTAGATTTCTTATATTACAAAGAATTTAAAGAACAGTTCACGTCTTTTTTTCGCATAAAAGTATTGAAGGTGTTTTATCTGTTGTTAAAAATTCTAGAAGATCGGTAGAAAGAAACTCGTAGAGAGCGTGGCAGCAGAGAGTCCTCAGAAGAGAAGCCCCCTTCAAGCAAGTGTTTCGGCCCTTATCTCCTGACACTCTAGGGGGGTTGGGCTACACCCGGTTCATGACTCCGGATGTCCCTCTGCTGCCCCTTTTTTCCCATCTCGGGACGAGCCATGGCTGGGATTCGAACCCATGACCCTCTGGACATGCTCATTTTCCACTTAATGACTCGCACTCTGATCACTGAGCCACTGGGACACCTGATATTTGTAGGAAAGTTAAGCCTTATGAAGTTCACTTTTGTTCCTCCTTCACCAGATCCAGCTTGAACACCTCTCTGCCGCTTCTGCCATTGCTTACAGGGCTCTGATTTTTTCCTTCCCTGCAACTGAGAGCTGTTTCATGAGGCTGTATGCAGACGTTCCTACAAAGCCCCAAGCTCCAATTTCTGCAGTGAGGACTTTGACCTGATAGCCTTCTCTCCTCAGGCTGTTTGCCAGATCAGCATACTTTTCAGTCTTGAAGATTTGAGCTGCCTCCATTCTGTTCTCATATGGCACCGTGAGCTTGATCATGATCAGCTGCTTGGTTGACTGAGAGTGGACTACTATGTCTGGTCTCATGCCATTCTTGCTGATGATCTCTGGGTGACTCTTCCATTCTGGGAGGTCTGCAGTGCACTGCCAGTCATCTGCCCCGTCCAGCAGACTCTGCCTGCATGTTCCGAGTGGCACTGTTGTTCTTTGCCATGATTTGCTGCCTCCTGCCGTGAAGAATGTTGCGGGTGCTTTTGGAGTCCTGATTTTCCCTTTTGTGGTGTACTATTTGTACAATATCTTTGAGCACTTGGTTGTGCCTCCATGTGTACCTTCCTTGAGCCAGGGCTACTTTACATGAGCTTAGG
>CM065727.1:72315385-72342885 GCA_033310375.1 Conus canariensis | reverse complement strand
ATATACAGTTTAAATTGAAATTAATGGCACATAAATTTGCGATAACAGGTTTTTTTCTTTCCCAAACCCCGCCCACATCTCGCGATGTTTTAGACGAGTTTGTTTTACAATCGTTTTGTGTGTGTGTGTGTGTGTGGTGTGTGTGTGTGTGTGTGTGTGTGTGTGTGTGTGTGTTTACATACTTTGGTACGCTGTTTGTGACCTTTTTTCGTCCTTCTTCTTTTTTCCCCTTGTTTGCTTTTTTTTCTTTTTTGTCCATTTCTTTCTTTCATGCATTCCTTCCTTTGTGTTTTGTTTGTTTTTTTTCGTGCATTTGTTTTGTCAGTCGGTCAATCGATCGCTTTCGTTCAGTCATTCATTCGTTCAGTTGGTCGTTCACTTATTCACAGTCGGTCAGTTGGTCGTTCAGTTATTCGTTCGTGAATTTGTTCGGTCGGTCACTTGTTCAGTCATTCATTCGGTCAATCGCTCGTTCAGGGATTTATTCGTTCAGTCGGTCGGTCAGTCGGTCGTTCAGTCATTCAATCGGTCGTTCGTTCGGTCAGCCGGTTGTTCAGTCATTCGTCCGTAAATTTATTCGGTCGGTCACTTGTTCAGTCTTTCATTCGTTCAGTCGGTCGGTCAGTCGGTCGTTCAGTCATTCAATCGGTCGTTCATTCGGTCAGCCGGTCGTTCAGTCAATCATTCGGTCAGTCGGTCGTTCAGTTATACTTTCGTTCAGTCGGTCAATCAGTCGTTCAGTCATTGATTCGGTCAGTCGGTTGTTCAGTCATACAGTCGGGCAGTCGGTCGTTCAGTCATTCATTCGGTCAGTCGGTCGTTCAGTCATCCGTTCGTCCAGCGGTCAGTCGGTCGTTCAGTCATTGATTCGGTCAGTCGTTCAGTCATTGATTCGGTCAGTCGTTCAGTCCATCGGTCGTTCAGTCATTCGTTTCGAAAATTTGTTCGATCTGTCGTTCGTCATTCATTCGTTCAATCGGTCAGTTAAGATGATCATTCGTTCAATCGGTCAGTTAGTCGTTAAGATGATCATTCATTCCATCAGTCAGTCGCTCAGTTATTCGTTCGCAAATGTGTTCAGTCAGTCGATCGTTCAGTCATTCATTCGGTCAATCGGTCGATCGTTCAGTCATTGATTCGGTCAATCGGTCGTTCAGTCATTGATTCGGTCAGTCGGTTGTTCAGTCATTAATTCGGTCAGTCAGTTGTTCAGTCATTAATTCGGTCGGTCAGTTGTTCAGTCATACAGTCAATCAGTCGGTCGTTCAGTCATCCGTTCGTCCAGCGGTCAGTCGGTCGTTCAGTCAATCGGTCGTTCAGTCATCGATTTAGTCAGTCGGTCATTCATTCATTCATTTACTCGGTCTTTCAGTCAAGCAGTCGTTCAGTCGATCGGTCATTCGTTCGGTTAGTCGGTCGTTCAGTCATTGATTCTTTCGTTCCGTTAGTATTTAGTTCATTTATTCGTTCAGTCGTTCGTTCAGTCATTCGTTCAGTCGGTCGGTCGTTCACTCGTTCGTTCATAAATTTATTCGGTCAGTCACTCGTTCAATCATTCATTCGGTTAGTCGGTCGTTTAGTTATTGATTCGTTCACTCAGTCAGTTGGTCGTTCAGTCATCGATTCAGACAGTCGGTCGTCGTTCATTCATTCATCATTCACTCGGTCTTTCGGTCATGTAGTCGTTCAATCGGTCGGTCAATCATTCATTCGGTTAGTCTGGCATTTAGTCATTGATTCTTTCAGTCGGTTAGTCAGTAGTTCAGTCATTCATTCGTTCAGTCGGTCGTTCAGTCCTTCATTCGTTCACTCGGTCGTTAAGTCATACGTCCGTACATTTATTCGGTCGTTGAATCATTCATTCGTTCCGTCGGTCGTTCAGTTATTTATTCTTTCAATCAGTCAGTCGATCGTTCAGTCATTAAGTCGGTCGCTCGATCAGTCATTCATTCGGTCAGTCGTCGTTCAGTCATTCATTCGGTCAGTCGTCGTTCAGTCAGTCATTTGTTCAGTCGGTCAGCCAGTCCTTCGGTCATTATTTGGTCAGTCGCTCGTTCAGTCAATCATTCGTTCAGTCGATTGTTCAGTTATTCTTTCGTTCAGTCGGTTAGTTGGTCGTTCAGTCATTGATTCAGTCAGTGGGTCGTTCAGTCATTCATTCGGTCGGTTGGTCGTTCAGTCCTTCATTTGTTCAGTCTGTCAGTTGGTGGTTAAGACGATCATTTGTTCCATCGGTCAGTCGTTAAGTCATTCGTTCGTAAATTTGTTTGGTCGGTCGTTCGTTCAGTCATTCATCGATCAGTTGGTCGTTCAGACTTTAATTCAGTCAGTCAGTCAGTTGGTTGTTCAGTCATTCGTTGAGTCTGTCTGTGTGGACAGTCACTCGTTCAGTCGTCCATTCGTTCGTGCGTTTGTTCGATTGGTCGCACGTTTAGTTATTCATCCGGTCAGTCGGTCGTTAAGTCATTCATTTGGTCAGTCGGTCATTCAGTCATTTATTCGGTCGGTTGCTCGTTCAGTCATTTGCTCTTTCAGTTGGTCGTCCAGTCATTCGTTCGTAAATTTGCTTGTTCAGTCGCTCGTTCAGTCATTGATTCGTTCAATCGGTCATTCAGTCATACATTCGTACAGTCTGTCGTTCAGTCATTGGTTCGTTCCGTCAGTCGTTCAGTCCTGGAATCGGTCAGTCGGTTGTTCAGTCATTGTTTCATTCAGTCGGTCGGTCGCTTGTTCAGTCATAGTTATGTTCGTTCAGTCGGCGGGCTAACGGTGAGGTACAGATGCCGGCCGTGACAAGGATGGGTGCACGTAGAATGGGTGGGGGTGGGGTGTGGGGAGAAGCGAAGACAGGATATGACGCATGGGGGACATGGTTGCGGATGCAGAGTATGCCATGTGTAGGGGGTGGCGGATGCAGTGTACGTGGTTGTGGGTACAAAGGATGCAGAGTATGCCATGTGTAGGGGGAGGGTGGATGCAGTGTACATGGTTATGGGTGCAAAGGACGCAGGGTATGCCATGTGTAGGGGGTGGCGGATGCAGTGTACAGGGTTGTGGGTACAAAGGATGCAGGGTATGCCATGTGTAGGGGTGGTGGATGCAGTGTACATGGTTGTGGGTATGAAGGACGCAGGGTATGCCATGTGTAGGGGATGGCGGATGCAGTGTACATGGTTGTGGGCATAAAGGACGCAGGGTATGCCACGTGTAGGGGGGGGGGGGGGGGGGATGCAGTGTACATGGTTGTGAGTACAAAGGACGCAGAGTATGCCATGTGTAGGGGGTGGCAGATGCAATGTGCAGGGTTGTGGGTGTAAAGGACGCAGTAGGGGGTGGCAGATGCAGTGTACAGGGTTGTGGGTACAAAGGACGCAGTAGGGGGTGGCAGATGCAGTGTACAGGGTTGTGGGTACAAAGGACGCAGTAGGGGGTGGCAGATGCAGTGTACATGGTTGTGGGTACAAAGGACGCAGTAGGGGGTGGCAGATGCAGTGTACATGATTGTGGGTATGAAGGACGCGGAGTATGCCATGTGTAGGGGGTGGCGGATACAGTGTACATGGTTGTGGGTATAAAGGATGCAGAGTATGCCATGTGTAGGGGGAGGGTGGATGCAGTGTACATGGTTATGGGTGCAAAGGACGCAGGGTATGCCATGTGTAGGGGGTGGCGGATGCAGTGTACAGGGTTGTGGGTATAAAGGACGCAGGGTATGCCATGTGTAGGGGGTGGCGGATGCAGTGTACAGGGTTGTGGGTATAAAGGACGCAGAGTATGCCATGTGTAGGGGGTGGCGGATGCAGTGTACAGGGTTGTGGGTATAAAGGACGCAGGGTATGCCATGTGCAGGGGATGGCGGATGCAGTGTACATGGTTGTGGGTATAAAGGACGGGGAGGCAGCATAAGACATGGTGGGGGTGCGGTGGTAAAGCGCCGGACTCGCAATCTTGATAATCCTGGGGTTGCGGGTTCGAATCTCCGCCGGGCTGTTTCGGTACAGGGAGATTTTTCCCTCGGAGTCACATTGGTTCTGACTCCATTTCCTATAGAGTCCTTCGAATGAGACTATAAACCGAGGTTCCGTGTGTGAACGCACGCATAATATCTTGCACACACGTCAAATCCCATCACCAACTTTCGGAAGAGAAGGCCAGTTTAGCCGTTGGTGTGGATGACACGTTACACATAGCATGCACCCTGCGTGAGAAATGGAAAGAATGAAGGAAGTAAGGAAACTGAGTGAACGATATTGACTGGATGACACGGGAAACGACTGAATGAAGCGCCAGCTGGCAGCTCTTCAGTCGGCACTACCCAGGTAGGCAGCCCTTTGTGTGTACGAGTGTGGATTGTAAAGCGCTTAGAGCTTGGTCTCTAGCCGAGGATAGGCGCTATATAAGTATTCATAACGATAGTAATAATAGTAATAGTCATATGGGGGAGGAGGGTATAAAGGTGCAGGGTGTGACATGGGTGAGGGTACAGGGAGCACACGGATGTCAGAGCTTGACATGGGTGACTGGTAGAGGGTGCAGATTTCAGATCATGACTTGGATTGGGGTACAGAGGGTAGGGGTGGGGGGACATCCAATTTCACCTATTCCAATTTCACCTATTCCAGTTTCACCTATTCCAGTTTCACCTACGGTCTCAGGAAGGCCAATTTCACCTACTGTGATGTATCGTAAGGGTCAATTTCACCTACTGTGGTTTTTGCGCTATACGAGGGACCGACCGACAGCCTACCAAGGCATTAAGCATGGGTAAAAATACACGTGAAATCAATGCCTTTCAATTAAAAATACTTTATTTTACTTTTTAAGACTGTACATAGATACACTACAACACATATGTTGTAGTGTTCATCAGCTGACATTATTGCGAGAATCATTCGTCTCCTCACTCGCCTCTCATCCCTCGTCTGTTCAGTCATGGCATCAGTCTTTCACACACCTCAACCAAAGATGTGACCATCCACAATTAATTTTCGCCCCCCTCTGTTTGTGCTGACAAATTCATGCTCCATGGTTGCAGAGAAGACAAATGAACCAGTGTGTACGAGTCGGTGAAGGGACTGAGTAAATTTTACATTTCAAACACTTTACAAAAGTATGAGTCAGTGAAGTTATGAGAAAAGACTGAGTCAATTTCACATTGAAAAATAACAACAAAAAAAAGTGGGCAAGACATGCAGAGAGAGAACAAGAAAAATACAGTTCACAGGTCCACAGGTCGTAGGTGAAATTTGACGGCTTGCCAGCCCCGAGGTAGGTGAAATTGGACTTTTGGCAAATTCTGTAAAAAGGAGGGGAACAACTGAGTAGGTGAAACTGCACGGGTCAGGGGCAGCCATCTTGCTAATTTGAATAACAAAGCGTAGGTGAAACTGGAATAGGTGAAATTGGACGCCCCCGGGGTGGGGGGGGGGGGGAGAGGGGGGGAGGAGCACGTAGAATTCAGGGCGTGACGTGAGTGGGGGAATATAGGGGGCGCGGGTTTCTGCGCCTGACCTGAGTGGGGGTAGAGGAAGGGTGAGGTGCGGAGTTCAGGGTGTGACATGGGTCTGGGTACGGGAGGCACGGATAAAAGCATGATGTAGTGGGTAAGGTAGGGAAGGCGTGACATGGGTGGTGGACATACAGGGTGCACACATTTCAGGGCCTGACATGCGTTAAGGTATAGAGGGCGCGGATTTCAGGGAGTGACATGGTTAAGGTATAGAGGGCGCGGATTTCAGGGAGTGACATGGTTAAGGTATAGAGGGCGCGGATTTCAGGGTGTGAATAAAAAGTGACATGGTTAAGGTATAGAGGGCGCGGATTTCAGGGAGTGACATGGGTTAAGGTATAGAGGGCGCGGATTTCAGGGAGTGACATGGTTAAGGTATAGAGGGCGCGGATTTCAGGGAGTGACATGGTTAAGGTATAGAGGGCGTGGATTTCAGGGAGTGACATGGTTAAGGTATAGAGGGCGTGGATTTCAGGGAATGACATGGTTAAGGTATAGAGGGTGCGGATTTCAGGGAGTGACATGGTTAAGGTATAGAGGGCGCGGATTTCAGGGAGTGACATGGTTAAGGTATAGAGGGCGCGGATTTCAGGGAGTGACATGGTTAAGGTATAGAGGGCGTGGATTTCAGGGAATGACATGGTTAAGGTATAGAGGGCGCGGATTTCAGGGAGTGACATGGTTAAGGTATAGAGGGCGCGGATTTCAGGGAGTGACATGGGTTAAGGTATAGAGGGCGCGGATTTCAGGGAGTGACATGGTTAAGGTATAGAGGACGCGGATTTCAGGGAGTGACATGGGTTAAGGTATAGAGGGCGCGGATTTCAGGGAGTGACATGGGTTAAGGTATAGAGGGCGTGGATTTCAGGGTGTGACATAGGTCAAGGTATAGAGGGCGTGGATTTCAGGGTGTGACATGGGTTAAGGTATAGAGCAGGGAGTGACATGTGTTAAGGTATAGACGGCGCGGATTTCAGGGAGTGACATGGGTTAAGGTATATAGAGGGCGCGGATTTCAGGGAGTGACATGGGTTAAGGTATAGAGCAGGGAGTGCCATGGGTTAAGGTATAGACGGCGTGGATTTCAGGGAGTGACATGGGTTAAGATACAGAGCAGGGAGTGACATGGGTTAAGGTATAGACGGCGCGGATTTCAGGGAGTGACATGGGTTAAGGTATATAGAGGGCGCGGATTTCGGGGAGTGACATGGGTTAAGGTATAGAGCAGGGAGTGACATGGGTTAAGGCATAGAGGGCGTGGATTTCTGGGAGTGACATGGGTTAAAGTATAGAGCAGGGAGTGACATGGGTTAAGGTATAGAGGGCGCGGATTTCAGGGAGTGACATGGGTTAAGGTATAGAGGACGCGGATTTCAGGGCCTGACATGGGTCAAGGTATAGAGGGCGTGGATTTCAGGGAGTGACATGGGTTAAGGTATAGAGGACGCGGATTTCAGGGCCTGACATGGGTCAAGGTATAGAGGGCGCGGATTTCAGGGAGTGACATGGGTTAAGATATAGAGGACGCGGATTTCAGGGAGTGACATGGGTTAAGGTATAGAGGGCGCGGATTTCAGGGAGTGACATGGGTTAAGGTATAGAGGGCGCGGATTTCAGGGAGTGACATGAGGGGGGTGGGAGGGGGGGGGGAACAGGGAGTGAAGGTTCCAGGGCATGACGGGATTGGCGCACAGGGTCCGTCGATGAAGGGCGTGACGCGGGTGGGCATGTTGGGGCAGATGTTGCGCTGATGCAGGGCGTGACGCGCGTGGATATATTGGGACAGAGGGGTCGCGGAAGAAGAACATGGCGTGAGTGGGTGTCTTGAGACCGATGTGCTGCAGATACAGGGGGTGACACTGGTGGTGGCACTGGGGCAGAGGGGGAGGATAAAGGGCTTGAAATGAATGGGCGTATTGGGGCAGAAGGGGCGCGCGTGACGAGCGTGACACGGGTAGGCGTATTGGGCAGAGAGGGCGTGGATGAAGGGCGTGACATGGGTGTTTTACTCGGGCAGGGGGAGGTGAGGCGGCAGATAAAGGGGGTAACATGGTGGATGTTTTGTTAGGGCAAATGGGGCGCGAGTAAATGCCATGACATGGTGGGCGTATTGAGGCAGAGAGGGCCTGGATGAAGGACGGGACGTGGATGTGTGTATTTGGGCAGAGGCGAGGATGAAAGGCCTGACGTGGATGTTTTATTGGGGCACAGGGCGGATGCAGTGCGTGAAATGGATGGGCGTGAGGGGGAGAGGGGGGGGGATAGCGTGGATGCACTTGGGTGCGCGTAATGGGGAGGAGGAATTGTGTAGACCAGGCGTGACATGGGTGGTGGGGGGGGGGTGGGGTGGAGGGGGATCACAGATGACAAGGATAAGTGAACAGATGAGGGGGTGGGAGGGAGGAGAGGCATGAACGTGGGGCGCAAATTGTATGGGGGTATGTGGGAGGAGGATGGAAAGGAGCAGATGCAGGGTATGACGTGGGGGGTATGGGGGACGTGGATTCAGGCTGTGACTTGGATGGGGGTTAGGGGGGTCGCGGATGCAGTGTACGACACAGTGGCGGGTGTGGAGGACGTGAATACAGTGTGTGACATCAGTGAGGGCACGGCGGTCGCGGATTCAGGGCGTGACATAAGTGAGGAAGAGGAGGTGCAAATGCAGGGCATGTCATGGGTGGGGTGATGGGGGGCGTGGATGCTGGGCGTAACATGGATGGGGGTGTAGGTGTGGCATTGATGGGAGTGCAGGGAGAGCAGATTTGGGGTGTACGGGGTGAGGGTGAGCACGGATACATGACGTGACAAGGATGGGCGAACTGTTGGGTGAGTGGGTGTGGGAAGGGAGGAGAGGCACGGACGCATGGCTGGACTGATATGGACATGAGGGGGAGGGGGAGAAGCGAATGCAGGGAGGGGCAGAGGGGACATGGATGCTGGGCGTGACTTACGCGTGCGCGCGCGCGCACACGCACGCACGCACACACACACACACACACACACACACACACACACACACACACACACACACACACACACACACACACACAAGTACGTGTATTTACTGCATAGCTTCTTTTAATGGCTTACAACTCGAAATACATTTGAGAATCAGCCTTGATAGATACAGAAAAATAAACTTTGATATTTGAAAGAATGTCAGGCAGAGTCCTACTTTTCAGAAAACATGAAACCCTAGAAGGAAAAGTGTTGTTGACGATTTGCCAAAATGCAATATCATTTTATAGAGTATGATCATATGCTTTTAAAAATCGATTGTTAACAATCGCCAAGCAGGTGTTCGCATTAGAATGTCCCGTCAGTAATGGAACACACAGGTCTGCATGGTGCGTGAGGGTCAATGGAGAAGGAAAGAGGAGATAAAAAAAAAGGGGGGGGGGGGGGGAGAAAGAAAGGTAGGGAAAAATAGGAAGATGGAGGCGTCACTTAAAGAATAAAAAAGAAGAGAAAAAGGGGAAAAAACCGGTTGTAATAAGGTTTGGGGACACACACAAACGCGCGCGCACACACACACACGCGCGCGCACGCACACACAAAACCAGCAGAAGAAAAGAAAAAAAAGTTACAAAGTATGTTGCCAGTCATTGTGGCATCGCTACCTAAAACCCGATTAGGTAGCCAAAAATATGGTAAAAAAGGTACACCACTACCACCACCACCACCACCACTACCACCAAGATAAAAAAAAAGTGTCAAATATGCACCGTCGTATCGCGCTTAGACATCCTCTCCGGAGATGGTTATCTTTAATGATGAATTGAAAACCCCACATAGGCAAGTCAGTCTCAACAATGGCGAATGTCGGCAAAACCCAAGTGGAGGAACGAAGAAGAACACGGAAAAAAAGTCAGAAGGAAAAATAAACAAAATGAAGAAGAGGAAGGAGAGAAAGAAGAATGAGGAGGTGATCTCCGATGGACCGATGGGTGGGTGGGGTGGAGGGAAGGGGGAGGGGTGTGAAGAGGAAGGGAGGAACCTTCCGTACACTGCACAGCTTCACCAGAACGACAACGGGTTAGGTCAGGGCAGCGAACACAGCCATTTAGATATACGGTGACCTGTGGGTTCGGTCAGGGCAGCGAACACAGCCATTTAGATATACGGTGACCTGTGGGTTAGGTCAGGGCAGCGAACACAGCCGTTTAGATATACGGTGACCTGTGGGTTAGGTCAGGGCAGCGAACACAGCCGTTTAGATATACGGTGACCTGTGGGTTAGGTCAGGGCAGCGAACACAGCCGTTTAGGTATACGGTGACCTGTGGGTTCGGTCAGGGCAGCGAACACAGCCGTTTAGATATACGGTGACCTGTGGGTTAGGTCAGGGCAGCGAACACAGCCATTTAGATATACGGTGACCTGTGGGTTCGAATTATTCACAGCCTCGTGAAGACGAACAAGGTACTCTAACCACCTGAACCATGTCGACCCCAAAACCCTCCTGCTTACCTCAGCTGTCTTGTGCTGAAAGGCCGGCTGTCAATAAAAGCGTTAACCGAGGGCAGTGTACTTCAGGGTACTCGACGAGAAATGCACACATTGCGAACATAATGCCCCGGGGATGGAAAAACCCCAAACAAACCCTTGCCTTTGACAGGCATTGAGAGACATGCTTAGAGGGGCCGATGGGGAAGATGTTCTTGTTCGTTGCAAAGAGCAGTGTGCCTCTTTCTCCTCCTTTTTCTCAGTGCTTCTTTTCACTATTATTCTCTTGCATAGCGTGGCGTGCTTCTAAATCATCTTTTTGTTTCCTTCTGCCCGGAGGGTTGTGTTTTCACGTGTGTTTGTTTGTTTGTATGTCTGTTGGCAAGATTACAGAAAGGAAAAAGCACTGAGCCAGTGGTGGAAACACAAAAAACTTGATCCGAGGATGTACTAGTATATTTTGGTGCAGATTGTCGGTGCTGGTCTGGATCTAACGGCAGATTGAGGATGCCCTCGATGGTGATATTAACGTCCTATCAGCCGTAGGCTCTGAAGGACACTTTAAATGTTGCTGATGCAATGATGATGATTCTTGGCTGTGTCGACGTAGTGTCGTGGCATCTATCTGGTTCTGGTTCTGGCAGGAGGGTAGAATTTTGCACACTGGGGTCTTGTCCTTCAGAGGTTCTTGGAGAGACTTCCCAGGATTTCTTGTGATCTTAGGTCCATGAAGGAGGTTGTTTCCGCGCGATGCTGTCGGCGGAAGACAGTGTCTGATCTCTGTATCCTTGTCGACATTCTGGCGCCTTGGTACCCCATCCTGGCTGTTTTCTAGACCAGCCGGTCGCCCTGTCTCCCTGCACGAGTGGCGGCGGGGCAGTTTTGTCCCGCGTGAAGCCGACTCAAGGGGAAGAGGACGACCGTTGACAGAGTTCTGTTTCGTACCACTCGGTGATCTCGCTCCGTCCGTGCAACTGGGTCATTTTGCCCAGTCTTCCACAGCGTTTAGCTGCCCAACACAATCACGGAGCCAGAACTCGCAATTCTGTGCAGTTCGGCCTGGCTGAAATCGCAGGGGTACAAGCCCTTCCTCACTACAAAGTACCGACCCCCCAGCGACACAAGTCCACCGCCGCTCACTCGGCGAGAACGTAGGCTGCGCCGCCCATGTTGTCAATCTGCCATCATGACGACCTTCAGGCGTCAGTCTGCCATCGTGATGACCTTCAGGCGTCAATCTGCCATGATGATGACCTTCAGGCGTCAATCTGCCGTCATGATGACCTTCAGGCGTCAATCTGCCATCATGATGACCTTCAGGCGTCAGTCAATCTGCCATCATGATGACCTTCAGGCGTCAATCTGCCATCATGACGACCTTCAGGCGTCAATCTGCCATCATGATGACCTTCAGGCGTCAATCTGCCATCATGACGACCTTCAGGCGTCAATCTGCCATCATGATGACCTTCAGGCGTCAATCTGCCATCATGATGACCTTCAGGCGTAGTCCCACAGCCCACTCCTGGCACCGCCCGCTATGCTAAACTCCCACGTTAGAACAGGACGACTGCTCAGAGCTCAGCGCAGATCATCAGCTGGCGATGCTGCCCATGATATGCAAAACCTTTCGCGAAACTTCCGTTGCCCACCAAGATACAAAAACAAAAAACAAAAACAAAACAAAACAAAAAAACAAAAAAAAACTGGTCTAAACCGAGCAACCACGTTTACGACATGATGATTTCATTTCAAGATTCGTGGTGCTTTTGGAGCTCCACAGTGCCTATATCAGGTTTTGTATCATTCAAAATGCAAAATGAAAATAGATAAAGAAACAAAATGATAAAGAAACAAATGAAGAAAGAAGTAAAGAAATAAGACATCTCTCAAACATCAGAAAACAGTAAAGAAATAATACATCTCTCAATCAGAAAGAAGTAAAGAAATAAGACATCTCTCAAACATCAGAAAGAAGTAAAGGAATAAGACATCTCTCAAACATCAGAAAGAAGTAAAGAAATAAGACATCTCTCAAACAGAAAGAAGTAAAGGAATAAGACATCTCTCAAACATCAGAAAGAAGTAAAGGAATAAGACATCTCTCAAACATCAGAAAGAAGTAAAGAAATAAGACATCTCTCAAACAGAAGAAGAATAAGACATTCTCAAACAGAAGAATAAGAATAAGACATCTCTCAAAACAGAAAGAAGTAAAGGAATAAGACATCTCTCAAACATCAGAAAGAAGTTAAAGGAATAAGACATCTCTCAAACATCAGAAAGAAGTAAAGAAATAAGACATCTCTCAAACATCAGAAAGAAGTAAAGAAATAAGACATCTCTCAAACATCAGAAAGAAGTAAAGGAATAAGACATCTCTCAAACATCAGAAAGAAGTAAAGAATAAGACATCTCTCAAACATCAGAAAGAAGTAAAGAAATAAGACATCTCTCAAACATCAGAAAGAAGTAAAGAAATAAGACATCTCTCAAACATCAGAAGAAGAAAGAATAAACACTCTCAAAGTAAAGATAAGACATCTCTCAAACAGAAGAAGTAAAGAAATAAGACATCTCTCAAACAGAAGAAGTAAAGGAATAAGACATCTCTCAAAATCAGAAAGAAGTAAAGGAATAAGACATCTCTCAACATCAGAAAGAAGTAAAGGAATAAGACATCTCTCAAACATCAGAAAGAAGTAAAGGAATAAGGACATCTCTCAAACACGAAAGAAGTAAAGAAATAAGCATCTCTCAAACAGAAAGAAGTAAAGAAATAAGACATCTCTCAACACAGAAAGAAGTAAAGAAATAAGACATCTAAACATCAGAAGAAAGTCTGAATCAGAAAGAAGTAAAGAATAAGACATCTCTCAAACATCAGAAAGAAGTAAAGGAATAAGACATCTCTCAAACATCAGAAAGAAGTAAAGGAATAAGACATCTCTAATCATAGAAGAAGTAAAGAAATAAGACATCTCTCAACACAGAAAGAAGTAAAGGAATAAGACATCTCTCAAACATCAGAAAGAAGTAAAGGAATAAGACATCTCTCAAACATCAGGAAAGAAGTAAAGAAATAAGACATCTCTCAAACAGAAAGAAGTAAAGGAAATAAGACATCTCTCAAACCAGAAAGAAGTAAAGGAATAAGACATCTCTCAAACATCAGAAAGAAGTAAAGGAATAAGACATCTCTCAACATCAAAAGAAGTAAAGGATAAGACATCTCTCAAACAAAAAAGTAAAGAATAAGACATCTCTCAAACAGAAAGAAGTAAAGAATAAGACATCTCTCAAACAGAAAGAAGTAAAGGAATAAGACATCTCTCAGACATCAGAAAGAAGTAAAGGAATAAGACATCTCTCAAACAGAAAGAGTAAAGAAATAAGACATCTCAACAAAAGAAGTAAGGATAAGACATTCTAAAGAAAGAAGTAAAGAAATAAGACATCTCTCAAAAGAAAGAAGTAAAGAATAAGACATCTCTCAAACAGAAAGAAGTAAAGAATAAGACATCTCTCAAACAGAAAGAAGTAAAGAAATAAGACATCTCTCAAACAGAAAGAAGTAAAGGAATAAGACATCTCTCAAACAGAAAGAAGTAAAGGAATAAGACATCTCTCAAACATCAGAAAGAAGTAAAGAAATAAGACATCTCTCAAACAGAAAGAAGTAAGAAATAAGACATCTTCAAACAGAAAGAAGTAAAGAATAAGACATCTCTCAAACAGAAAGAAGTAAAGAAATAAGACATCTCTCAAACAAGAAAGAAGTAAAGGAATAAGACATCTTCAACATCAGAAAGAAGTAAAGAAAAAAGACATTCTCAAACAGAAAGAAGTAAGGAAATAAGACATCTCTCAAACATCAGAAAGAAGTAAAGGAATAAGACATCTCTCAAATCAGAAAGAAGTAAAGGAATAAGACATCTCTCAAACAGAAAGAAGTAAAGAATAAGACATCTCTCAAACAGAAAGAAGTAAAGGAATAAGACATCTCTCAAACAGAAAGAAGTAAAGGAATAAGACATCTCTCAAACATCAGAAAGAAGTAAGGAATAAGACATCTCTCAAACAAAAGAAGTAAAGGAATAAGACATCTCTCAAACATGAAAGAAGTAAAGGAATAAGACATCTCTCAAACATCAGAAAGAAGTAAAGGAAATAAGACATCTCTCAAACATCAGAAAGAAGTAAAGGAATAAGACATCTCTCAAACAGAAAGAAGTAAAGGAATAAGACATCTCTCAAACAGAAAGAAGTAAAGGAATAAGACATCTCTCAAACAGAAAGAAGTAAAGGAATAAGACATCTCTCAAACATCAGAAAGAAGTAAAGAATAAGAATCTCTCAAACATGAAAGAAGTAAAGGAATAAGACATCTCTCAAACAGAAAGAAGTAAAGGAATAAGACATCTCTCAAACATGAAAGAAGTAAAGAAATAAGCATCTCTCAAACATAGAAAGAAGTAAAGAAATAAGACATCTCTCAAACATCAGAAAGAAGTAAAGGAATAAGACATCTCTCAACAGAAAGAAGTAAAGGAAATAAGACATCTCTCAAACATAGAAAGAAGTAAAGAATAAGGCATCTTCAAACAGAAAGAAGTAAAGAAATAAGACATCTCTCAACATCAGAAAAAGTAAAGAAATAAGGCATCTCTCAAACATCAGAAAGAAGTAAAGGAATAAGACATCTCTCAAACAGAAAGAAGTAAAGGAATAAGACAATCTCTCAAAATCAGAAAGAAGTAAAGGAAATAAGGCATCTCTCAAACAGAAAGAAGTAAAGAATAAAGACATCTCTCAAACATCAGAAAGAAGTAAAGGAAATAAGACATCTCTAAACAGAAAGAAGTAAAGAAATAAGACATCTCTCAAACATCAGAAAGAAGTAAAGAAATTAGACATACTCTCAAACAGAAAGAAGTAAAGGAATAAGACATCTCTCAAACATCAGAAAGAAGTAAAGGAATAAGCATCTCTCAAACATCAGAAAGAAGTAAAGGAATAAGACATCTCTCAAACACAGAAAGAATAAAGGAATAAGACATCTCTCAAACATCAGAAAGAAGTAAAGGAATAAGACATCTCTCAAAATCAGAAAGAAGTAAGGAATAAGGCATCTCTCAAACATCAGAAAGAAGTAAAGGAATAAGACATCTCTCAAACAGAAAGAAGTAAAGGAATAAGACATCTCTCAAAAAAGTAAGAAAAAGACATCTTCAAACAGAGAAGTAAAGGAATAAGACATCTCTCAAACATCAAAAGAAGTAAAGGAATAAGACATCTCTCAAACAGAAGAAGTAAAGAAATAAGACATCTCTCAAACATAGAAGAAGTAAAGGAATAAGACATCTCTCAAACATCAGAAAGAAGTAAAGGAATAAGACATCTCTCAAACAGAAAGAAGTAAAGAATAAGACATCTCTCAACATCAGAAAGAAGTAAAGAAATAAGACATCTCTCAAACAGAAAGAAGTAAAGGAATAAGACATCTCTCAAATCAGAAAGAAGTAAAGAATAAGACATCTCTCAAACATCAGAAAGAAGTAAAGGAATAAGACATCTCTCAAACACAGAAAGAGTAAAGAATAAGACATCTCTCAACATCAGAAAGAAGTTAAGAACTGAAGACATGCTCTCAAACAATAGATGTTGAAGAAGAGATAAGATAAAGACATCTCTCAAACATCAGAAAGAAGAAGATAGCATCTCTAACATGAAAGAAGTAAAGGAATGACATTCTCAACATCAAAGAAGTAAGAATAGATCTCTCAACATCAGAAAGAAGTAAGAATAAGACATCTCTCAAATCAGAAGAAGTAAAGGAATAAGACATCTCTCAAACACAGAAAGAAGTAAAGGAATAAGACATCTCTCAACAAGAAAGAAGTAAAGGAATAAGACATCTCTCAACATCAGAAAGAAGTAAAGAATAAGACATCTCTCAACACAGAAAGAAGTAAAGGAATAAGACATCTCTCACATCAGAAAGAGTAAAGAATAAGACACTCTCAAACAGAAGAAGTAAAGAATAAGACATCTCTCAAACACAGAAGAAGTAAAGGAATAAGACATCTCTCAAACAAAAGAAGTAAAGAATAAGACATCTCTCAAAACAGAAAGAAGAAAGGAATAAGACATCTCTCAACATCAGAAAGAAGTAAAGGAATAAGACATCTCTCAAACATCAGAAAGAAGTAAAGGAATAAGACATCTCTCAAACATCAGAAGAAGTAAAGAAATAAGACATCTCTCAAACATCAGAAAGAAGTAAGGAATAAGACATCTCTCAACATCAGAAAGAAGTAAAGGAATAAGACATCTCTCAAACAGAAAGAAGAAAGGAATAAGACATCTCTCAAACATCAGTAAGAAGCACTGTATGAATTTCAAACATCAGACAAGAAGTAAAGAAATAAGCTTCTCTCAACCAGAACAAATAGATAAGCATCTTCAACGATCAGAAAGAAGAAAGGAATAAGAAATCTTCAATCAGAAGACGTAAGAATAAGACATCTTCAAACAGAGAAGTCAAGAAACAATTAGACATCTCCACCTCAGCAAGAGTAACCGAATAGACATGCTCGTCACCTTCAGGAGAAGTAAAGAAATAAACATTGCTCCGAAACACAGAAAGAAGAAAGAAAAGGTTCTTATACAGACGAGCCCAAAGGATATCAGGGCTGACACTGCTTAAAGTCAAAGATGTAAGTGCCTTTATTAATACTCAAATTGGTCACTGAAAGAAATGTCATTCAGAATATAGACATCTCTCAACACTTCCTGAACTTTCGAATTTGTCCAAAGAATAGAGAAAATGCCTTTTCAACATAGAAAAAAGTAATTTAAATTAAAGGACATACCCATGCTAGTTAATTTGCTGAACCTCGCAGTACTATGGAAATAAGCTTGTCTTTAATCATCAAATGAATCACTATAGTCTCAATGAACAATCATCTATAAGTCCATTAGAAGAATCACGAATAAGTCATCATTAACAATCATCTATTCAAGGATTTGTGGGATAAGAATAAGCATTGCGATTTGTCTAGACTATGAACATCATCTAATCAAAGGATTTCTGGGAATAAGCAAGCATTGCTGATTTCTAGTCAAGATGAAGCTAGACATACTTACAAATCAAAGAGCGTTAAAGTGACTTAATATTCCTCATTTCACAAATCCAGATGTCACTATCAGAATGAAAGAACGATTTCTCAATTTTCATCGAGCCCACACCCAATTAAGAATAAGCGTCGTGTAAACATGAAGCATTAAAGTGAATGCCTTATCACGCGAGAACCTTATAGAATTGGACAATCGCGAGCTCGACACAAATAAAAAAAGAAAGAAAGAAACCAGAGAATTGAGATCTCGATCAGAACCAATCATGAGAAATTGCCGCCGTGGCGAAGTTGTTAGTATCGCGGATTTCCATTTGGGAGGGCATGGGTTTTATTTCCATCAGAGCCGTCCACTTGTGGAACTTTTCTGCCCTACCCAGAGTTCAAATCACAGTGGGTTCAACTGTGAAGACCGGGACCACACAGCGGAGTTTCATCTACTAAATGGATGCATCTCAAAGAGTGTTGCTCGAATTTCCTGCCCAACACTGCAGGTGTCTGCATCTCTCGAGCCTAGTTGACGCCAGGATACATCATGAAAGCAAGCCCAGTCTCAGAGCGAAATGGAACCCAGCAGCATCATCTTTATCATCCTAATCCTCATCGATCAGCACACAAGGAAGCAGTCTCACAATTCTCTGGCCCTTCATGCCCTGTTGTTATGGTGACCTCAGCTTTGATTTCCTCCCGCATCTATGACTACGGTGGATTTGTGTTGAGCTCTGCCGTATCAGCAGGTTCATGGGGATTGTTGTTGGACAGACGTGGTAGCGCCCTCCAGAGAGGGACGCTCATCACGCTAGCTCTGTGGCTGAGCTGTTGTTGCTGTTGTCTGTAGGGGGCGTTGTAGGTGCTATCCTGCACAGGTTGGATCAGAACAGGCACCACTGAACACCACCAGAAGCGCAGTAGCGCAGTGTCTCCTCAGGTGGGTTGCCTCATGACGACTTGACATTGGCTGCTCCCTGTGGTCTGGCAGTGCCGAGGCTGCAGCAGACAAGGCACATCGACTGTGGATGAAGGACCAGAATGATGACAATTGGGATAGTGCCACCGAGGTGACACAGAAGATGAGACAGCAACAAGAGAGAGAGTGAGAGAGATGTACCAGTCACGAGCAAGGTTACAGAATTCAGCCATTCACGTGATCCTGTACATATGTGAATGTATCTTCATAAGGGACAGAATCGGTATTTTCGCCTTTGGCAGGCGCACATTGAAGGCATTGACCACTTCCTGTTGATCTGATTGGCTTTGTACCTGCTTCTGTCTACGGTCTGGCTGTTTGTCCGTCCCACCTCGCAAATGTTGACATTTGAATCACACACAATGTAGTTCATGTGCGGGTAAAGCCTACGTGCAGGCAGCAGGACCGCCTCTCTGAGCAGTAGTCAAGAAGAAGCTGGAGTATGTGATTACCTGAGAGGGCGGCCAGCCAAACTGAACAGGTTTCTTGCCCAAGCGAACATGGGCCACGACAAAGGCGAATAGAGCAGGGAATGTCATGCAGTCTCAGACCGGAATGGAAATCCGAAGCATCATCTTCATCATCCTCATTCTCATCGATCAGCATTTAAAAAAAAAAGTAAATTCTGTGGCCCTTCATCCCTTGCTGTCATAGTGACTTCAGTTTTGATGTCCTGCTCACGTCTATGGCCTTGGTTTGATTCCGACAGGGACACTTATATCGGCAAATTCACGGGGGCTGTCGTTGGACGGACGTATTGGTGCCCTACGGAGGGAGAGCTCATTCAAGCCGACTAAGGAATTATTGTTGTCAGTAGGGGCTTAGTTGGTGATGTCCTGCGTATATTGGATCAGAACAGGCGCCACTGAACACCATCGAAGTGACTCGGCAGCAGTGCAGTGTCTCCTTCAGAAGGTTGCTTGTTGGCGACTTGACACTGGCAGTTCCCTGTGGATACTGAGATGGCACAGAAAATGGGACAGCGAAGAAAAAAAAGAACAGAGGGAAAAAAGGCCAGATACTGATCCTCTACTCTTTAAATCTTTGGTCTCTACCGGCGGTACACACCACTGGGTGGCCTTCACAAACACAGTGTGAGGGTGGTTCAGTGGATACAGCACTCGCCTAGAAAGTGGAACGATAAGAGACCTGAGATTTTTTTTTCTTTTTTTTTTCACCAGCTTGCATTGAAGGTTCTAATTTTCTTGAATAAATGTTACATTAATATTTTCACAGTTCAAACAAAAAAACATTCATTTCAACAATTCAGTTTGAAATCAAAATGCATCAATCATTAACAATTGTTCTGTAGCATGACATGGTGTTCCAAGGGGTGTACACATTGTTTTAAGGGGGAAATGCAAAATAAAGGAAGAAAGAATGAGAGAAAAGAGAGACGGAGAGAGAAATCTCTTTTCCCTTTCCTTTCTCTCTTCCTGTTTAATATTGCATAGAGTTTTTCAAGCATAGAGGAAGGTGGCAGCACACCAGTTACCATGTTTCACTATCATTACTTGTGATGCTATATTATGAAAAGAATTTACCCACTCCCTGAGATTTTGTATGATTTTGTGTACGTAGCATGAAGGATAGAAAATAGTTCATTCCTCAAAGTAGATCCAAGTTAAGAGAAAGGACGCAGGCTCAAGGACTTTTTGAGGTGTTTTGGATGAGATATGTGAAAGATACAATTGTCATAAGAACAGAGAGAGCATGAGGGAGTGCACACATTAACGTATTCAGACAGGTAAGCTGGACCTGGGCCAGCCGTAACACTGTAACAATGCACGCAGACTTTACATTCGATTCAGCTGAGAACAGGGAACCAGTGCAGATCAGAGAGCGAGGGGAATGACGTGTTCTCCTTTAGGTACTTTGAGAATAGAGGCGAGCTGCACAGTTCGTAACTCTATGCAATCAGTCATTAGATTCTGAGGAGGCATAGCTAGTAAAGCCTTGCAACAGAACAGTTTTGCCAAACAATACAATTCTTCTTGTGACAAGAAACTTCATGCAACGCTTGTTGAAAAAAAAAAAGAAAGCTCTGCTAAGAATTCAACACAGCACATGTTATGACCAGAAATTCTAACATACAAGACTTGTTGTGACAAGAAAGTTGCACAAGGTATTATGACATTGGTGAGAAGAAGGTTAACCATATCATACAACAGCTGTTTTGACAAGAAAGTTATACATGAAAATACTTAGTGTAACAAGAAAGTCATGCTATTTTGCACAGGTAGTGTCGAGAGAAGTTACGTATTACACCGTTCGTTGTGACAAGAAAGTTATACCATATAGTACGTATTGTGACGGGAAAGTTGTACATTGTAATATTCATTGTGACAAGACATTTACACCGAACAACTTGTGTTGTGGCAAGAAAATACACAACTCTCGAAGTGACAGATTTGCACCAGACAACGCCTACTTTGACAATAAAGTTGTTCTGTACAACACAATGCAATATCCCGCCATAGAACACAATAGAAACTTAACTTTGGAGATTTCAAGATTTCACTAATACACTACTACAAACTTGATTTGGAAAGACAGACAGACAGACAAATGAAACTCGACCTTATTTTTCCAGCTTTCCCAGTTCGGTCCAAAGCACAGTCAACCCAGAACAGGAGTTGACTGGCCCGACACACACACACGCACGCACGCACGCACACACGCACGCACGCACGCACGCACGCACACACACACACACACACACACACACACACACACACGCACACACACACACGCCTGCCTGTGATGAGAATCGATCTCATGGTCTCTCAAAGTCCACGATGTAAATCACTGTACAACGGCGGCTGGTATGATTGCGTATATCTGGTGGTTTGTCTGTGAAATTTTACGCTAAAACTACGGAATAGGTCTTAACAAAACTTGATAAAAAGATGTAGTGGGGGGGGGGGGGGGGGGGGGGGGGGGGGGGGGGTCGATGTAGGCCTACATGACGGTGGATCCGTAGTGAGCATCCGTATTAAGCTCTGTATGTAAGATGCGAGGAGTGACTACTTGGTGCCTACCAATTATTGCTTTCACCGAATCCGGGGAAAGTCAGTCTACGATCTGTTCACATTATTGATAGAATTGTGAGAAAATTTCCACTAAAGTTAAAACAAGAATTTCGATGAAGAAATATATACTACGCACAAAAAGTTAAGGATCGGTGTGTGAAAACAGGTGCGCAATAAACTCAGTTCGCTACTGTTATTATTTTTTAGTCCAGCCAAATTGTCATGAATTCTTGTTCAGCTGTAAGTGGGCGATGTTGTGTTAGTGCGAAAATTGCACGGGATTCTCTACTACTGAGCTGGGCCGCAAACGGAAAAGCGGAAACTTGCGAAAAATGACCTTGTTTTGGACCGTTCTGCCTGAACACATTGCACTTGCCAGATGGAAAAACCATTATGCACGTGCAAGCACTGCTGTTTATGTGTGAGATGCTGTCGCTCGCTTGGCTATATAAGAAGACATTCCACCAGTAGTAGGCCTGATCTGACAATGCCTCCACGACGAAAATTAAGCGAGTTGGATAGGGGACGAGCTGTTGCATGGTTCCAAGATGGTGTTCCCAAGCGAGAAGTGGCCAGGCGACTTCATGTGTCCATCTCGGTCATTGTCCGACTGATTCAACGCTTCACAGCCACTGGGATTGTCCATGAAAGACGCAGATCTGGTCGACCGAAGAAGACAACCCCACGTGACGATCGTCTCATTGAACGACAAGCCCTGCAGACAAGAACAGCCTCTTCCAGCATAATTCAAAGGCAGTTCAGGGTGGCTACTAACATCATCAGCCAGCAGACCATACGGAACCGCCTACATGGGTTTAATCTCCGTTCTCGTCGCCCAGCAGTACGGCCACGCTTAACTCCAGCCCATAGGGCAGCACGCCGCGCCTTCTGCGCACGTCACGTGAGGTGGACACGTCAGCAATGGTCCCAGGTCCTGTTCAGTGATGAATCACGCTTCACCCTTCACCACAACGACGGCCGACTGAGGGTCTGGAGGCGCCCAGGGCAACGCTTTACTGACGCCACTGTCCAAGAAAAGGTGGCCTTTGGTGGAGGTTCTGTAATGGTCTGGGGGGCCTTCAGCCTTCACCACAGAACACCCTTGTATCATGTACAGGGTAACCTGACTGGCATCCGATACCGGGATGAGATCCTTCGACCGCTGGCTGTGCCTACACTGCAGCAGATGGGACCGAGGGCTGTCTACCAGGATGACAATGCTCGCCCCCACAGGGCAAGGGTGGTCAACGACTTCCTGCAGCAGTCTGGAGTCAACAGAATGGAGTGGCCAGCATGCAGTCCCGATCTCAACCCGATTGAGAACCTCTGGGATGAGCTGGATCGCAAAGTGAGGAGCCACCCCCCTCCCAGGGATGCCCAACACCTCTACCAGATGCTGCAGGCTGAGTGGCAGGCGCTTCCACAGAGGATCTTCACCAACCTGGTCAACTCGATGAGGACTCGCTGCGTCGAGTGCCAGAACAGCCATGGTGGTTACATGCATTACTGAGCTTTTGGGAGCATCAGTATGCCCTGTCTTGTGATTTCAATGACTTTGGGAAATCAAATTTGGATACGTACCCACTTTAATCAAATGTACACACCAAACGATTGCTCGAGATTGAAGGCAATTGTGTATCGTTATCACTAAAGAATGGAATTAAATGTTGGCCAAACTTCAACGCATTGACTTTCTTATTTTGACAGTTATGAATGTTTGTGAAAGTGATCCTTAACTTTTTGTGCGTAGCTTATTTTCATCGAATATAGAAACTTTCTCTTAATAGGAAAGTCGATGTTTCCAGGTGTTTTTAGTTTTCTTTATGCGTGTGTGTGTGTGTGTGTGTGTGTGTGTGTTACATCTTTGGAGGGGGAGGGGGGGGGGGGGACTGCCTACACGTGAAGAACTTCGACAATTATTTCCCCTTGCGATAAAACGATTGTTTTCCGTCATGGACGCGCTTATTGGGTCGATGCAATATTTGTTGATCTTGGTGAAGTGCCCTTCCTTTTTTTTTTATCTTTATACCGCAGAGTGATGTTTATGTCTGCAGTGTGGGGAATGTTTCATATCTGTGTGTATCTGTCAGTCGGTCTGTTTGTCTCAGAAAGACAAAACAAGAAGAAGAAAAAACTAAACTTAGCGGGGTTTGCCATTCAAACGTGGGGGTTACAGGGTTGTGTTGGGAGGATGCGGGGTTTCTCAGGGGTGGAAAGTTTGTTTTTTTTAATCTTTCCGAAAGGCGTTTTGGTCAGATGTGTTAGGGGAGATATTTGGCTCGGATTTCACCGGCTTGCTCCAGTTCCCTTCACCGAATGATGATATTTTCTGGGGCTCGTAAGCATAAAGCGGCGGTCATAGTTAACGCGTGCGCGGGACGGCCTGCTGGCTTTGCACGGCCCGGTTAAACGATCCTGCCCGGCTCAACTCCTCTGTGACGTCATCAATTACGGCTCCAGGTGGCCATAGTGGAGCCAGCCGGGCCAACCGGAATTTTCAACACGTCGTTCCGCCGTTGGTGCAAACCGTCCGCTTCACGGTTCTCCGGGTAAGGGGAAAGAACTGCGCTCTTGACGTTTCACTGAGGCGTTCTCTCTTGGCGACATGGACGAAGACAGACTCATCAACGCTGTTCGGACCAGAGCATTTATTTACACAAAAAGCGAAAGAAATCATCCCAACAGAGATGCTGTGTCGCCTGCCTGGAACAGTATAGCAAACGAGGTTGGAAGAAATGGTAAGTGCGGGTACATTGCTCTCCTTTTGAGCGAATTTCTCTCTCTCTCTCTCTCCTCTCTCTCTCTCACTCTCACTCACACACACACACACACACACACACACACACACACACACACACACACACACACACAAAGCCTATAGGATGCTGCTATATCTAGATTCACGCGACAAAAGAAACTGTTTACATTAAGATGGTTTTGTTTAGACAAATTAATGTGTAGAAGAACTAAATACTTTTTTTTTTTTGCAAAATTTTAGGGAAAGATTAATTATATGTAGGCGGCAGGAATGGGATTTTCATGTCAAGAACAACGATAGTTCCAGCACGGATTGTCTGTGGCCGCTTTCATGGATCCGTTCTACCGGGCGGGACATGGCCGTCAAAACCACGGTCGACAATGGCCGTCGCATAGCTCGGATGCCTGTAGCATATTTGTAGCCGTTAGCTAGACGTTTTACATGCATCGTCGGCCAACTCCCTAAACCTATTTTTGGACCTCACCCCGGCACCTAACCCCACAACCCCAACCTACGACCCTGCTTCCCATCTTCACGTGTTGTCGTTCAGGTATTCCTCCCCCCCCCCCCCTTCCCTCCACCTCTCCTCCCACCCCCTCCTCTCCGCTTTCCGTCCACTTTCACAGTATGGGTATCCGTTTCTGCCAAGTCATGGTGTAGTGGGTGTGGACGTTAAACTAATGACCAACCAACCACTCAAGGCCCGTGCTTGCGTCGTCGTATTCCTCTTCTAATAAATTCCGAACTTTAAAAAATAAAAATAAAAATAAAAAAAAGAAAGAAGAAAAAAAACCCAGATCCATACATCACAGTCACCGCTGACATTTACGGGCTATTGTTCGCTGTGGGGACAGCTACTGGTGGGGGAAGGTCGCTTGTGGAGGCCTCACCGGTTTGGCGCTGAAAATAGACTGGTGTGTGTGTGTGTGTTGTGTGTGTGTGTTGTGTGTGTGTGTTGTGGTTGTGTTTGTGTGTGTTGTGTGTGTGTGTGTTGTGTGCGTGTGTTGTGTTGTGTGCGTGTGTTGTGGTGTGTGTTGTGTTGTGTGTGTGCAGGCGATCATAAGGGGGGCTGGAAGGGTGGGGCGGATGGAGGGGGAGCGGCAGGTGTGTGTAGGGGAGGAGGGCAGGAGATGGGGCAGCACTTTCCCCCCCCGCCCCCCCCCCCCCCCCCCCCCCATCCCGCCTGTCTTCCCCTCTTCGTTGAAAATGAATACATAAATGAAATACGAAAATCTGAAAGCGCCTCAAAGACAGCATTCTGGGGGAAGAAAAAAAAAACCAGCTGACGAATTAAAACAGAGCCAAAAGAAAGTGAATAATGGCGAAAAAAAAACCAAGCCCTCAAACGCTAGGAATAGGAGCCAAATGATGTGGTCACAGCTGTGGGGTCTAACAAGCCTGTCAGGTTTCACGTTCAGGCTTTTTCCTTTCTAACACCTCACTTCTTCAAAATGAATCGAACAGATTCTTGAACGCAAAATTAATTGTTGAACAAACACGTCACAAAGTGCCTTGCACGAACGACACTTTGGTTTGGTTTGGTTTATTTTCGTGGTTTTGGTTGGTTCGGTTTGGTTTGGTTCGGTTTGGTTTGGTTGGTTTTAGTTTGAACCTGAGAAAATAGTTGGAAAAGTGTCGCTGAATTTGCTTGTCTGTTTACTGTTAGTGATTTCTTAATTTTTCGAGATGTTCTGTCCTAAAACTGGTTGTCATCGTTCACATAGTCCAATGGACCGATGCCCATAATCCTGCCTTCCTCTCTCTCCCCCCCCCCCCCCCCCCACCCCCATCCCTCTTTGTCTGTCCGGTTCAGTTCAGTTTCAGTTTCATCAAGGAGGTGTCACTGCGTGTGGACTAGTCCATATACGCAACACCACATCCGCTAAGTTTTGAGATCACACTACGCATGATTTGAAGCTGATGGATATATGAATTAACAAAGATGAGACAATTGAAGAAGAGGGTTTCGTGGCTACGACTCAGCATATGTCTGACCAACGCATTAGCCCAACGCGCTGGTCAGACCTTGAGTGCCTACCTACCATTTTGGATGTACACGTGTGTATGATGTGTGGGCATGGGCCCATGTGTGTGCGTGGGCGCGCGCGTGTGTGTGTGTGTGTGTGTGTGCGCGCGCGCGCAGGCATGTGTGCGCGTTTGTTTGTGTGTGTGCGTGTGCAGAAGTGCGTGTGCATATGTGTGTGTGTGTAATTTGTGGGTTTGTGTGAGCACACGTATATGCATATAGGCTATATGTGTACATATATGTGTGTATGAGTGTGTCTTTGTATGTGTGCGTGTGTGTGCATTTGTGCGCTTATGTGTATGCGTGTGTGTGCGCGCGTGTGTCACTCCCCTTCTTACCTACCTCATCTTTCATCCTACCCATCCCTCATTTTTCTTCTTCTCTCTCTCTCTCTCCCTCTCTGTATGTGTGTACGTGTGTGTGCGCGAGCGCGCGTTTGTGTGTGTGTGCGTGTGTGTGTGTGTGAGAGAGAGAGAGAGAGAGAGAGAGAAGGAAAGCGTCCTCAAATCAAAACGGAACAAGAAAAATCAATGATAAAATGGAGTCATCAACGCTTGGACTACAAACACATCATGCTGTCACAGCTGTGGGGTCCGCTTGGACTACAAACAACATACATTGCTGTCCACAGCTGTAGTGGGTCCGCTTGGACTACAAACATCATCATGCTGTCACAGCTGTGGGGTCCTTGATAACAAAGCCTGTCGCTTTAACGTTCAGGTTAAATTTTCATTTCTAACACCTCACTTTTTGTAAATAAATAAAACTGATTCTTGAACAGCTAAACCGATTGTTAACAAACCCATCTCAATATCCTGTGCTCAAATAAGACTGGTTTGATCTGGTCTGATGTAGGGCTTGGTTTGGTTTGGTTTGGTTTGGTTTGAATCTGAGAAAATAGTCGGGGGAAAATACTGCCGGATTCGCTTGTCTGTTTGTCTTAATCATTTTTTTCATTTTCTTTACATCGTCCAGTGGATCGATGCTCCTAGTCCTGCCTTCTTCCCCACCCCCATCCCTCTCTGTCTCTCCCCGTAACTACCCCTTCCTCCCATCTCACCCATCCCTTATCTCTCTCTCTGTCTCTCTCTCTCTCTCTCTCACTCTGTGTCTCTGTCTCTCTCTCTTCTCTCTCTCTCTCTCTCTCACTCAATGTGTGTGTGTGTGGGGGGGGGGGGTGCGTGCGTGCGTGCGTGTGTGTGTGTGTGTGTGTGTGTGTGTGTGTGTGTGCGTGCGCGCGCGAGCGAGCGAGCGAGCGAGTATGCGCGCGCGCGTGCTTGTAAAGTTTTGGTGTTGTTTGCGTGTTTTTGGCTGTTTCGATAGCCATAGCAAGTAAACATCAAATGAAAAGATAGGACGAAAAAACAAAACGAGCAAAAAAAAAAAACAAAAAAAAAGTGGAAGTAGAAGACAAGTGAGGTGACATGAAAGATGTACACCAGAGAATGAGGAGAGGAGAACACATTCATGTCAGTGAACGTCAAGATGAGGTGAGCAATGCTTAAATGCACACCTTCAATAACACATGAATACTGTAAATACCAACAAATGCCATAAATACTGTCCAAATAAGCTGCTGTTATGATGAATTCTGTAAAATACTGCCTCAAAACAGTAGATTTTCTGT
>CM065727.1:72302885-72305385 GCA_033310375.1 Conus canariensis | reverse complement strand
TGTGAGATCGCCTGATGCACGAAGGTCGTGCTGTCTTCAGCGTGACAGTAACTGCTCAAGCGGTCAGAATACCTCATCAGTCTAGCTCTTCTTACGCTGGAAGTGTGTGTGTGTGTGTGTGTGAGAGAGAGAGAGTGTGTGTGTGAGCGAGTGTGTGCGTGTGTGTGTGTGTGTGTGTGAGAGAGAGAGACAGAGAGCGAGAGAGAGAGTGTGTGTAAGTGTGTGTGTGTGTGTGTGCGCGCGCCCGCTCGTGTGTGTGTGAATTGTGTGTATGTGTGTGTGAGAGAGAGAGAGAGAGTGAGTGTGCGTGTGAAAGTGTGTGTGTTTGTGTTAGTGTGTGTGAGAGAGCGAGAGTGTGTGTATGCGTGCGTGAGTACGTGCATGCTTGCGAGCGTGCGTGCATGCAGGCATGCGTGCGTGCGTGAGTTAGTGCGTGCGTGCTCGCGCGCGCGTGCATGCGTATGTGTATGTGAGTGCGTGCATGTGTATGTCTGTGTCTGTATGTGTGTGTATATTTTGAATAAGTCTCAAGGTCTGAAAAGCGAAAGTCGGTGATCCCCATGTTCTACCCAGTTTCTGCTGAGCGAGTGTGTGGCCCTTGCCGAGCCAAAGGCGGCGGCAGGTTGACGGCCAGACGTGGTGCCCTTGCTGCCAACATGACGCTGTGGATTACGTCCCCTGGCCGCATTTCGCCGGCTGTCACTTAACGGCTGATGCCGCGACTGTTGGCACACGATTCGTGTGGAGAACACCATGTCAGTTTTCTTCTGTGCGTTTTCTCTGTCTGCCTGACATTCTTTGTATCTCTTTCTCTTTGTCCACTTTCTGTCTGCCTGCCTTTCTTTGTATCTCTTTGTCTTTGTCCGCTTTCTGTCTGGCTGCCTTTCTTTGTGTGTCTTTGTCGCTTTCTGTCTGCCTGCCTTTCTTTGTATCTGTGTGTCTTTGTTGCTTTCTGTCTGCCTGCCTTTCTTTGTATCTGTGTGTCTTTGTCTGCCTGCCTTTCTTTGTATCTGTGTGTCTTTGTTGCTTTCTGTCTGCCTGCCTTTCTTTGTATCTGTGTGTCTTTGTTGCTTTCTGTCTGCTTGCCTTTCTTTGTATCTGTGTGTCTTTGTTGCTTTCTGTCTGCCTGCCTTTCTTTGTATCTGTGTGTCTTTGTTGCTTTCTGTCTGCCTGACTCTTTGTATCTGTGTGTCTTTGTCCGCTTTCTGTCTGGCTGCCTGTCTTTGTGTCTGTTTGTCTTTGTTGCTTTCTGTCTGCCTGCCTTTCTTTGTATCTGTTTGTCTTTGTCGCTTTCTGTCTGCCTGCCTTTCTTTGTATCTGTGTGTCTTTGTCCGCTTTCTGTCTGGCTGCCTTTCTTTGTGTCTGTCTGTTGCTTTCTGTCTGCCTGCCTTTCTTTGTATCTGTTTGTCTTTGTCCGCTTTCTGTCTGCCTGCCTTTCTTTGTGTCTGTCTGTTGCTTTCTGTCTGCCTGCCTTTCTTTGTATCTGTGTGTCTTTGTCCGCTTTCTGTCTGCCTGCCTTTCTTTGTGTCTGTTTGTCTTTGTTGCTTTCTGTCTGCCTGCCTTTCTTTGTATCTCTTTGTCTTTGTTGCTTTCTTCGTTCACTTTCTGTCTCTGACTCACACCTGTCTGTCTCGTCTGTTTGTGTATCTGTCTGTCTGTCTTGTCTCTGTCTGTCTGTCTATCTGTGTGTCTGTCTGTCTCTGTGTGTCTTGTCTCTTTCTGTTTGCCTATCTGTGTGTCTGTCTGTCTCTGTCTGTGTGTCTGTCCATCTGTCTGTCTTGTCTCTGTCTGTCTATCTGTGTGTCTGTCTGTCTTTGTCTGTCTATCTAACTGTCTGTCTGTCTCTCTCCTCTATGTGTGCATGCATGCGTGCGTGCATGCTTGTGTGTGTGTGTGAGTGTGTGTGTGTGTGTGTGTGTGTGTGTGTGTGTGTGTGTGTGTGTGTGTGTGTGTGTGTGTTCTTTCAGTTTGTCTATGGTTCTGCAGTACAGTCATTTCTTTTTATTTGGCTGTTTTTGTTTTTCTTTATTCTTTCTGAAGTTCATTTTTTCTTTCTGCTTTTCCTTCTTTCTTTCTTTCCGTTTTTCAATTCCATCTTTCCTTCCTTCTTTCTTTACTCACGTCTTTTTTCTTTCTTTCCTTCTTTCTCAGTTTTTCCTTCTTTCTTCGTGTGTTTCATTCTTTTCTTTTGTAGCATCTTTTATCCTTTCTGCACTTCTTTGTTTACCTATTTCTGTCTTTCTTTCACACGCAGGCACACACACACACACACACACACACACACACACACACACACACACACACACACACACACACACGTACACGTACACACACACATGCATGCATGTCCCCTGACCGACATTTCGGCTGGTGTCACTTCTGTTTAACGGCTGAAGCTGCGGCTGTTGGCACAAGATTAGTGTGGAGAACACCATATCAGTTTCCTCTGTGCTTTCTTTTTTTCTCGTCGGTCTGGTTTGTTTGCTTTTGTTTTTTTTGT